>BSBM01000074.1:16617500-17065000 GCA_027924585.1 Larix kaempferi | reverse complement strand
TAGTGCTACAGGTTCTATACATGTCTACCAATTTTTGTAGCCCGAAATCGTCATTAAGGCACTGGAAGGCTGCACCCACACAAACATATACCTTATCATTTGCCAAAAAAAAAAAAGTGACTGTTATAAAAAATGAAATTTGACATAGTTATGTAAATTTTCAATACTTAAAACTTATATATTCGTAAACGTGACTAAATTTCCTATGTTTCATCTTTTTTACTCAATGCAAGATATCTTGTGTAAGTTTTCTAAAAAAATCCAAGTAAGTTGAGGGATGCCTGATTTTTCATTTTTTTATTGCATCTAATGCACCAAAAGTGACCCTCATTAGCTTTCACATGCCCATATGGGTCTAGGTACATTGGAAATAATGAGGGAAGGAAGCCCAAACCTTATCCCTAAACAAAGGTTATAGGCATCAAGGGCCAAAATTGATGTTTTGAACCAACACACATAATGTATTGGGGTTATGCTTGGACTCTAGGTTCTAGATATTTCACTATATTTAATTTAGTGAGGCACAATGTGTACAACACTCATATTTATAATAATAATTTAATAAATATGACAAAACAACAATTTATGTTTGATGGAGAAAATTTAATAAGGTGACTATAGGCATGTTTCTTAAACATGAAATAATTTGTGAATAACACTTTGAGTCATTATGAAATGGTTGTTTTCCATCTTGCTAAATTTCCTCCACCATACTTCAACAACATATATGCAGTCTCTATTTCTATTGGACTTACCTAGTGTTATTTTTTCTCTCTTTTGACCCTTGTACAAAATTTTGTATTCTGAGTGTGGGAAAGAATTCGATATTAACAAGGATATGGACTCAAACATAAATGTTTCTCACAAAATTTCTTTTACTAAATTAAAGACTAATTCTTTTAGTTTGTTTCTAAGACTAGTTTGTTAATTTATAAATTCTTAATATACGACTACTAAAGTCAATTTTTTATGTTGTAAATAAGCAGTCTTATATTAAAAAACTATTCAAAATTATAGTAGTGGTCCTTCCCAGTTTCATTTATTCTTGTGTGATACATGAACGGTGCAGTATGAATACATAATAGAAAATATCCCCTAGGGCCCCTCCTACGAAGGAGAAAACATGGCATACATTCGACCACCTATTCAATAGTGCCTGGGAAGTTATTTGAAAAAACAAAAAACACCCTAGTAGCTGAACCATAATTATATGCAACAGAATCAGTATTCCAGTCGTAAAACCCCCAACGCAACAAAAATATTAACTTGCCTAAGCGATTGAGACTAAACATAGCCAACATTAACCATAAAAAAGGACTAACAAACACAAGTCACTAGAGGGGTTATTATGGCACCTGATCATTTGCGAGTGGAGGAGCCGCCCCAATGCCACTTGAGCCACCAACTTCATGCCTGCTCTCCTTTGGGACCTTCTCAGATGCAGAAGTAAACACACCCATCTACGAAAGATAGGGGATGCCTAGCTCTTTCCTCACCATATCAATTTTCATATGTAGGAAACGAGTGTCTGTGTACAACTCTTTCCATAAGGCCAAAGGAATTTTGTTTCCCTCCTACTTCTCCTATCGTTCCAAAAATATATGGCCCATGAGTCTTTTAATTACCCGGTATAAAGTGACAGACTTCTCATATAGACCCTGTCGAGCCCTCGAGGATACATGATCCTTAATCCATTTCTCCAACACTACTGAGTTTAGCAATGGGGAATTATACAACACCTCACACTAAACACCATCTTACATCACTTCCAGATCTTCTCTAATGGATGGGGTAATGGATGCATGGTATTTCTAGGCCACCTACGTAGCCCTTGTTTGTTCGCAGCTAGATCGATGCTTCCGCCCATTCTTCGGACTCCCCGACACCCCAATTGGATCCATGCCACCAACAACGAACACATAGAACCCACCAAAATCATCCACAACATAGTACAAGAAAACAACACCTCCTCTTTGTAATATCCCAAATTTTGTTTGACTATATTGATGTTATATATTGGGCTTAAATCCCCAACACATATGATTTATTTTGGTATATTGGGTGTAAGCCCAATGCAGATGATTCATTTTTATAGAAATACATATTTGGACATGGACCCTGACTGATGCAGGTTATTGTTATATACAGGGAAGAAAACCCCAATATATTTGATTTCTGATTTATTATGAGATTGAGTACAAGACCCTATTATACTGAGATGATCTTTTGTTACATACTGTGTAGAGTTATGATATGCATGATTGAATTTTATATGTGTTGAGCATGGACTTTGGAGCACATGGATGACCTATGTTATGGGCATAAGCCCCGATGTACATAGAGGACTTTTATTATGTACTGGGCGTAAGCCCCGATGTACATAGAGTATTGGGAATAAGCCCTGGAGCACTCTAAGCTTGATAACAAATATTGGATCCAAGGCCATTTGTATATTCTAGTTGTGCTTCACAAACACATTCTAGTACTAGTGTTGAGAGGAATGCTCTGAAATTTCACTAGCGTAACGCCCATGTGAGAGTGTTGATCCAAAGCTCTGAAGAGCAATCAACATTACTTGATCTTAAAACTGTTGAGTCGAGAAGACTCTGAATAGCACTACTAGTCATCACAATTATTTAATTGGTTAAATGAATAATTTCTATCTCTCATCAAGGACTGCAGGAACTACCATGTTAAACGAGGGAATCCAACATGCAAGAGGGACCTAGATTTACCTAACCTAGTCAAATATCCACACCTACCAAAAGACCTTGTCCAAAGATTGGACCTTGTATTAAATAATAATCAAAGAGTTATTATGCTATTTAATTAATTAAATGAAGATATTGATTATTTATAAAAGAAGTCTCACTTTTTTTTTTCCTTGGTATAAAAGAAGTCTCACTTATGTATAAATAGTATGCATAAAATGTATGCATAAGACATTTATTTATATTATATATAAGGAAAAGATTGTGATCTAATTAATAGAAAGACATAGTTATAACAAAGTAAATAAAATATAAAAAGTTTGCTTAAAATAAAATCATAAAGAAACAAGTTAAAAGTCCTAGATAAACTAGGAGTGAGTAAGTAATTAAAATATCCTTTACATCTATTATAATTCAAATTTAAAATAAAACTCGAGTTAATATTAAAAATATTATTATAAACTCAACAACTACATTCCAAAAGTTCACCTATATAAATAAGGACAATTCCCAGAGTGAGGGATCATCTATTTTTCTATCATCTCTTTTATGGTAGGAGAAGAGAACTTGTCTCACAGAACTGAAGGAGCATATTAATTCCAAGACCTGATTATCAGCAGTAGTCTGCACTAGGTCCTCTATGTTTCCTTTGCATGTTGGAACCAACTCGGGGGGATCCATTAGTGAACCAGGAACAGTTCAGGGTCAAGGTTGGGAGGAACATGGTAGTACCAAAGTCATTAAGTTAACTCATTCTACAGGTCAACCATAACAATGCATATTTATTTTCAGTAATTAGTGTTTGGAAGTGTGCAGTTCTGTACCAGCAGAAGGATTCAAGCTGCAACCATCCAGGTATTGTTTATTCTTATTTTTTTCCCATTTATTATCTGCTACAAATTTATGAATTTAATTCTGTCAGAATTATTTTCGTAATAACATAGTTACATTATATATTGGGAGCAAGGGAATAATGCATTGGCTCCCCTAGGTCATTCTTTTTATTTCAAAAGTTAAAATTTTGTTTAAAGATTTTAAACCTAGCTAAAACTGAAACAGTAAAGTTTTCTTAAACGAATGCAAATATTTTTACTATAGTAGAACTATCTCCTATAAGGAGATCGATTCACTCAATTGTTTCCCAAAGCTCAGAAACCTAGGATCTATTTCAAACCTTAAATATTTATATATAAATCAAATGCAGCATAGAAAGCATTTCTTTTCTTTTACCAGATATAAGCTCAGGCATAAAGAGCAACTATCACTTGATTTTAAAATGCCTTACAAAGGTTAAAACATTTAGGGCATTTGCCAGACTTAAAAACTATTAATAAAAGTCAAATCTTAGGATCAAATCCTTTCCATCTTACCCTAAATAAAAACAAAGCTACGAATTACATACAAGGGTTCACGCTACAGCGTGGATTGTTTCCCATTCTTATTAAACATTAAACCATCAACGAAAAATGACCGCGACTTTCATGCTAGGGATTGCCATAGGTTTCCACATAAAAATACTTTAATAATAATAAATTAATCCATGCCCATTCCTTCATAGCCAGTACAAGATCAACGAACTCAAACAGTAAAATGTATCTCATACTAAACATAAAAATCATGTCGCTATAACTACACAAGGTGCCATAGGGTTAAAGTTCATAGAAGAACTTTCTCCAAAGAAATAGCCAAACGCAGAGATAACATACAGAGGTTGTATCTTTCCAAACAAAATTCACAAGATAGGGATAAGCTAAAATTTAATTATTAAAACCCCAGTGCAGAGATGGAATCACCATACACAAGTATTCACACAACCAGTTAGGTCTTACTCTTAAAATAAGCAAACATTCCCATCCTTCACTTAAAGAGTCTTTGCTTCTAGAAAAAACACATAATGAATTTAGGTAAGCTAAAATAGGAAAACGCATAAGCTATTTTAATCATTTACAGATAAGAGATTTACGCCTAGGATCCAGTGGTCGATCTTCCACAACAATACCAAAGGTGATTTATCAAACCCTGGGGCTTACCAAAGTCACTTAGATTCTGGGAAGTAAAACATTTAAATACATAGATATTTCATACACCCAATGCCTCCGGGATTTAGTATTAAATAACATATAGAGTCCAAACGTAAGCTTACAGGAGTAATAAAATGTACCCACAAAATTTACAGAGATCCAATAAAGAACCTTCTTATTAATTAGAAGTTTTCCCCAAAAGGCCGTAACCATATATCGAAGTTACACACGAGCAAAGTTAAACGCTTCCTTTATCTCAAATGCCATACATGCTACAACAAAACCCACACTGTGGATCATACATTACATAGTGTGCCACATGGTTTGGCCAGGACTTGCGTATCCAAATTGAGCACTACATTTGAACTCCAGATTTAAAACCATTCCATCAAACTTTCTTAATTTACAGAGCAAACAAACCAGTAGTCAATCATTCGCTTGAAGGGAGGGAATGGCCAAAATAAGTTCAACTTACCACTGTCACCATAGCTACGATTACCTAACCTACCAGCTCAAGCTACCACCATCGTAATCCCTTCCAAAATCAACCCAAAACATTAGGTTACAACTTACAACGAAAATTATTACAGTAATAAAAGACTAAAATGAGTTCACTAGTATCGAGTTTACCTCATGAAATCGCACACTATCCGGTTGAGAGAAGGTCGAGTCCTACCATGGTGCCACCAGAACTAGAAGATCCTTGCTCTTGTTTACCCTCCAAAATAGTAACACGATTATGCAGCAGGTCAACCAAACCCTTAGGGTATACTCCTTACCCCCATCTAGTTTTTTTCCATTTCGAAGGGTTGGAAATGGACCACCATTAAACACGCTACCAAACTCAACTATCATTTTGATATGGATACCCACTCTCTATAGTTTAGAGCACATTTTCACCTTTGCACATTTTACATTTGAATGCTTCACTAAAAACATCTTAAATAAACTTTAGATAAGGATATAAAATTCTAGGAAGCTAATCCTAGGTGGTCTTTTAAATACCTACAAAACAAAGGAAGAGATAGGTTTTAGCATAAATGCTAAGTAAGCCTGACCAGTGCTACCGGATCCAACCCCTCAAGCTTATGGAAAGATTTATAAGATACAAAGACACTTAAATATCAAAGCTGAACCTTTTCGTCTAAAATGAACATCTAGTAGTAACATTTAAAAGAATAACATATAATCAAGATGCAAACATAAAGACCCTTAAAGATTTCAAACAAGTACTAAGCTGTTCAATCAAACTGAAATATTATTCGTTAACCCAATAAAGTGCGTTTGTACATCATTCCATTACATCACTTCTGTAGAACCATGAAAGAGAAAGCAACCACATCCAATTTATTCAAACAATGAATCATGAATAGATTTATAAAACCATGCATTCTCATTGTATTGATGAATCTTATATTTATTTCCCAGTACTAAAGTTAATTTGTTAAACATTTACTAAATAGACGATGTTAACCGTAGAGGAAAAATTTTAATTTTTTGCAGTTTTAGGGACATTACAAGTGGTATCAGAGCCTAGCAACAAAAGTAAGAGACCTATTGGGCTCATTATAGAATAACATCCACTGCTTATATATATACTTCGAAAAATGTACTTATGAAGCTCTTTTTTTATATATAAAAACTAACAGATTTCTGTTCTTACAAATTAATGAAACATTGCAGGTACAATTACAGTCTGACTTATGAATACAGAAAAAGACAGCAGTATACATGGAAACTTAAATTCCCCAGCACGATAGAAAGAGATCGTGGTGGAATTGAACTCGGATCTAATGAAATCAATACAAAATTTACAAACTGAGTTGCAGAGTTTCAGATATGATAACATGCAGGAAAGACGGGAACAACAAGCCATAAATGAAGCTCTACTTTAGAGCTTAACAGGGGCAAAATCCCATGGACAGTCCACCCACTCAACCAACATATCCAAGGAAAACAACTGTCACAAAAAAAGATCCATCAGCCCTAAAGAGGATGAGTATGAAGAACACATACCTGATTTCATGGAAGAGGACTGTAAGAGCTCTTCCAATGATGATAGTTAACCTTCCCCTTGCAAGAAAAGGAGGAAAAATGATGACAGTTTGCAAGGAGAGTTCCGAAAAATAAAAGCCCCAACTTACAACGGAGAGATAAATACTAGAGAGAAAGCTGAGGAGTGGTTGTTAGGAATGAACAAGTATTTTAAAGTCCACAATTATTCGAGTGAAATGCAAGCACGACTAGCCATTTACAACTTAAATGGTAAAGTATCCAGGTGGTGGAGAGACTTAAAACATACAAAAGGGCACGAAGTGAGAGATATAAGATGGAGTGCTTTCAGCAAATTGTTTCAAGACAAATACATATCTGAAAGATTCTTTGACAAAAAGATCAAAGAATTTCATGAACTAAAGATGGGCTCCCTAACTATGGAAGCTTTCATCAACAGATTTCTAAATCTACTACATTATGTTCCATACATAAAGGATGAAAAAGTCAAGATACAACAATTATTAGGATGCCTACCTCCCAATTTTCGAGAGAAGATTGAGTTTGACATGCCTAAAACTTTAGACGTGACTTTACACAAAGCTAGACTCTATTATGAACATGGGAAGCCAAGGAATCATAACATAAATAGAAACAAAGACAGATCCAGAACCTTCTTAGACAACCAAAGACCAGGTTTTAGACCACCACGTTACCGGAAAAAAAACAATAGTTTCTTTCCCAACAAAGATTTCAACCGACCTCATGCATTGCCAAATGGACCCCCACCACATGCCAATAGACCATCTTTTAACAAAGTAGAAAAAGCTTCCCCACAAACCATTACTTATTGGAAATGCCAAGGGCCCCACTATTTTTGAGATAGTCCCAACAAGACGAACGGATTTTTACACAATGTACAAGTAAACCCAACAGCAGGGGACATGGCAAGAACACCAAGAATTTATGCCGCACTTGATGGACGACAAGCAGATCACCAGGCCACTATGGTCAAAATTGAGGGTAAGATCTCAAACACAGCTATTTCAGTTTTGATATATCCCGGTGCATGCTAAAGCTATGTCTCTGCTAAGATACTCTATACTTGTAAGCTAAACCGAGAGAGTAATAAGAAACCATGGATGGTACAACTAGCAACTGGTACCAAACGGAAAGTCTCCAAACTAGTTAAAGTTTGCGAGATAGATTTGAATGGGTTCCCAACTAAGGTAGATTTAAATATCCTACCACTAGGGTCATATGACATACTTATAGGCATGGATTGGTTAGAAGAACATCATGCCCTGGTTGACTGCTTGAACAAGTCAATATTATGCACGGATAACCAAGGGAATCAAAGAAAGATTCAAGGTATACCTAAGAAAGTTTCTGTAAGACATATATCTGCCTTATAGGAAAATAAGTGCGTAAGAAAGGGTTGTAAAATCTTTGCAGTCAACATTCAAATAGTAGAAGCCAATAGGGAACAAACGATCGAAGACTTCCCAGTCCTTGTAGAATTCAAGGATGTATTTCCCGAAGAAATACCAGGGCTTCCACCCAAACGAGACCTAGACTTCTCCATAGAACTGACATGCGGGTCAGTACCAGTTTCTAAAGCCCCTTACCGCATGAGCCCACCCGAATTGGTGGATCTCAAGCTTCAGTTACAGTAGTTGATTGAGAAAGGTTACATCTCCTTGTGGAGCACCGATACTCTTTGTTAAGAAGAAAGACGGGACGATGCATATGTGCATCGATTACCGTCAACTCAACAAGTTGACCATCAAGAACTATTACCCACTCCCTAGAATTGATGAATTGTTTGATCAAGTCGGAGGAGAAAAGATATTCTCGAAGGTCGACCTATGATCTGAATATCACCAAGTAAGAATCCATGACGAAGACATCAGTAAGACCACCTTTTGAACCCGATACGGTCATTACGAGTTTGTGGTAATGCCTTTTGGATTGATGAATGCACCCACAAAGTTTATGTGCATGATGAACAACATCTTTAGTAAATACCGAGACCAATTCATCCTAGTCTTCATTGACGACATTTTAATCTACTCCAAAAGTGAAGAAGAACACAAAGAACATCTCCAAATAGTCTTACGAGTATTATGAGAACACCAACTTTACGCTAAGTTTAGCAAGTGTGATTTCTACAAACCACAGATACAGTACCTAGGTCACATCA
The DNA here is from genome assembly GCA_027924585.1 of Larix kaempferi. Lineage (NCBI taxonomy): Eukaryota > Viridiplantae > Streptophyta > Pinopsida > Pinales > Pinaceae > Larix > Larix kaempferi. The sequence goes on along the minus strand of BSBM01000074.1, from coordinate 17,056,073 downwards.
TTTCGAAGAAGGGGATAATAGTCAGCCCCAAAAAGATTAAAGCCATATAGGAATGACCTACACCCACTTGCATGACCGACATAAGATCATTCTTAGGGTTAGCCGGATACCACTGGAAGTTCATTGAGAAATTCTCATGGATTGCTTGTCCTATGACTGCCTTGCAGAAAAAGGAAAACAATTTCCTTTAGACCACGTGTGAAGAAAGTTTCAAAACATTAAAGCAACTTTTGACTAGCGCACCCATCTTACGGATTGTGGACCCCGATGGGGACTTAGTTTTTTGCACAGATGCAAGCAAAGAAGGGCTCGGTGGAGTCCTTATGCAGAATGAATTCGCCATCTGCTATGAGTCAAGAAAGTTGAAGGAGCATGAGCAGAAGTACCCCACACACTATCTTGAATTAGCCACCATCATCCATGCCTTGAAGATGTGGAGGGGTGATTGCACGAAGGTGGTTCACCATTTTTGGCAGATGGAAGCTAAAAAAATTGTTTTTTGAACCCTCGATCGAGGTATTTTCAAGCCCTCGATCGAGGGTTTTAAAATACCTCAATCGAGGGTTTTAAAACCCTCGATCAAGCTTTTGAAAAGCTCGCAAACCCTCGATCGAGCTTTTGAAAAGCTCGCAAAAGCTTGATCAAGCTTTTGAAAAGCTCGCAAAAGCTCGATCTAGCTTTTAAAAAACATAAAAAGGTTCATTTTAGGCCCTCAATCGAGGGTTTTAAAATACCTCGATTGAGGTCTTGTTAAACTCTCGATCAAGGTGTTGTTAAACCCTCGATCGAGGTATTTAGCTCGATCGAGGGCTTAAAAAACAGGCCAAGAGCCCTTTTCACTGCAGAATGAACGTTTTGCCTGCCTTCCACAGAGTTAAACCATGTCATTAAATGCTCATTAATGAGTGGACTTGATACCATTGGATTTGTCAATGAATCCTCTATCCATATATATAAAATTTACAAATTTTTATCTTCATATGTCTTTTGTTTTTAAATCTCTACTAAAACTTGCCCTAAAAAACTCTGTCGACAACTTCGATTGAGCTCAAAGATAAATCCACAAAATTCAAAATACACATGCAAAAAATTTGAAAAAATACGCAAGCCCTAGAGAAACGTGTCCTCTTTAAAATGGTATTTTTAGTTTTGCAAATTATGTAAAAAGTCAAAATATTTCATGCATGCACACACATGTGTGCAAAATGTGACTTAAATATTCATTGCTCATTTTCAAAAAATAATAATAAATATATTTTTTCAAGAAAAATTAAAAGAAAAATATGTAGGCCCTAGTGCATTCTGTCTAGATCATGTTCACATATTTTATTATTTAAAATTATTACTTTAACATTAAATTATTGTGCATGCATGAAAACTACTTGTTAATTTCTCTTCAAATTTTTAAGTACACACGTTTCATTAAATGAAAATTCGACATGATATATGAAATTGGTATATTTTGAGAAAAATATCATTGGAAAGCCAACATAATTCTTTACATTTCGTTTTTCAACCGCATGTCAAAATTCGTGTGGAAAGTATGAGTTTCGAGGGATTCAATTTAATACATGGGTAAATTTTATGTTTTTCACCGTCATATATGGCCAAAAAGAGTTACCCATCTTCATGGAATCACCTGGAGGCATTACCTTATGGGAAAGAAGTTCCTGTTGAAGACGGACAACATGAGTTTGAAGTACTTATTTGACCAACCTGACCTAAATGCTAGGAAATCCGGGTGGTTAGATTTCCTTAGCGAGTACCACTTCGAGTTAAAACACATAAAAGGAAAGGAGAACAAGATTGTCGATGCTTTAAGTCGACGGGCTCATATGTTATATGAGGTAACAGTAATTCAAACTGACTCAGACTTGCACGACATGATTAGAACGACATGTAGGAATGACCTATTTTATTTCGACATCCTTAAAAAGATCCAGGAGGATAGGTTATTCCAACAACAAAAGGAATATAAGATAGACGAGTCGGGATTGCTATGGTCGAAGGAGAGACTTTATGTTCCGGAGAGCAGAGACATTAGACCTAACATCCTCACAAAGTTCTATCAGAAACCTTACTTAGGGCATCCAAGATATCAAAATATGATATCAACAGTAAAGAAACACTTTTTCTGGCCTAAATTGAAAGCCGACACAGCCTTATTCACTGCTAAGTGCCAAGAGTGCCAACTGGTCAAGGAAGAACACCAGCACCCTTCAGGATTACTGCAACCATTACCCATTCCAGAGTGGAAGTGGGAGGTCATCAGTATGGATTTCATCACGGGTTTACCGAAGAGTAAGAGACAGAATGACTCCATCGTTGTAGTAGTAGACAAGTTATCAAAAGCAACACATTTTATACCAATGAAGTTTACTTACAAAGCTGTCCACATCGCAGACATATTACTAAAAGAGATCTTTTGATTGCATGGGATACCCAAGGCAATCATTTAAGATCGAGACACGAAGTTCACTAGTAACTTATGGAGGTCATTGTTCTCCGGTTTTGAGACACAACTACAGTTCAGTACCACATACCATCTGCAAACCGATGGATAGACGAAATGGGTGAACCAAATCCTTGAAGATATGCTTAGGATGTATGTTATGAACAACCCCACGAAGTGGGAGGATTATTTACACCTCACTGATTTTGCATACAACAATGGGTACCCGACCTCTGCCAAGATGAGTCCTTTCGAAGTACTCTATGTCAGAAAGTGTAGGACACCTATGACATGGGATAGTTCGGTAGACAGACTCATGTTGGGTCTGGATTTATTGAAGGACCTAGAACATCTAGTTACCAAATTACAACAAAACTTAAAAGAGGCACAAGACCACCATAAGAGTTATGCGTACAAGAAAATAAAGGACAAAGACTACCAAGTCGGTGAACATGTCTTCTTAAAAGTGAAAGCAAAAAGAAGCTCTCTGAGCTTGGGGCGATGCGGGAAGCTAGCCCCCAGATTGTGTGGACCCTTTGAGATACTAGCCAAGAAAGGGCAAGTAGCATATGAGTTAGCTTTACCAGCTCATTTCAAAGTTCATAATTTTTTTCATGCATCTTTATTAAAGAAATATGTCTATGATACTAAACATGTGATTGATTGTTCCTTATTACAGGTAGAACCCGAGGGGAATTCATGCCCAAGCCCCTCCACATTCTCGACAAGAGGTAGGTACAACTTAGAAAGTGGACTATCCATCCAGTTGAAAGTGCAATGGAGGAACTTCAGACCAGATGAGGCTACTTGGGAAAATGAAACTACCATGAAAGAGCCTTACCCCTCCTTATTTCACGACTTTATTTCTAGTCCCTAGAACAACGGGATGGTGTTGTTCTAAGCAGGGAGGGATGTAATATCCTGAATTTTGGTTGACTATATTGATGTTATATATTGGGCTTAAAGCCCCAACACATATGATTTATTTTGGTATACTAGGTGTAAGCCTCAATGCACATGATTCATTTTTATAGATATACCTATTTGGGCATGGACCCTAACTGATGCAGGTTATTGTTATATACTGGGAAGAAAACCCCAATGTATTTGATTTATGATTTATTATGATATTGAGTACAAGACCCTATTATACTGAGATGATCTTTTGTTACATACTCTGTAGAGTTATGATATGCACGATTGACTTTTATATGTGTGGAGCGTGGAATCTGGAGCACATGGATGACCTATGTGATGGGCATGAGCCTCGATGTACATAGAGGACTTTTATTATGTACTGGATGTAAGCCCCGATGTACATAAAGTGTTGGGCATAAGCCCCGGAGCACTCCAAGCTTGATAATAAATACCGGATCCGAGGCCATTTGTATATTCTAGATGTGATTCACAAACACATTCTAGTACTAGTGTTGAGCGGAATGCTCTGGAATTTCACTAGCATAATGCCCATGTGAGAGTGTTGAGCCAAAGCTTTGAAGAGCACTCGAGGTTACTTGATCTTAAAAGTGTTGAGTCTGGAAGACTCTGAACAACACTACTAGTCATCACAATTATTTAATTGGTTAAATGAATCATTTCTATCTCTCATCAAGGACTGTGGGAAATACCATGTTAAATGAGGGAATCCAACATGCAAGAGGGACCTAGAGTTACCTAACCTAGTCGACTATCCACACCTACCAAAAGACCTTGTCCAAATATTGGAGGTCTGGTATTAAATAATAATCAAAGATTTATTATGCTATTTCATTAATTAAATGATCAAATTGATTATTTATAAAAGAAGTCTCACTTATGTATAAATAGTATGCATAAAATATATGCATAAGACATTTATTTATATTATACATAAAAAAAAGATTGTGATCTAATTAATAGAAACACATAGTTATGTCAAAGTAAATAAAATACAAAAAGTTTCCTTAAAATAAAATCATAAAGGAACAAGTTAAAAGTCCTAGATAAAATACGAGTGAGTAAGTAATTGAAATATCCTTTGCATATAGTATAATTCAAATTTAAAATAAAACTGGAGTTAATATTAAAAATATTATTATTAACTCAACAACTATATTCCAAAAGTTCACCTATATAAAGAAGGACAATTCCCAAAGTGAGGGATCATCTTTCTTTCTATCATCTCTTTTATGGTAAGAGGAGAGAATTTGTCTCATAGAACTGAAGGAGCATATTAATTCCAAGACCTGATTATCAGCAGCAGTTTGCCCTAGGTCCTCTAAGTTTCATTTGCATGTTGGAACCAGCTCAGGGGGATCCATTAGTGAACCAGGAACGGTTCAGGGTCAAGGTTGGGAGGAACATGGTAGTCCAAAATTCATTCAGTTAACTCATTCTACAGGTCATCTAGAACAATACATAGTTATTTTCAGTAATCAGTGTTTGGAAGTGTGCAGGTCTATACCAGCAGAAGGATTCAAGCTGCAACCATCCAGGTATGGTTTATTCTTATGTTTTTCCCATTTATTATCTGCTACAAATTTATGAATTTAATTCTGGCAAAATTCTTTTCATAATAACCTAGTTACATTATATATTGGGAGCAAGGGCATAATGCATTGGCTCCCCCGAGTCATTCTTTTTATTTCAAAAGTTAAAATTCTGTTTAAATATTTTAAACCCTAGCTAAAACTGAAACAATAAAGTTTTCTTGAACGAATGAAATATTTTTATTATAGCAGAATCAAAATATCTGAGAGAGGTTTCGTAGGAGCTCAAAACCTTAAATATTGATATATAAATCAAACGCGGCATAGAAAGAATTTATTTTCTTTTACCATATATAAACTCAGGCAGAAAGAGAAACTATCACTTGATTTAAAAATGCCTTACAGAGGCTAAAACATTCAGGGCATTTTCTAGAATTAAAAACTATTAATAAAAGTCAAAGCTCAGGATCGAATCCTTTGCACCTTACCCTAAATAAAAACAAAGCTACGAACTACATACAGGGTTTCACGCTACAGCATTGATCCTTGCCCATTCTTCTTAAACATTAAACCATAACGACAAAAAGAATGCGACTTTCACACTAGGGCTTGCCATAGGTTTCCACATAAAAATACTTTAAGAATAAGAAATTAATCCATGCCCATTCCTTCACAGTGAGTACAAGATCAACGAATTCAAATAGTAAAATGTATCTCATACTAAACATAAAAATAATGTCGCTGTAACTACCCAAGGCACCATAGGGTTAGAGTTCATAGAAGAACATTCTCCAAAGAAATAGCCAAACATAGAGATAGCATACAGAGGCTGTATATTTCCCAACTAAATTCACAGGATAGGGATAAGCTAAACTTTAATTATTAAAACCCCAGTGCAGAGATGGAATCACCATATGCAAGTATTCACGCAACTAGTTAGGGATTACTATTAAAATAAACAAACATTCCCATCCTTGACTTAAAGAGTCTTGGCTTCCAAATAAAACGCATAACGAATTTAGGTAAGCTAAAACAGGAAAACGCATAATCTATTTTAATTATTTATAGATAAGAGATTTACACCCAGGATCCAATGGTTGATCTTCCACAACGATACCAAAGGCGATTTATCAAAACCTGGGGCTTACCAAAGTCACTTAGATTCTGGGAAGTAAAACATTTAAATACACAAATATTTCATACACCCAATGCCTTCGGGATTTAGTATTAAATAACACACAGAGTCCAAACATAAGTTTACGGGAGTAATAAAATGTACCCACAAAATTTACAGAGATCCAATAAAGAACCTTCTTATTAATTAGAAGTTTTCCCCAAAAGGCCATAACCATATATTGAAGTTACACAGGAGCAAAGTTAAATGCTTCCTCTATCTCAAACGCCATACAGGATACAACATAGCGCACACTATGGATCATATATTACAAAGTGTGCCACAGGGTTTGGCCACGACTTCCGTATCCAAACTTAGCAATACATTTGAACTCGAGATTTAAAACCATTCCATCAAACTTTCTTAATTTACAGAGCAAACAAACCAGCAGTCAATCATTTTCTTGAAGGGAGGGAATGGGAAACATAGGTCCACGCTTACCACTGTCACCATAGCTACGAGTACCCAACCTGCCAGCTCGATCTACCACCATCATAAGCCCTTCCAAAATCAACCCAAAACGTTAGGTTACAACCTGCAACGAAAATGATTACAGTAATAAAAGTCTAAAATGAGTTCACTGGTATCTAGGTTACCTCATGAAATCCCACGCTATCTGGTTGAGAGTAGGTCAAGTCCTACCATGGCACCTCCAGAACCAGAAGAGCCTTTCTCTTCTTTCCCCTCCAAAATAGTAACGCAATTATGCAGCAGGTCAACCAAACCCTTAGTATATACTCCGTACCCCCATCCAATTGTTTTCCATTTTGAAGGGTTGGCAATGGACCACCATTAAACGCGCTACCAAACTCCATTATCAATTTGATATGGATATCCACTCTCTATAGTTTAGAGCACATTTTCTCCTATGCACTTTTTACATTTGAATGCTTCATTAAAAACATCTTAAATAAACTTTACATAAGGATATAAATTTCTAGGAAGCTAATCCTAGGTGGTCTTTTAACTACCTACCAAACAAAGGAAGAAATAGGCTTTAGCATAAATGCTAAGTAAGCCTGACCGGTGCTACTAGATCCAACCCCTCAATCTTATGAAAAGATTTATAAAATACAGTGACAGTTAAATATCAAAGCTTAACCTTTTAGTCTAAAGTGAACATCTAGTAGTAACATTTAAAAGAATAACATATAATCAAGATGCAGACATAAAGACCCTTAAAGATTTCAAACAAGTACTAAGCTAGTCAATCAAACTGAAATATTATTCGTTAACCCAATAAAGTGCGTTTGTACATCATTCCATTACATCGCTTCTGTAGAACCATGAAAGAGAAAGCAACTACATCCAATTTATTCGAACAATGAATCATGAATAGATTTATAAAACCATGCCTTCTCATTGTATCGATGAAACTTATATTTATTTCCTAGTACTGAAGTTAATTTGTTAAACATTTACTAAATAGACGATGTCAGCCATACTGGAAACTTTTAAATTTTTGTAGTTTTAGGGACATTACACTCTCGCAGGCCCAGTGGAGACCCCCTTTCGACGTTTAAAGGAAAACCCACATAGGTTGAGGGATACAGAAGATACGCAGAAGGAAACTCCCATTAAGGAGGATAAGACCTTCCTACCTAGACCCAAAAATACAAAGCTCGCCACACTAGTTTCCATAATTACGCTTGTTAGCAACCACCCGATCTGCATACCTCCTTTTTTGGTAATCACTGTGCATTGCAACATGCTCGTACGTTTACCACTAGGAGAGATCACACACACGCTCAAACACACAAGGCTTCCGTCCATACCGCCTTCCCTCATAAACTCGCCATCACAACATGTATCATCTTAGACCTTGCATGCGTCGTCCTTGCCACGTCTCCTCCCACACTATCATCACCCACATATGGGGTACTAAAGTCAATATTATTAAGCAACTTATTGTTATAAATTTAATATAAATTTTTTACATATACCATAACTTTACTTTTTATTACGTACATTTTCTATTTTTTTTTGTTATTATCACCTTTAGTAATTACCATTCAATATGTACTATTTTGTTACGAGAGTACATTCTTAATATAATATACATGGACATATTGCAAATGATCTCACACATATATAGCCATCAAATCCAAATCCAATTAAAATTTAAATATAAAGGTAAACAACACATAAAAATGAGTTTGGAGATTTTTGAAATCTATTGTCTTGATTGGAACAACAAACAATTCACGAAATTTCAATTAAAATTTAAATATAAAGATAAACAACACATAAAAATGAGTTTGGATATTTGTGAGATCTATTATTAATTATATTATCTTGATTGGAAAAACAAACAATTCTACATTAGATATATTTAAGTAAGATTTTTAAATTTAATTTCCTCTCAAAAACATATTAAAATAATATTTCACACTAAAAGGAAACAAGTCACCGAACATCGATATCAATGTTAATGACATAAATGATGGAAACAATAAATATGATGAATAACAAGTTATTAAACAACACTAAGATGATTGATAAATAACATTTAATTTCCATATAAAAACAACATCAAAACTATAATAAAGATGAAAAACAACCAGATTAATATTATTAATGAATCTTATTTAATATATTAATAATGTTTTTTTCTTATACAATGTATTAAATATATACATATTTATACACATTAATAATATTAATGTTTGAATTTTTTTTAAGCAAAAAAAATATATTTTTATTATTTATTTAGAATAAAAAACTACATATCATAGTTTTCAATATCGAGATAAAAAAAAATACAAGACAAACAAAAACTTCATAACACCCTACTCTTATATACCCAACTATATTAATGTGTTTGTTACATATACGAATATCTCCAAAATATTAATAATATATATATATATATATATATATATATATATTTATTGATTATAATGTTATATTATAATATTAAATAAATAATTAATATAATACAATATAATATTATAATAATGTTATAAGTTAATTATTGGAAATAAATATTAGTAAATAGTAATACTAGGCCATGTAGAATGTGGTCTATGTGTAAGTAGAGAGATGATAAGGATATCGATATTATATAATATTTTTTAAATTCATAACAAAAATAATCTAATTAATTTGAGTATGTTAGATATATTAAATTATGTTTAAAGATGTTTAATTATATTAAATATTATATAGTTTTAATATGCATTAATTTTTCAATTATGCGTATCAGTACATAATATTGAGATATAAAATTAATTTTATAATAATGATAAAAACAATTTGTATCATAATAATAATATATTAATGTATATAATTAATTAATTTATAATTTATAATTTAAAGTTTTTTTTTTAATAAGAAGAACTATATTACTTCTGAAACAGCTTACAAAAACTGTTTAAAGCAAATCCCTTGGCTTACAAAACATGGACCATTTTTGCACAATACCCACCCCATTACAAAATTTGGATTCATTAACAGAATTTGCCCCAGAGTCAGACCCAATATCGAAATACAGACTATCCAAAATCAACAATCTGAGACCAGCTATAATGCCAAAAAGAGAGAAAATACAGAGTACATTCTTCCGACCAACCAATAACAACAGAAAGGAGTTAGGGAGTAGCGACAGTGCCTGTGTCCTCGTTAAGCTTCTGTTTTCCTTTCTATGTCGAACCATCCGCCTTGTCCACTTGCGTCTTCTGAGCTGAAGCAGGCTGGCAATGAGTGTTGGACCCTGCCAACTCCGCGTCCTCCATACTAGGGTAAACAAAGGTCAAGCCAATTTTCTTGGCAGTTGCATTTATCTTGAGGTGCATCAACCAGGCATCGACGTTGTGCACCTTATAGGCTCTTCATCACCCTCCATTTTTAGGTAATTGGTCATAGTGACATGCGCTAGAAGATTCTCAACGACCCAGTAAACCATCAGCATGCGGTCGTAGGCCGAGGAACGACCAGAAGTGCTGCCCCAGTCGACGAACCAATCTTCCACCTCACGGCGAAGATTTTCAACAGGAATGGCCCGTGCAGTATCCCACAGCCGACTCTCAATTTGATCAATCTCGTCCCTAACCATGGACGGAATATGCTGATGAAAGAATAGGGTAGCCTCCTGGGCTCTAAAATGCGCCCTAGTAACCCGACCCTAAGAAATACCCCTCTCAATAGAAAGCTTGTCAGAACCCTTCATCTTATCAGAGCCCGAATCCAAATTGGGCTCCAAACCAGTGCTGTGTTTTGGGGCCATCATCGTAAACCAGATAGATTCAGGCGAACGACCAAAAGAGAATCTATCACCCACACTCACCCAGACAGTCTTACTACTCACAAAGGATAGGGAGAACCTGATACAAAGCAAAGAGTTATCAAACAGGCGCAGATTTGTGAAGCTATAAATAACCAGAGACGGGATGAACATGCCATCAGTGAAAAATCGGTCATTTCCCATCTCGTACAGAGATCAATCATGAAACATCCACCACCATGAAGGAGCATTAAACAGACACTAATGGCTAGAAAAGGAAAGTTGTGGGGATCATTCCTCTTGTTCAAATCCTGCCAGAAAATGTACATGCTAGTACTGATTACGGGATCAAATAGATTGTGGAATTTGATTCTTGCGTGGCAATCCCTGGTGATTGAACTCGCCATTACGCCTCCCCAAATGCCCCATGTCAGTTTCACGAGGAAGAGAGGCTCCATCTTCCTGGTGACGATATGTTTTGAGATCAGAGCTAGCCAAGTGATAGCAATTAGTGACCCAAGTGTCCCGTCAGAAGTCTTCCAGGGTACCCACCGAGTGGGCTCTATCATCATTAACACCTCGATTAACCAGTAAGTCCGCCACCTTATTAGCATCCCGGTGAACATGGCTAAAATTGATGGCACTATGATTCACCAGTAGAGATTTCAAGAGGTCTAATCTGTACAGCAGGCGCCAACTGGAGGAAATTTAAGCAGGAGATTGGCCGTTGGCCAAAATCCTACCCATATGAATAATAATGTGAGAATCCCCCTCCAAAATAGATGGGAACCAACCTTCATTAACCGCCAGGTGGATTCCTTGTATGAGACCCTCTACCTCAGCAGAGTTGGTTGAATCAACTCCAAGGTTACCAAGAAGGACTTTAAGGATTCAGCTAGCTCCATCCATGCAAACCCCTCCAAAACCAGCCATTCCTGAATCGCCCCTGGAAGCCCCATCAAAATTAATTTTAAAGACCTGAGCTTGAGGAGGAGACCAGAATTGAAGACTGGATGGCTAACAAGTCTTAAATTTTATGTGCAGATCCTCCAAATCAGAACTGCAAATCCCCTAGCTCGAAGCAATGCGTCGATCCCCCTGCAACAGGTCACGATCCTTATCCCCCCATGAAATGCTTCGGATAGTCTCTTTCATATTAGTGACGATCAAATTCCGTATCACCTCGACGTTATGACTTTTTTCCCTGAAGATACGGTGATTTCGTTCCTTCCAAACATTCCACAAAACCATCCCGGGGAACATTAGCCACAGGGTAGAGATAATTGGATTGGAGAAGGCTTTGAGATTCCAATGATTGATGGTCTGGGCCGGGAGATCTCTTACCTTATCGCTCTGTGAAATATCATAGCACCCCGATCCCACATATTGGACGAGAAGGTGCAGCTATCCAATAAATTCCCAGAGGTTTCCTCAGAGAGGCAGCATAATAGACACCAAGAGGGCCCTAGGATCCCTCTTTTCCTAAGGTTTTCACTGGTTAGAATTCTTCCCCAGGAAACCAACCAATAGAACACCGAACCTTTAGGCCAGGGGTGCATCCCCCACACCTTCTTCCAAGTGTTATCACCCTCCACATTGTTGTTGATTCTAATGTCGTATGCCTCCTTGATACTGAAAATGAATTTCGGGTTATAAACGCAACGAAGCTTTTTAGACCCCATTTTGACAGGAATGCCATGCTCCTTGAGCATGGTTTCAAAATCCCTCGGATCCTCAATGTTGATAATCCCTTCCATCCATCCATATTCTGCCCACTGTTTGTGACCATCAACCAAAACCTCCTCCCAATAGTCACAAAGTTTGATCTTTCCATTGGCCATACTTCTAGCCCGTATATCCTGCCACCTGGGGTCTGCACCCAGTTTAGGGAACTGATGCTAAGGTTCATCCCAAAAGTTGGCAGAATCACCATTGTAAATTTTCCAAAAGCTGTGATCTTGCACAAGGTTATGACTAGAAAAAGCTTTTTCCCAAATGTGGGATCCATTCCTGACTTCATTGAAACAGATCGAATTCCCATGTGGCCTATCTCTATCATATTTCACATGCCACAAACGAGCCCATGGTTCCAAACTATGGTTGCACCACCTCCACCAAATTTTGGAGCCATAGACTTCGCTGAGGATCTTAGGGTCTCTAATGCCAAGACCACTAGTATTCTTAGGATGACAGAGCTTTTCCCATCCAACTAGAGAAAACTTAGATTTTTCCTCCTTGCCACCCCACAGGAAATTTCGCTGAATATTCTTTATTTCATTGAGAACCAACTTAGGGGCAGAGAGCATAGAGAAGAGGTAAACATGCATAGCCTAGAGGACATACTTAACCAAAACCAACCGACTGGGAATATTTAGAGGTCTGAGCGTCCAACATGCAATCCTTTTCCGAATCCTGTCAATTAAGTCTTGCCACGAAACCTTCCAAATGGTGCTTTCCGTGAGGGGGACACCCAGGTACTTTGAAGGAAGAGAGCCTTCAGCATAGACTAAAATCCTCACAATGTTACACTGGGTAATTTCAACAGCATGAAAGAAAAAAACTTGAGACTTGGTAGGATTGACTTCAAGCCCAAATGCCTTCGCAAAACGTTTTAAGCCTTTCTTGAAGATACGGGCTTCTTGGACTAAAGGGTGCCCCATAAGCATGGTGTCATCAACAAATTGTTGGTGTGTCTGTTTATCCAAACCAGGGTGGAGTTGAAGGCCACGGATACTACCATCATTTTCCAGGATCTGGAGAAGTCTGCTCAGACCCTCAGCCATTAGGATAAAAAGAAAAGGTGAAATGGGATCACCTTGGAAGATGCCCCAAGAGGCCTGTATGATCTTTGACGGGGATCCATTGAGCACGATGGAAAAAAAAGGAGTAGAGATAAGGTAGATAATCCACTTCACCAATGTTATGTCAAAGCCAAAGGCATCCAAGATGCCACGCATATACTGTCAGCTGAGCTTGTCATATGATTTTTCTAAATCCAACTTGATGAGCATGCCAGGCCTCTTTGTAAGCTTTAGGGAGTGGATGGTCTCGTGAACCAGGATGATACAATCCATAATTTGTCTTTTTCCACAAAACCAAACTGCTCCCGGCTGATTAGGGAAGCGAGCAGAGGATGGAGCCTATTGGTGATCACCTTAGTAATGGGCTTTTAGATGACATTACATATGGCTGCGGGTTTGAACTTACCAGGGGATTCAGCTCCTTCCTCCTTCGGAATAAGAGAGAGGAAGGTTGCATTGAAAGCTTTAAGACCCCACCACATTTTCAAGATTCTTCAACAATTCCCAGAACCTCATCCTTGATCATATCCCAGAAAGAGTGGAAGAAGTTAGTAGTAAAACCATTTGGTCTCGGGGCCTTCCCAAGGGCCATCTGATGCATGGCCTCCTCAACTTTCTGAAGAGACACTAGTTTTTCAACAGCTCGTTGTGGTCTCTAGTGACAATTCTGGAGATGTGGCGAGTGATTTGGGAAATAGCAAGGCTCCGGTCCACCCTATCTTCCCTTAAGACCGAAGAAAAATGGTTGACAAGAACCTCCTCAATCTCACCTCTCGATTCCACTTGACTCCCATCATCCTTTTTTATCTTAAAAATCTTTGATCTATGGTAGTTTTGAATAACCGTGTTATGAAAGAATTTCGTATTCTTCTCACCATCTTGGAGCCATTGGTTCCTGGACTTTTGTTTCTAGTAAATCTCCTCCTTCCTTTCCCTGGCTTCAAGTTGGTCCAACAGGAGGACCTCCTTCTCCCTTAAGGCATCATGAAATCCTTCAGTCATACCTCTATGCTGGATTTGCTCCAAATCTTTGGTCAACTTTTGCTTGTCCTCGAATATGTTTCCAAAATATTCCTTGTTCCAAGTGCAAATTTTGGATTTGAGGGCTTGGAGTTTTTTTTGAAATTGGAACATTCTGGTACCCTCCGAGGGGACCAACTCCTGTCACCACTGCCCCACCAAATATTTGAAGTCTTTATGCTCCAACCAGAATTGCTTAAACCTAAAAGGTTTATAAAGGGCATTATTTGACCAATCCCAGTTGAGACAGATAGGCCAATGGTCAAAGCCTACTGAGGGCATCACACTGGCGCTGACATCTCCCGTGCCACGGGCAATGTCCTCAGTAGTTAGGAATTTGTTAATTCTGGACGCGACAAGATGCTGCCCACCTCGTTTTTTATTCCAAGTATGCCACCCATTTCCAGTCTCAATGTCAATGAAAGGACTATGGGATAGAAAATACCTAAAAGCTTCTTAGAATCTATCCAGAACTCGCCTGCCACCCTTCTTCTCATCAAGAGAAGATATGAGATTAAAATCTCCTCCAACTATCCAGGAGCCAAAAACCTTCATGTCCCGCCATCCATGATAAGAATTTGATAAAAGAGTGCTTAAGAGTGAAAGAACTAGGACCGTAGATGTTAACCAGAGTACCTTTCGCACCAAAGTCTAAAATAGTAAAATTAGATGAAATAGAAAACTAATTATCTCTCCAATCAGAAAGAAGCAAAGAATGTGGGTGCCATAAGACAGCTAGGCCTCTTTCCATGCCTGCAGCATCCATCAAAATAACTTTGCAACCTTTCTAGATCCTTTGTCCCACCTTCTCCATATTTTCATAACTGCATTTTGTTTCCTGTAGAAAAAGAACATCAGGTTTCTCCTTCTTGATCTTTCTTGCCAATGTTTTTATTTTCCTCAGATGGTTACACCCTCGGATATTCTCAGATATGAGCTTCATTGGATAAACTTACTAGCTTCATAAAAGTCTTCCTTAAATGTCAGGTACCGGCCTGATTCGATGAGTTTCACTCCAATCTCTGCAATTCTTTTTCTATTGGAATTCCTGCCCCTTTTCATTTCCTCCTCCAAGGATTTCCTTTTGCTCCCTTTGTGAGCATCTGAGGATATATCGAGCTGCTGACAAGCCTTACATTTGATAATTGCCTCCTGCAGAAGTTCTAATTGTTTGTGCGAGACGTAGCCCTTACCCTTTTTATTACAATCTTTTTCGATTTCGTCAAAATCAAGTTATCCCAGCTCCATTTCTTCATCCTCGTCTTCCTCCATAACCATCAGTTGATTTTCAGATGGTGCTTCCTGAAGCATTTGGATTTTGGCTTCCATCGCAACAGTTTCCTAAGGAATCCTCCCTTTATTTCCAACCTGGTCATCCTCCACAATTTCTTCCAGGATCTGGAAGGGATTCTTACTATTGATCCCTTTCTGGTCTTTCTCCTTGCCTTTCTTATGGTGATCCCCCCTCTGTTTCTCCACTTGTTTCGGACTTGGGTAAAACCATCTTTATCCTTCACCACCTCCTAGGCAGCATTGGATGGAGGAGGCGTCTGAGAAGTCTTCAGGAAGTTCCTGCCAAAATGGCCATAATCGTGACAGATTCTGCATCTAAATGGGAGTTGTTCGTAGTCAAGGGGTTGGATCTATTCCTCATCATCCCAATTCAGGATGATCGCTTCAGGGAGGTCTTTAGATGGGTCCATATAAACACAGATGCGAGCACATGCAATGTGCCTCTGGCGCTTGGTCTACTCTGCAACTTTTACAAACTCTCCAAGGGTATTGCTAATATCTTTCAGGATCTCCAGATCCTAGTACTCACAGGGGAGAGAGTAAAGCTTGATCCAAATGGGGGAAACTCTCATATCCTCCGTTTCAGGGTTAAATATTTATTTCCATGGTCTGAGGTATAGACCATAGGAAAGAAAGAAATAAGGTCCTCCCTCCAGAACCCTATCCCTATCCTCCAGATTGAAGAAAATAATAGAGAAAAACCCTTTGGCACCCAAGTGAAAATCATATTACCCTTTGGGATTCCATGTGGTCTTGATCCATTGAACCAAATTTTTTTCTCGGGGCCAGATCCCCACAAACATCCCAATTAGGGCTTTCTCCTTCCACTACTCGACCCTCTCCCTAATTTTATCAGATTTTACCTGGATAGTAGGAATAGTCAGGGTCTTGGGGAGGTAGACCCCTTGGCCCAATCTTCTATTCCTCCCTGCCTTCGATCCACTTGATCCACCTAAACTCATGTCCTCATCCCCAGCTGAACCGGAAGGTCCCAAGGACAGGGTCGACATGCTAACCCTGTGCGTCACTAGGGTGGTCGAGCCCACAGAAAAACAGTCGCGCTGCAGCTAGTCGGCGCTGATCGCAGGACAAGCGAGCGATCAAAAACTACGAACCCTAGCAGAATAAAAAATTCTTTCCTTATCGCACCATCTTCTCTTTATCCATCATTAATTTTCATATTTAGCAATCTTTATAATTTAAAGTTAGTATCCTTATGATTTATAATAATAATATCATTCTATGGAGTATATATTTAAAATATTTTGATTCATTATTTATGAATATGGTTGACTATAAATTAAACATGTTTGGCAATCCTTAATGATAGTTTCATTGTGAATAATTATGTCTGAGGACCAATAATTATGATTTATTATTTTAAATTAGTTTATTTATAATAGTAATATCACTCTACTTTATGGAGTGTAATATTTGAGGATATATGGCATCGATTGAGTATTTATGAATATATGGTTGAGTATAGGTTTAGTATGTTTGATAATGATTAATGATGGTTTTGTGATGGATGATTATGTTTGAGGATGCTTCCTCAATGATTGACTATGTTGTATTGAGATATCCATGAAGGGTTATGTTGGATTGAGTTTGGTTGAGTATGTTGACCATGGTTGAGTTATGTCATATGATGACAATTAGTTTGATTAACAGTATATCAAATTGATATGTTTCTCAATGGTTGACTATGTTGCATTACATTGTCCATTAAGGGTTATGTTTCATTAGGTTTGGTTGTCTATAATTGGCCATGGTTGGATGTTATTGATCATGCTAACCATGGTTGAGTATTTTGATTATGTTTGATGGTTCGTTTCATTTTGACATTCATTGACTATATTTTAAAAATGCATGACTATGGTTGGCAATGTTTCAATATTTAATTGCATTGAGATATGAAGAGGTTGTGACATTAGTAGTTTTATAATATGGTCTATCTGTTTTGATGTTCATCGTGGATGATTTCTGTAGACATGGTATGCTCAAGGGATATTTCACATTGAGATATAGTATCGTCACATATGTTGCATTGTGGATATTTTCCTCAATCTTTTTGATATAATTATTCCTTTGTGTATTGACTAGCTAGGTTACTTAATGGTTATGTCATATATCAACATTGATTAAAGGTTATGTCGCACTATGACAATGATTAAATTATTATATTGGCTTTATTTGTTCCTAGCAATCCAATGTTCATCAAGGGTTATAACACATATAGATGATACTAAAAGACAAGTTCGATTGTGAAAATTTGCAAAGGTTATGCCATATATTGCAACATTCATTTGGATTTAATACAATTATTTTAAATTGAGAAAAGGATTCTTAAAATTTTGATAAAATGATGCCTTTGTATATTGACTTGCTATATTTCTCAATGGTTGTGTCATATTGAAGTGTTCATCAAAGGTTATGTTGGATTTCTATGTTCGTTAATGGTTATGTTGCATTATGACATTGATCAAGAGTTATGTCACATTGAGATATAATATGGTTAAACATTCTTTTCAATGATTTAACATTGTTTACTATGGTTGATGATGGTTTCCTATGTCTCTCCATGGTTGATTATAGTTTTCCATGTTCAATAATGACTAATGATGATTGAACATTGATCACCGCATAGTTGCCATATTATGCATTAAATATATACGAGGAAGACTTTTCTTCCTCCACTCCAACTATAAAATTTATACACCTATCCACGTAAAAATAAATGAACAATTAAAATAAACACAATAAAGTAAACACAAAATTACCAATTAATCAATATTTCCAAATTAAATAGCAATAGAAAAAAAATCTAATAATACATTTAAAAAATCACCACCACATAATAAGAAACTTACTTATTATTCTTATATACATATACAATACATATATATATATATATAATTTAAAAGCATCTTAATCTTAATTTCTACTCTTAATATGAAGTATATTTATCTTTTATAAAAATATAATAATAATAAAAGTAAACATCATATAAAAATCAAACATAATCTTAAAAATTAGCATAAAGCAAAAGTAATAATAGAAAAAAAACTTATTAAAAAAAAGCTCGTATAAAATTTAACATATATGTTCGTAACCCTACACGGACTCTTGAACTTTTTTGTAATATATTTTTTTCATAGAGAGGGAGAAAGGAGGTTGCTAATATATTTTTTTCACATAGAAAGGTCATTGAGGGAGAGTGAGATTTCGTTGGTTTTCCTCAAATGCAAGATGGAGCAATACATAGTTTTGGGAATATCCGTTGGAACAGAACATTGTTTGGGGAAGATCCGTTGACCCCCTTTGTTTGGGGGTAGATCCGTTGTCGGAGGGAGAGGAAAATTTGCTGAGGATAAATACGAAAAAAAATATTTTGCTTGGGGTTTAGGGTGCAAGACCAACTATTAAGCAGAATTGTTAGCGCTGGTTTGAGTGGAGATCATTGTTTTTTTTAAATATAGTGAATGTCAATACTTTTGGACAATCTATGATTGTCATTCACAAAATGGAAAAACATATGGAGTGCCAAGATTCAAGATTTAAATTTGAAAGGCTTACAATGGAAAATATTGAGTTTTCTTAAAGTCCCTAACCATCTATCACTTTCAGTGGTCGATGAATAATGTCGGTTTCAGTTGTCGACCAGCGATAAAAAGTATGCGTAGGACCATCGATATGTACATTCGTACGCATAAACATATGCAACCTGGGTTAAATTTATGGTTCATCGTACTGGTAAACAGTCGACAAGTTTCAATCACAATTATTTGCATTGGTCGTATTTCAGAAACAATATATGGTCGACAAAGAAATGTCTGATAAGGCTAATGATTCTGATTTGATTTAATGTACAGATATTTTCTATTGAATAAGGTATTTTACAAACATTCTCTCTCAAATATACTACAAACAAATTGCAATTTATGTTTCTCCATCCCCATACACACATGTATATTTGTTTTTTTATATATAATTTAAATTGTATATTAAATATGTTTAGAATGTCTGTCTATATCTATAATAAAATTAAAACTAAAACTAAAGACATTTAAAATGTTAAATTAAATGTGGATATTAACTTTGAAAAATAAGAGATTGAGGCACTTTGTGATTATTGTGCAAAGAAACAATTGCCCTATAGCTAAAAACTCAGTGTCATTGTGTACTTGCTAGAAAGATCCAATTAGTTTAATGGAGATTTCTCGTAACATACTCTACTTTATCTATATGATGATGATTATAAGATCACAATGCTCCAACTATTGTATTTCTACTCAATTATTTATTATTTATGTTATGATGAATTTATTTGTAGAATAAGTTAATGAAGATGAATCGTGTAATGCAATAAAAACTATTTATAACATTGTAATCTAATATAACTTTTTAAGAACCTTGTAGTGTAACATAATCCCTATTGATGGTTAATCATAGTTAACATTGTAAATCATTTTAAATCATAGTTAAACATCGATAAACATGACAAATCATTGTAACAATGTTTTTTCAAAATTGTAAATTAAACTTACATGTATATTACATTACTTAAAAAAAAACATTTTTAGAAAAATACACGGGAATGTGTATGCAAGGATAGATTAGAAAGGATGTGTTAACATATGATGTACATATGATGAGCCACTAGATATGAGAGGTAATGTGATCATTATATTTTGATTAATGTAGTAATTGGTTAAAATATTTTGTTTAAATTGTGTAATTATTGTTGTCCAATAATGTAGATATATTAGCACATATGTTGGGGATGATCCATCCAAGTATGATGAGGAGATGGTTGAGATTGATGAGCCAGTTCATGATCATATACTCGGCATGAAAAAGCGTAGTCCATGTCCTAGATTTTATCACCATGTGGCTAATCAAATATGTGACTTGATGGATCTCCATGGAGTGGAACTTGTATGACCACGTTACATTGCATGTGACCCAAAGCTTGCTCCTATATGGTCAACCCTTCCTTGAGATATGACATTATTGATGCATCATGTTATTGGTGCCCTTAGGCTACTTGACAAGTTGATGGTTGTTCTGGACTCTTCATTGAATTTGTCTTCTATGGATGGAGACCTCCTCCACCACATAGACCATCCGCCAATCCAACAGATGTTGGATCATACACCATTGCACATGCATGTATTAATTATCCATCGCCTCCTCTTCCACCTCCTCCTCCACCTA
This sequence comes from Larix kaempferi, assembly GCA_027924585.1. Lineage (NCBI taxonomy): Eukaryota > Viridiplantae > Streptophyta > Pinopsida > Pinales > Pinaceae > Larix > Larix kaempferi. The sequence continues at coordinate 17,035,426 of BSBM01000074.1, read as the reverse complement.
GACCATTCATCGATCATCCACCACATAGACCATCCACCTATCCACTAGGCCAACTATGATGAATACCACCATATCCTCCTATAGCAGGCCCATAACCATCAACTCATACACCATCCATCGATCCATCACGCCCATTAGGACCACCACCAAAATCACCTCCTGCAATAGGCCTACCATTGTCCACTTATGCACGAACCAACCAGGCCCACTAGGCCCACAACCAGTATCCCCTCCTATAGTAGGTCCACCACCATTCACTCATGCACCATCCAATAATGCACTAGTTTTTTGACATGATGTGATGTTATCGAGTGATATAGTTCTCAGTCATGATATACATTAGTCTCTAGTGTCTACATTTTTATTTGACATGTGTAGTCATGGTTTAGACTCTACCTCTTCTTGTGTACATGGACCTAATGTGTAACCACTATCCCCTCTTGCAACAGGACTACCACCATCCATAGATCCACTAGGCCCACTATGCCCACCACCACCATCCACTGATCCAGTAGGCCCAATAGGCTTGCCGCAACCATCCCCTTCTGCAGCAGGCCCATTACCATCCAATGATGCATTAGCTTCACCATCCACTAATGCACTAGTTGATTTACACAATGTGATGTTATTGAGTGATATAGTTCTTGATGCATAGATATATTAGCTTCTAGTCTCTGCATTTTCTTCTAACAATCGTATTGATATACGTCAATCAATGTATATCAACCACTTTTAATTGTTTGGCCATGGTTGATATATGTCGATTGACATATATCAACAACTTTTAAAAATGTGGTTGTGCTAGTTGATGACCGACATGGGGGGAAGGAATGGTTAATGAAGATGAATCGTGTAATGCAATAAAAACTATTTATAGCATTGTAATCTAATATAACTTTTTAAGAACCTTGTAGTGTAACATAATCCCTATTGATGGTTAATCATAGTTAACATTGTAAATCATTTTAAATCATAGTTAAACATCGATAAACATGACAAATCATTCTAACAATGTTTTTTCAAAATTGTAAATTAAACTTACATATATATTACGTTACTTAAAAAAAAAAACATTCTTGGAAAAATACACGGGAATGTGTATGCAAGGATAGACTAGCATGGATGTATGAACATATGATGTACATATGATGAGCCACTAGATATGAGAGGTAATGTGATCATTATATTTTGATTAATGTAGTTGCATAATTTTTTACTCATTTAACGCACAAGTAATTGGTTAAAATATTTTGTTTAAATTGTGTAATTATTGTTGTCCAATATTGTAGATATATTAGCACATATGTTGGAGATGATCCATCCAAGTATGATGAGGAGATGGCTGAGATTGATGCGCCAGTTCACTCCACATGCAAAAGCGTAGTCCATGTCCTAGATTTTATCACCATGTGGCTAATCAAATTTGTGACTTGATGGATCTCCATGGAGTGGAACTTGTATGACCACGTTACATTGCATGTGACCCAAAGCTTGCTCCTATATGGTCAAACCTTCCTTGAGATATGACATTATTGATGCATCATGTTATTGGTGCCCTTAGGCTACTTGACAAGTTGACGGGTGTTCTAGACTCTTCATTGAATTTGTCTTCTATGGATGATTCTCCTTCACCTCCTCAACCACATAGACCATCCACCAATCCAACAGATGTTGGATCATACACCATCGCACATGCATGTACTAATTATCCATTGCCTCCTCTTCCACCTCCTCCTCCACCTAGACCATTCATCGATCATCCACCACATAGACCATCCACCTATCCACTAGGCCAACTATGATGAATACCACCATCCCCTCCTATAGCAGGCCCATAACCATCAACTCATACACCATCCTTCGATCCATAATGCCCATTAGGCCCACCACCAAAATCACCTCCTACAATAAGCCTACCATTGTCCACTTATGCACCAACCAACTAGGCCCGGTAGGCCCACCACCACTATCCCCTCCTATAGTAGGTCCACCACCATTCACTCACGCACCATCCAATAATGGACTAGTTTTTTGACATCATGTGATGTTATAGAGTGATATAGTTCTTAGTCATGATATACATCAGTCTCTAGTGTCTACATTTTTATCTGACATGTGTAGTCATGGTTTAGACTCTACCTCTTCTTGTGTACATAGACCTAATGTGTAACCACTAGGCCCACTAGGCCGACCACCACCATGCCCTCCTACAATCGGCCCACCACCATCCACTGATGCACCATCCATTGATCCAGCAGGCCCAATAGGCTTGCCACAAAAATAATCTAATTAATTTGAGTGTGTTAGATATATTAAATTATGTTTAAAGATGTTTAAGTATATTAAATATTATATAGTTTTAATATGTATTAATTTTTCAATTATGCTTATGAATACATAATATTGATATATAAAATTAATTTTATAATAATGATAAAAACAATTTGTATAATAATAATAATATATTAATGTATATAATTAATTAATTAATTTATAATTTATAATTTAAAGTTTTTTTTTTAAATAAAAAGAACTATATTACTTCTGAAACAGTTTACAAAAAGTGCTTAAAGCATAGCCCTTGGCTTACAAAACATGGACCATCTTTGCACGATACCCACCCCATTACAAAATTTGGATTCATTAACAGAATCCGCCCCAGAGTCAGACCCAATATCGAAATACGGACTCTCCAAAATCAACAACCCGAGATCAGCTATAATGCCGAAAAAGAGTGAAAATACAGAGTACATTCTTCCGACCAACCAATAACAACAGAAAGGAGTTAGGGAGTAGCGGCAGTGCTTGTGTCCTCCTTAAGATTCTGTTTGCCTTTCTCAGTCGAACCATCCGCCTTGTCCACTTGCATCTTCTGAGCTGAAGCGGGATGGCGATGAGTGCTGGACCTTGCCAACTCCGCGTCCTCCATACCAGGGTAAACAAAGGTCAAGCCAATTTTCTTGGCAATTGCATTTATCTTGAGGTGCATCAACCGGGCATCGGCGTTGTTCACCTTACAGGCCCTGATAGGCTCTTCATCACCCTCCATTTTTAGGTAATTGGTCATAGTGACATGCGCTAGAAGATTCTCAACGACCCAGTAAACCATCAGCATGCAGTCGTAGGCAGAGGAACGACCAAAAGTAGTGCCTCGGTCGATGACCCAATCTTCCACCTCACGGTGAATATTTTCAATAGGAATGGCCCGTGTAGTATCCCACAGCCGACTCTCAATTTGATCAATCTCGTCCCTAACCATGGATGGAATACGCTGACGAAAGAATAGGGTAGCCTCCTAGGCTCTAGAATGCGCCCTAGTAACCTGACCCTGAGAAATACCCCTCTCAATAGAAAGCTTGGCAGAACCCTTCATCTTATCAGAGCTCGAATCCAAATTGGGCTCCAAACCAGTGCTGTGTTTTGGGGCCATCATCGTAAACCAGATAGAGCCAGGTGAACGACCAAAAGAGAATCTATCACCCACACTCACCCAGAAAGTCTTACTACTCACAAAGGATAGGGAGAATCTGATACAAAGCAAAGAGCTATCAAACAGGCACAGATCTATGAAGCTATAAATAACTAGAGACGGGATGAACATGCCATCAGTGAAACATTGGTCATTTCCCATCTCGTACAGAAGATAAATTATGAAACATCCACCACCATGAAGGAGCATTAAATAGACACAAATGGCTAGAAAAGGAAAGTTTTGGGGATCATTCCTCTTGTTCAAATCCTGCTAGAAAATGTACATGCTAGTTTTGATTACGGGATTAAATAGATGGTGGAATTTGATTCTTGCATGGAAATCCCTGGTGATTGGACTCGCCATTACACCTCCCCAAACGCCCCATGTCCGTTTCACGAGGAAGAGAGGCTCCATCTTCCTGGTGACGATATGTTTCGAGATCAGAGCTGGCCAAGTGGTAGCAATTAGTGACCCAAGTGTCCCGTCGCAAGTCTTCCAGGGTACCCACCGAGTGGGATCTACCATCATTGATACCTTGATTAACCAGTAAGTCCGCCACCTTATTAACATCCCGACGAACATGGCTAAAAGTGATGGCACTATGATTCACCAGTAGAGATTTCAACAGGTCTAATCTGTACAGCAGGCGCCAACTGGAGGAAATTTTAGCAGGAGATTGGCCATTGGCCAAACACCTACCCATATGAATAATAATGTGGGAATCCCCCTCCAAAATAGCTGGGAACCAACCTTCATTGACCACCAGGTGGATTCCTTGTATGAGACCCTCTAGCTCAGCAGAGTTGTTGGAATCAACTCCAAGGTTACCTAAAAAGACTTTAAGGATTCGGCCAGCTCCATCCATGCAAACCCCTCCAAAACCAGCCATTCCGGGATTGCCCCTGGAAGCCCTGTCAAAATTAATTTTAAAGACCTGAGCTTGAGGAGGAGACCAGAATTGAGGACTGGATGGCTAACAAGTCTTATCTTTCATGTGCAGACCTTCCAAATCAAAACTGCAAATCCCCCAGCTCGAAGCAATGCATCGATCCCCCTCCGACAGGTCATGGTCCTTATCCCCCCATGAAATGCTTCGGATAGTCTCTTTCATATTAGTGATGATCAAATTCCGTATTACCTCGACGTTATGAATTTTTTCCCTGAAGTACAGTGATTTCGTTCCTTCCAAACATTCCACAAAACGATCCCGGGGAACATTAGCCACAGGGTAGAGATAATTGGATTGGATAAGGCTTTGAGATTCCAATGATTGATGGTCTAGGCTGGGAGATCTCTTACCCTATCGCTCCTACGAAATATCATATCACCCCGATCCCACAGATTGGATGAGAAGGTGCAGCTATCCAATAAATGCCCAGAGGTTTCCTTAGAGAGGCAACATAATAGACACCGAGAGGGGCCCAGGATCCCTCTTTTCCTAATGTTTTCACTGGTTATAATTCTTCCACAGGAAACTAACCAATAGAAGACCAAAACTTTAGGCCAGGGGTGCATCCCCCACACCTTCTTCCAAATGTTATCACCCTCTGCATTGTTGTTGATTCTGATGTCATATGCCTCCTTGATACTGAAAAAGAATTTCGGGTTATAAAGGCAACGAATCTTTTTAGACCTTATTTTCACAAGAATAACACGCTCCTTGAGCATGGTTTCAAAATCCCTTAGATCCTCAATGTTGATAATCCCTTCCATCCATCCATAGTCTGCCCACAGTTTGTGACCATCAACCAAAACCTCCTCCCAATAGTCACAAAGTTTGATCTTTCCATTGGCCATGCTTCTAGCCCGTATATCCTGCCACTTGGGATCTGCACCCAGTTTAGGGAACTGATGCCAAGGTTCATCCCAAAATTTGGCAGAATCACCATTGTAAATTTCCCAAAAGCTATGATCTTGCACAAGATTATGACCAGAAAAATCTTTTTCCCAAATGTGGGATCCATTCCTGACTTCATTGAAATAGATCAAATTCCCATGTGGCCTATCTCTATCATATTTCACATGCCACAAACGAGCCCATGGTTCCAAACTGTGGTTGCACCACCTCCACCAAATTTTGGAGCCATAGACTTCACTGAGGATCTTAGGGTCTCTAATGCCAAGACCACTAGTATTCTTAGGATGACAGAGCTTTTCCCGTCCAACCAGAGAAAACTTAGATTTTTCCTCCCTGCCACCCCACAGGAAATTTCGCTGAATATTCTTTATTTCTTTGAGAACCAACTTAGGGACAGAGAGCATAGAGAAGAGGTAAACATGCATAGCCTGGAGGACATACTTAACCAAAACCAACCGACTGGGAAGATTTAGAGGTTTGAGCGTCCAACATGCAATCCTTTTCCGGATCCTCTCAATTAAGTCTTGCCACGAAACCTTCTGAATGGTGCTTTCCGTGAGGGGGACACCCAAGTACTTTGAAGGAAGAGAGCCTTTGGCATAGACTAAAATCCTCAGAATGTTACACTGGGTAATTTCAGCAGCATGAAAGAAAAAAACTTGAGACTTGGTAGGATTGACTTCAAGCCTGGATGCCTTCGCAAAACGTTTTAAGCCTTTCTTGAGGATACGGGCTTCTTGGACTGAAGGGTGCCCCATAAGCATGGTGTCATCAACAAATTGTTGGTGCGTCTGTTTATCCAAACCAGGGTGGAATTGAAGGCCACGGATACTACCATCATTTTCCAAGCTTTGGAGAAGTCTGCTCAAACCCTCAGCCATTAGGATAAAAAGAAAAGGTGAAATGGGATCACCTTGGAAGATGCCCCAAGAGGCCTGTATGATCTTTGACAGGGATCCATTGAGCACGATGGAAAAAAAAGGAGTAGATATAAGGTATATAATCCACTTCACCGAAGCTATGTCAAACCCAAAGGCATCCAAGATGCCATGCATGTATTGCCAGCTGAGCTTGTCATATGATTTTTCTAAATCCAACTTGATGAGCATTCCAGGTCTCTTTGTAATCTTTAGGGAGTGGATGTCCTCGTGAACCAAGATGATACAATCCACAATTTGTCTTTTTTCCACAAAACCAGACTGCTCCCGGCTGATTAGGGAAGCGAGCAGAGGCTAGAACCTATTGGCGATCACCTTAGTAATGGGCTTGTAGATGACATTACATAGGGCTATGGGTCTGAACTTACTAGGGGATTCAGCTCCTTCCTCCTTCGGAATAAGAGAGAAGAAGGTTGCATTGAAAGCTTTAGGACCCCACCACATTTCGAGATTCTTCAACAATGCCCAGAACCTCATCCTTGATCATATCCCAGAAAGAGTGGAAGAAGTTAGTAGTAAAACCATTTGGTCCCGGGGCCTTCCCAAGGGCCATCTGATGCATGGCCTCCTCAACTTTCTGAAGAGACACGGGTTTGTTCAACAGCTTGTTGTGGTCTCTAGTGACAATTATGGGGATGTGGCGAGTGATTTGGGAGATAGAAGGGCTCCGGTCCACCCTATCTTCCCTTAAGACCGAAGAAAAATGGTTGACAAGAACCTCTTCAATCTCACCTCTCGTTTCCACTTGACTCCCATCATCCTTTTTTATCTTAAAAATATTTGATCTATGGTAGTTTTGAATAACCGTGCTATGAAAGAATTTCATATTCTTCTCCCCATCTTGGAACCATTGGTTCCTGGACTTTTGTTTCCAGTAAATCTCCTCCTCCCTTTCCCTAGCTTCAAGTTGGTCCAGTAGGAGGAGCTCCTTCTCCCTTAAGGCAATATCAAATCCTACAGTCATACCTCTATGCTAGATCTGCTCCAAATCTTTGGTCAACTTTTGCTTGTCCTCAAATATGTTTCCAAAATATTCCTTGTTCCAAGTGCAAATTTTGGATTTGAGGGCTTGGATTTTTTCTGAAATTGGAACATTCTGGTACCCTCCGAGGGGACCAACTCCTGTCACCACTGACCCAACAAATATTTGAATTCTTTATGCTCCAACCAGAACTGTTCAAACCTAAAAGGTTTATAAAGGGCATTGTTTGACCAATCCCAGTTGAGACAGATAAGCCAATGGTCAAAGCCTATTGAGGGCATCACACTGGCACTGACATCTCCCGTGCCATGGGCAATGTCCTCAGTAGTCAGGAATCTATCAATTCTGGATGCAACAAGATGCTGACCACCTCATTTTTTACTCTAGGTATGCCACCCATTTCCAGTCTCAATGTCAATGAAAGGACTATGTGTTAGAAAATACCTAAAAGATTCTTGGAATCTATCTAGAACTCGCCTGCCACCCTTCTTCTCATCAAGAGAAGATATGAGATTAAAATCTCCTCCAACTATCTAGGAGCCAAAAACCTTCATGTCCCACCATCCATGATAAGAATTTGATAAAAGAGTGCTTAAGAGGGAAAGAAATAGGATCGTAGATGTTAACCAGAGTACCTTTCGCTCCAAATTCTAAAATAGTAAAATTAGATGAAATAGAAAACTGATTAGCTCTCCAATCAGACAGAAGCAAAGAATGTGGGTGCCATAAGACAGCTAGGCCTCTATCCATGCCTGCAGCATCCGTTGAAATAACTTTGCAACCTTTCCAGATCCTTTGTCCCACCTTCTCCATATTTTCAGAACTGCATTTTATTTCCTGTAGAAAAAGAACATCAGGTTTCTCCATCTTGATCTTTCTTTCCAATGTTTTTATTTTCCTCAGATGGTTACACCCTCAGATATTCTCGGATATGAGCTTCATTGGATAACCTTACTAGCTTCATAAAAGGTTGCCTTAATCGTCGGGTACTGGCTTGATTCGATGAGTTTCACTCCAATCTCTGCAATTCTATTTCTGTTGGACTTCCTGCCCCTTTTCATTTCCTCCTCCGAGGATTTCCTTTTGCTCCCTTTGTGAGGATCTGAGGATATCCCGAGTTGCTGACAAGCCTTAGATTTGATAATTGCCTCCTGTAGAAGATCTAATTTTTTGCGCAAGATGTAGCCCTTACCCTTTTTATTACAATCTTTTTTGATTTCGTCAAAATCAAGTTATCCCAGCTCCATTTCTTCATCCTCATCTTCCTCCATAACCATCAGTTGATTTTCAGATGGTGCTTCCTGAAGCATTGGGATTTTGTCTTCCATCGCAACAGTTTCGTAAGGAATCCTCCCTTTATTTCCAACTTGGTCATCCTCCACAATTTCTTCCAGGATCTAGAAGGGATTCTTACTATTGATCCCTTTCTGGTCTTTCTCCTTTCCTTTCTTTTGGTGATGCCCCCTATGTTCCTCCACTTGTTTCGGACTTGCGTAAAACCATCTTTATCCTTCACCCCCTCCTGGGCAGGATTAGATGGAGGAGGCGTCTGAGAAGTCTTCGGGAAGTTCCTGCCAAAATGGCCATAATTGTGACAGATTCTGCATCTGAATGGGAGTTGTTCATAGTCAAGGGGTTGGATCCATTCCTCATCGTCCCAGTTCAGGATGATCGCTTCAGGGAGATCTTTAAACGGGTCCATATAAACACAGATGCAAGCACATGCAGTGTACCTCTGGAGCTTGGTCTGCTCTGCAACTTTTACAAACTCTCCAAGGGTATTGCTAATATCTTTCAGGATCTCTAGATCCTAGTACTCAGAGGGGAGAGAGTAAAGCTTGATCCAGAAGGGGGGAAACTCTCATATCCTCCGTTTTAGGGTTGAATATTTATTTCCATGGTCTGAGGTATAGACCAGAGGAAAGAAAGAAATAAGGTCCTCCCTCCAGAACCCTATCCCTATCCTCCATATTGAAGAAAATAATAGAGAAAAACCCTTTGGCACCCAAGTGAAAATCATATTGCCCTTTGGGATTCCATGTGTTCTTGATCCATCGAACCAGATCTTTTTCTTGGGGCCAGATCCCCACAAACGTCCCAATCAGGGCTTTCTCCTTCCACTGCACAATCCTCTCCCCGATTTTATCAGATTTTACCTGGATAGCAGGAATAGTCAGGGTCTTGGGAAGGCAAACCCCTTGGCCCAATCTTCTATTCCTCCCTACCTCCGATCCACTTGATCCACCTAAACCCATGTCCTCATCCCCAGCTGAACCCGAAGGTCCCAAGGACGGGATCGACATGCTAACCCTGTGCGTCACTAGGGTGGTCGAGCCCACAGAAAAACAGCCGCCCTACAGCCAGTCGACACTAATCGCAGGACAAGCGAGCGATAAAAAACTACAAACCCTAGCAGAATAAAAAATTCTTTCCTTATCGCACCATCTTCTCTTGATCCATTATTAATTTTCAGATTTAGCAATCTTTATAATTTAAAGTTAGTATCCTTAGGATTTATAATAATAATATCATTCTATGGAGTATATATTTAAAATATTTTGATTCATTATTTATGAATATGGTTGACTATAAATTAAACATGTTTGGAAATCCTTAATGATAGTTTCATTGTGAATAATTATGTTTGAGGATCAATAATTATGATTTATTATTTTAAATTTATTTATTTATAATAGTAATATCACTCTACTTTATGGAGTGTAATATTTGAGGATATATGGCATCGATTGAGTATTTATGAATATATGGTTGAGTATAGGTTTAGTATGTTTGATAATGATTAATGATGGTTTTGTCATGGATAATTATGTTTGAGGATGCTTCCTCAATGATTGACTATGTTGTATTGAGATATCCATGAAGGGTTATGTTGGATTGAGTTTGGTTGAGTATGTTGACCATGGTTGAGTTATGTCATATGATGACAATTAGTTTGATTAACAGTATATCAAATTGATATGTTTCTCAATGGTTGACTATGTTGCATTGCAATGTCCATTAAGGGTTATATTTCATTAGGTTTGGCTATCTATAATTGCCATGGTTGGATGTTATTGATCATGCTAACCATGGTTGAGTATTTTGATTATGTTTGATGGTTCATTTCATTTTGACATTCATTTACTATATTTTAAAAATGCATGACTGTGGTTGGCAATGTTTCAATATTTAATTGCATTGAGATATGAAGAGGTTGTGACATTAGTAGTTTTATAATATGGTCTATCTGTTTTGATGTTCATCATGGATGATTTGTGTAGACATGGTATGCTCAAGGGATATTTCACATTGAGATATAGTATGGTCACATATGTTGCATTGTGGATATGTTCCTCAATCTTTTTGATATAATTATTCCTTTGTGTATTGACTAGCTAGGTTACTTATTGGTTATGTCATATATCAACATTGATTAAAGGTTATGTCGCACTATGACAATGATTAAATGATTATATTGGCTTTATTTGTTCCTAGCAATCCAATGTTCATCAAGGGTTATAACACATATAGATGATACTAAAAGACAAGTTCGATTGTGAAAATTTGCAAAGGTTATGCCATATATTGCAACATTCATTCATATTTAATACAATTATTTTAAATTGAGAAAAGGATTCTTAAAATTTTGATATAATGATGCCTTTGTATATTCACTTGCTATATTTCTCAATGGTTGTGTCATATTGAACTGTTCATCAAAGGTTATGTTGGATTTCTAAGTTCGTTAATGGTTATGTTGTATTATGACATTGATCAAGAGTTATGTCACATTGATAGATAATATGGTTAAACATTGTTTTCAATGATTTAAGATTGTTTACTATGGTTGATGATGGTTTCCTATGTCTCGCCATGGTTGATTATAGTTTTCCATGTTTGATAATGACTAATGATGATTGAACATTGATCACCGCATAGTTGCCATATTACACATTAAATATATACAAGGAAGACTTTTCTTCCTCCACTCCAACTATAAAATTTATACACCTATCCACGTAAAAATAAATAAACAATTAAAATAAACACAATAAAGTAAACATAAAATTACCAATTAATCGATATTTCCAAATTAAATAACAATAGAAAAAAAATCTAATAATACATTTAAAAAATCACCACCACTTAATAAGAAACTTATTATTCTCATATACATATAGGATACATATATATATATAAAATTTAAAAGCATCTTAATCTTAATTTCTACTCTTAATATGAAGTATATTTATTTTTTATAAAAATATAATAATAATAAAAGTAAACATCATATAAAAATCAAACATAATCTTAAAAATTAGCATAAAGCAAAAGTAATAATAGAAAGAAAACTTATTAAAAAAAAGCTCGTATAAAATTTAACATATATGTTCGTAACCCTACACGGACTCTTAAACTTTTTTGTAATATATTTTTTTCAGAGAGAGGGAGAAAGGAGGTTGCTAATATATTTTTTTCACATAGAAAGGTCATTGAGGGAGAGTGAGATTTCGTTGGTTTTCCTCAAATGCAAGATGGAGCAATACATAGTTTTGGGAATATCCGTTGGAACAGAACATTGTTTGGGGAAGACCCGTTGACTCCCTTTGTTTGGGGGAGATCCGTTGTCTGAGGGATTGGAAAATTTGCTGAGGATAAATACGAAAAAAAATATTTTGCTTGGGGTTTAGGGTGCAAGACCAATAATTAAGCAGAATTGTTAGCACTGGTTTGAGTGGAGATCATTGTTTTTTAAATATAATGAATGTCAATATTTTTGGACAATCGATGATTGTCATTCACAAAATGAAAAAACATATGCAGTGTTAAGATTCAAATTTGAAAGGCTTACAATGGAAAATATTGAGTTTTCTTAAAGTCCCTAACAATCTATCACTTTTCAATATAAGACAAAGTAATAACGAAAATACTTCCAACTTGGCTAATCTAGGTGGTAGGTTAGACCAAGGAATGATTGTATTTAATTGGTGTTCGCCCCAAAGGAAATGGCTTCCATGCTTATAAGTGCAATGAAGGACGAGAGTATCATGCAACATGGCAGGTGGATATGCAAGGGGTTCCACGATGTTGTGGCTCTACCCTCGATACATAAACCTAGCCTCATAGGTGGCGGTTGGAAAGATAAGATTGGGAACGAGGTCCAGGATAGCCATCCTCTTTGCAGTGGGGCTTTAAATTACCTCCCATGCAAGATTGAATGCTCCCTCCCATCGTGCTAGGCCCACACATGAGCAATTTAGGGTTTGTATTTTGAAAGGAGGGCAATGGAAGGGATTTTCACCCTCAAAGCATATTGAAAATTAATAATTTCACCTTATGAGATTGGGGAGGAGAGATCTGCGTCTAGTTCAAAGGAGGGTATCTATGTGCTTGGTCCCCTCTGATTTAAACATTCTGAGATGGGAAGAGAGGAGCCTTCTTCCTTTATATCGAAAGAGGAAGACCTCTTCTCTCTTTTTAGTGATGTTAGCCTAAAGGCGAGTTTTCTTGAAATAAAGGGGCCTCGAAGTCATAATTGTTTTGAAAGAGAAAGTGGGGAGAGTTCTGTTGTTGAGAATATTGCTATTGTTGTTTTGTTTCCTTAGCTTCCTTACCCTTGGTTAGGGAATCCTCACAAGGTTGAGAATGACAATACTTGTTCCATCGGGGAAGCTGTTTATCTTTTGATAAGCCAATATGTTGAGGAAATGCCATCTTGGAGGGAATTACTTAGTAGTGTGAGAATAAACCTTAGTTAATTTAAGCATATGGTGTGGGTAGTTCATGACCACATTGAAGGAATGTTGGATTCCCTCAAGAAGCTATGTTATTACACCTCTAACATGCACACACGAACGAAAGCTATTGAAAGTAACTTGCATGAATAGGGAGGAATTCTTGAAGGGATTTAGATTGATTTGGACAAATTGCTCAACATGAATCAATGCGGCCACTGCTAAAGTTCTCTCGTTTATTGAAATGAAGGATATGGAAGAGAACTATATTCCTCAACCCACTAAAGAAAGAAACTATGTTGCAAGGCATGCGTAGCCTTTTTTTTTTGTTCAATCTCGAAAAATCTTATTTTTGTTTTTTATGTAGTTCTTCATTCTTCTTCTACGACAATATCATGTATTTATAGCACAAATAGTATAGTGTCGAATGTGTCTTCTTTGTTTTTTTGGGAAAAGATTTTAAAGCCCTCATCATTGACAAAAACCTAGAAATTTTGTAATTGTTACCTGGAAACAACATCTTAATATCACATTATAATAGTTATTGTTAACAAAATATTTAATTTTAATAACTTTATAATATATGGAACAATTTTCTAATAATTGCAATAAAATACAAAAAGTAGTTAGCTTATTAACTCAATGCATTATTTTCAAAGTATAGGTAACCTATTACTAGATGCTTCCATTCACACTTTGTGGGAGAAGCAATGTAAAACTCAACCAAACCTTTGCCATTTAAGTTTACTTATTAGATTCCAGGAAGATGAGATAAGGGTACTTTCATGATTTATTGACATCGTTTTAAATTTGAAATAAACACACACATATATATATTCTCAATTTACATGTGATAATGTGATAACTGATAGTTGAACCATGGATAATGAGTAGTGGATAATACTTTGGAGTAAATTCTAAAATATCACCAATAAAATTGTTCTAATAACATTAATAAAATAAAATAAATGAAAAACTTCACACAACTTTTTAACAAAGGAGAGTTCTACCTCACATGAATGCGATCACAAATGTGACGATTAGATGTAGATCGTCATTGCTGAAATAAAATTAAAATTAATATTGTACACTGCTATAAAGTAAAAAAACATTATATTGCAGAGGAGAAAACATAAAATATCCGTTTTACAACCTCTTCAATTGTCATCCTAAAAGAAATGCAAACTAACTTTAACACGAATGATTTATAGCGATTGGACAAAGAACACCGAACAATCTCGTCTTATCCTCTCACACAAAGAGAGAAAGTTTCAAACAAATGATAAATGTAAAAGGCTCTAGTCATGCTTTCCAACCCTAGAAAACATATTAAGCTCAGTCTATGCGGATAATCGAGTGGTAATTCTGCACTAAAAAAGGATGGCATCATGGCAGTTCTAACTATGTACTTCAACTGTGGTTCTATAAATATATGCCAAAAATCAACAAAATCGATATTAGCTACTGGTAATAATCTACGAGAAACAACTTATCCTCTCTTCTTACCGGCATAGCTCACATAGCACAAGTACTAAAATTTAAAACAAAATGATCATTGTCTTGAGGTTGCAGGGTGGCCATTTGCAACCGTAAGAAACATATTAACCTTTGAGAAAGGAGATAATAATATCTTAGTATGTCTATACGGTAAGGAATACTACAAAGCAATGATAAGAACTACGAAGCAATTATTGGACTAATTTAAAAGACAAGATACGTGTTTCTTGTTATTATATGCATCTACATTAGGAGGCCCATTCCTTCGATTAGAATTATTCTTGTGATGATGTTCATGCTTGCCGATATATAGCCTTAAGGGTAGCCTATGAAAGATGGGACTTTATTCCTCCATTGTTTGCTTATGCAGTGTGGTTCATAGAGATCATGATTGAGTGGAAAATTGTTATAAAAGTGAATAGACACACCTACAAGTTAGAAAAATAAAAGATTACTTATGAGGGGGCTTGAATTTCTCCACTGTTTGCTTGCTTATGAGATGGGGTTCTCATAAATAAATCAAGATTGAATGGAAAGTTTAAAAAACAAAGAGTGCAGTTGAGTGTGCTTGAATTTCTTCATTGGTTGAATGGAAAGTTTAAAAAGAGCTCAGTTGAGTGGGCTTTAATTTTTTCATTTAATTTCTCCATTGTTTGTTTATGAGATAAGGTTCATAGAAATCAAGATTGAATGGAAAGTTAAAAAAGCAAACAGTGCATATAAGGGAGCTTGAATTTCTCCATTGGTTGTGTATGAGATGGGGCTCATAGAAAGCAAGACTGAATGGGAAATTGTCAATAAAGTGCATATGAGAGTCACTGTAATTCTATATCTGTACTTAGAGTTTCTTTGTTTGAGGGTTATGAAACTATGATTAAAAATAAAGTTTCTTTGTTTGACGGGTTATGAAACTATGATTAAAAATGACATGGAGAAAGGAATATTGTGAAAAAATATCATGACTCCTTTTCTACCTAACTCATGATTTATAATTGAAAATTGCATAAAGAGAAAGGAATATTGTTACAAACATGTTTTCAAGATAAGAGTTTTTATTAGTTGTTTATTAGTTGTTACAAACATGTTTTCAAGATAAGAGTTTTTCAAGAGAAAGGAATATTTATAAAATTTTGAAAATTACATAAAGCGAAAGGAATATTGTTAAAAGCATGTTTATTAGTTGTTTTGTTTTTTTTTCTGAATCTTTTCATGAATCCAGGAGTTCCACTGTTGTATGACTCAGATAGAGAATAATGTAGATAATGCTCATATGTCAATCCTTTACTTCCCATTATCGTTTGGGAGCCAGCCTCTGGTAAACTGAAGCAAAGGGCTTACAACCAGTATGAAAGACTAAAGCAATGAAGTAAAATATAGTGAACAAAACAAAACAAATTTCAATTTTGCAAACATTCTCTCTCATTTATACAGGCACTAAAAATCAATCTAGTTCGTTCTCAAATCTAAACTATCTAGACAATTTCTAAGACATATGAACGCATGCATGGATATATTAAATTTACATTTTATTACCATGTACAACGCAGAATCTTCAGTTCTCTTGAGAAAGCATCCGATACACAGTGGTTAAAGTGTTTTAAATGTATACATAAAAAAAACTCGTTTCTCCAGAAAATAAAATTAGTACCTATTCCATGAGACCATATCAAATCAGACTTACAACTCAAGCCAAATACTGAGTTCGGCGCTGGCTTTTGTTTTACATATACATACTTCTGTTCACATGCACGCCGAATTCTTACTTCAAGGTTTGAATTTTTCCTCACAACACTGTTAAATAAGAGAAGCTGATATAACCCGCCCTACCCTCAACTCTTCAAGTCTGTTAGAGATGTTTTTATGATCATTTTATGTGATTCACAAAGCCGAAATCATGAAATTGAAGGTAACCTTTCTATACCGTATACCGTATATCCGCAAGAACACTGTTAGGTTACATAACTAGCACATCTGTATGAGCTGCATCAGCTAAAAATGGAGAAGGCCTATAGATATCTAGTTGTACCAATGCGCTAATATATTATATACAATGTGCTAATATATTATATACAAATCAATCTCAAGTTTGGAATCGTATTCAATTTATATATAATATTTAAATGATATAGTAAACATTGTACAATAACCGTAAGAAAAGTTTTTAAGTGATAAATATAATGGTATAATCTGAAAAGTTTATTCTTTTAATCTATTTGAATATAAATATCAATACAAAAAACTTATACCTCGTATTTTTTAAATGCTGAATTACTTTCACAATTAAAAATATAAATGTTTAACCACTTCCCCAAAAGAAATAATCAAACGTGTAAATCCCATTTAAGTATTTCACTTCTTAGGTTATTTGTTTTGAGATATAAAGTCTTCCTTATACATTGCAAAAGATTTTTTCAAATTGACTCTTTATATCAAATTAGTGTGGTCCATCGTTAAGAAAAAAAGCGGAACAAGATGAAAAAGAGTTTTTATATCTTAATAGTTAGTTTTAAATAGAATATGAAAAAGCCATCAAACTAAATTAGGAAAGAGAAATCATAAAAATCATAAAAACAAAAAGAAGAAAATAGATAAATAAAATAAAATAATAAAATTAATGATAAAAAGAACAAAATATAAAAAACAAAAGAATAAAATTATTAATTAACACAAGGTACTTAACCAAAAATGAAATAAAATAAAATACTAACCATAAAAAAGAAAAAAAAAGAAAAAGAAAATAATAAAAATAAAATAATAATGAATAAAGTTTTTAACCATAAAATGGAAATAAAATAAAATAAGTTAAACATATAATAAAAATATAATAAAAATGTAAAATAGTAATAATTAATGGAATTAAAATAAAATAATACAAACATATAATAAAAAGGTAAAATAATAATAATTTTTAGGAAAGAGGATAAATTAAGATCCCGACTTTAGAAATAAAGAAGGAGAAGAAAGAATCTTTAAAATAATAAAAATAAAATAATATAAACATATAATAAAATAATAATAAATTTAGGAAAGAGGAAAAATTAAGGCCCAATTTTAGAAAGAAAGAAGGAGAAGAAAGAGAAAAAGGAGAAAGTAAATAAATAAATAATAATAATAATAATAATAATAAATAAAATAAATAAAAATAAATAAATAAAAATAATAAGTGAATCTTAAGGGGAGGAAAGGATGAGGAACAAACTCAAGAATAAGTTAGTGGTGTACCTGGATGTTGGATGTTAAAGTTGGTGCCCAATTTTTACTGATCTTCTACAATCATTCATGTTAAGGTTGTTTGGGTCCTTCTCGATTTCAATGGCTTCCTTAAATTTTCTATTGAAGAAATGATCCTCAATGTCAAGAATTTTGGCATCATGAATACATATGTGATGTTATCAGCTCCATGTTCATGGAGCCTGGTTTTAAAGGAACAACTCATCTCACCAATGTAGGGTTTACCACAAGAACATGGCATGAAATAGATGCATTTCCTATGAGAAGGATCAATGTGATCCTTCACACACCTCAAAGAGTTCTTGAAGATAGTAATGAGGGTCTTAAGAGGTTTGAAAATGGTTGAGATGTTCTTCTTCTTCAAAATTCTTGATAACTTGTCAATTATCCCTTGAATGTAAGGTAGGAAAAACTTTGGAAACTTTTTAAATAAAAACATTTAAATAATAAATTAAAAACACTTAAAATAATAAAATAATAAATTAAAAAGCCATCTTACAAAAATAATAAAATAATAAGTTAAAAAACAAAATTATTTAAAAAACATTCACACATTTTCCTTTTCACATACACTTTCTCGTTTTACTATTAAAAATTCTTATACCTTATATTTTATTATTATTAAAAATTCAAATTTTGTATACCTTCTCCTGAAGGGTTTTTACTTGTGGGTATAACTAAAAACTTTAAACCCTAACCAAGATCTACTCCTATGCAAGAAATTAAACTTAATGCACAGCAGAACTTAGAAATCAAGCTTAATGCACAGCGGAATTTACTTTCCATCTTCAAAAGGTCGCGGAGAGCTTCTGGTCTTGACTTGAGTTGTTGGCTCTCGAATCCTTCCAAGAACTTGCAATCCTTTTCTCTGGAGAGTATCCTGTCTTCAAATAGAGCAGACAATTTTTCTGGATGATTGCAAGCCTTGAAGACTCAGCTCTTTTATAGCAGTGCCAAAGAAAAAGATTCTAATCCTAGGGCTGCTGAGAAAGATTGATGAAGTATTTTTATGCTTTATCTCAATCTATACTCTTTGAATTTTTGTCGTGTCTTATTCAATGTAAGGCATAGAGAGGAATGTTTGTCCTGTCAAGATGTAGGGAGGTCATTTTCAGTGGTCGATGAATAATGTCGGTTTCAGTTGTCGACCAGCGATAAAAAGTATGCGTAGGACCAGCGATATGTACATTCCTACGCATAAACATATGCAACCTGGGTTAAATTTATGATTCATCGTACTGGTAAACAGTCGACAAGTTTCAATCACAATTATTTGCATTGGTCATATTTCAGAAACAATATATGGTCGACAAAGAAATGTCTGATAAGGCTAATGATTCTGATTTGATTTAATGTACAGATATTTTCTATTGAATAAGGTATTTTACAAACATTCTCTCTCAAATATACTACAAACAAATTGCAATTTATGTTTCTCCATCCCCATACACACATGTATATTTGCTTTTTTAATATATAATTTAAATTGTATATTAAATATGTTTAAAATGTCTGTCTATATCTATAATAAAATTAAAACTAAAACTAAACACATTTAAAATGTTAAATTAAATGTGGATATTAACTTTGAAAAATAAGAGATTGACGCACTTTGTGATTATTGTGGAAAGAAACAATTTCCCTATAGCTAAAAACTGAGTGTCATTGTGTACTTGCTAGAAAGATCCAATTAGTTCCATGGAGATTTCTCGTAACATACTCTACTTTATCTATATGATGATGATTATAAGATCACAATGCTCCAACTATTGTATTTCTACTCAATTATTTATTATTTATGTTATGATGAATTTATTTGTAGAATAAGTTAATGAAGATGAATCGTGTAATGCAATAAAAACTATTTATAACATTGTAATCTAATATAACTTTTTAAGAACCTTGTAGTGTAACATAATCCCTATTGATGGTTAATTATAGTTAACATTGTAAATCATTTTAAATCATACTTAAACATCGATAAACATGACAAACCATTGTAACAATGTTTTTTCAAAATTGTAAATTAAACTTACATGTATATTACATTACTTTAAAAAAAAATACATTCTTGGAAAAATACACAGGAATGTGTATGCAAGGATAGACTAACAAGGATGTGTGAACATACGATGTACATATGATGAGCCACTAGATATGAGAGGTAATGTGATCATTATATTTTGATTAATGTAGTTGCATAATTTTTTACTCATTTAACACACAAGTAATTGGTTAAAATATTTTGTTTAAATTGTGTAATTATTGTTGTCCAATATTGTAGATATATTAGCACATATGTTGGGGATGATCCATCCAAGTATGAGGAGGAGATGGCTAAGATTGATGAGCCAGTTCATGATCATATACTCGGCATGCAAAAGCGTAGTCCATGTCCTAGATTTTATCACCATGTGGCTAATCAAATTTGTGACTTGATGGATCTCCATGGAGTGGAACTTGTATGACCACGTTACATTGCATGCGACCCAAAGCTTGCTTCTATATGGTCAACCCTTCCTTGAGATATGACATTATTGATGCATCATGTTATTGGTGCCCTTGGGCTACTTGACAAGTTGACGGGTGTTCTGGACTCTTCATTGAATTTGTCTTCTATGGATGATTCTCCTTCACCTCCTCAACCACATAGACCATCCACCAATCCAACAGATGTTGGATCATATACCATTGCACATGCATGTATTAATTATCCATCGCCTCCTCTTCCACCTCCTCCTCCACCTAGACCATCCATCGATCATCCACCACATAGACCATCCACCTATCCACTAGGACAACTATGATGAATACCACCATCCTCTCCTATAGCAGGCCCATAACCATCAACTCGTACACCATCCATCGATCCATCACACCCATTAGGCCCACCACCAAAATCACCTCCTGCAATAGGCCTACCATTGTCCACTTATGCACCAACCAACCAGGCCCACTAGGCCCACCACCACTATCCCCTCCTATAGTAGGTTCACCACCATTCACTCATGCACCATCCAATAATGGACTAGTTTTTTGACATGATGTGATGTTATCAAGTGATATAGTTCTCAGTCATGATATACATTAGTCTCTAGTGTCTACATTTTTATCTGACATGTGTAGTCATGGTTTAGACTCTACCTCTTCTTGTGTACATAGACCTAATGTGTAACCACTATCCCCTCTTGCAACAGGACTACCACCATCTATTGATGCACCATCCATCGATCCGCTAGGCCCACTAGGCCCACCACCACCATCCCCTCCTATAATAGGCCCACCACCATCCACTGATGCACCATCCACTAATCCAGTAGGCCCAATAGGCTTGCCACAACCATCCCCTTCTGCAGTAGGCCCATTACCATCCAATGACGCATTAGTTTCACCATCCACTAATGCACTAGTTGATTTACACAATGTGATGTTATCGATTTATATAGTTCTTGATGGATAGATATATTAGCTTCTAGTCTCTGCATTTTTTTCTAACAATCGTAGTGATATACGTCAATCAATGTATATCAACCACTTTTAATTGTTTGGCCATGGTTGATATACATCGATTGACATATATCAATGGGTGAAAAAATGAAGATGAGTGTCTATTTTGGGGGGTCTCGTGAGAAAATAATTCTGGTTTTTTCATGTTTTTCAACATTAGGTAAACAAAACTGATATTTTTGCTTAGAATTTCACTTTGCAGTAAAAAGAAAACTTTGACTTCAAGCCCGGATGCCTTCGCAAAATGTTTTAAGCCTTTCTTGAAGATACGGGATTCTTGGACTGAAGGGTGCCCCATAATCATGGTGTCATCAACAAATGGTTGGTGCGTATGTTTATCCAAACCAGGGTGGAGTTGAAGGCCACGGATACTACCATCATTTTCTAGGCTCTGGAGAAGTCTACTCAGACCCTCAGCCATTAGGATTAAAAGAAAAGGTGAAATGGGATCACCTTGGAAGATGCCCCAAGAGGCCTGTATGATCTTTGACGGGGATCCATTGAGCACGATGGAAAAAAAAGGAGTAGAGATAAGGTAGATAATCCACTTCACCCAAGTTATGTCAAACCCAAAGGCATCCAAGATGCCACGAATGTACTGCCAGCTGAGCTTGTCATATGATTTTGCTAAATCCAACTTGACGAGCAAGCCAGGTCTCTTTGTAAGCTTTACGGAGTGGCTGGTCTCGTGAACCAGGATGATACAATCCACAATTTGTCCTTTTTCCACAAAACCAGACTACTCCGGGCTGATTAGGGAAGCGAGCAAAGGATGGATCCTATTGGCGATCACCTTAGTAATGGGATTGTAGATGACATTACACAGGGCTATGGGTCTGAACTTATCAAGGGATTCAACTCCTTCCTCCTTCGGAATAAGAGAGAGGAAGGTTGCATTGAAAGCTTTAGGACCCCACCACATTTTCGAGATTCTTCAACAATGCCCGGAACCTCATCCTTGATCATATCCCAGAAAGAGTGGAAGAAGTTAGTAGTAAAACCATTTGGTCCTGGGGCATTCCCAAGGGCCATCTAATGCATGGCCTCCTCAACTTTCTGAAGAGACACTGGTTTGTTCAGCAGCTCGTTGTGGTCTCTAGTGACAATTCTGGGGATGTGGCGAGTGATTTGGGAAATAACAGGGATCCGGTCCACCCTATCTTCCCTTAAGACCGAAGAAAAATGGTTGACAAGAACCTCTTCAATCTCACCTCTCGTTTCCACTTGACTCCCATCATCCTTTTTTATCTTAAAAATCTTTGATCTATGGCAGTTTTGAATAATCGTGTTATGAAAGAATTTCATATTCTTCTCCCCATCTTGGAGCCATTGGTTCCTGGACATTTGTTTCCTGTAAATCTTCTCCTTCCTTTCCTTGGCTTCAAGTTGGTCCAATAGGAGGAGCTCCTTCTCCCTTAAGGCATCATCAAATCCTTTAGTCATACCTTTACACTGGATCTGCTCCAAATCTTTGGTCAACTTTTGCTTGTCCTCGAATATGCTTCCAAAATCTTCCTTGTTCCAAGTGCGAATTTTGGATTTGAGGGCTTGGAGTTTTTTCTGAAATTGGAACATTCTGGTACCCTCCGGGGGAACCAACTCCTGTCACCACTGCCCCACCAAATATTTGAATTCTTTATGCTCCAACCAGAACTGCTCAAACTTAAAAGGTTTATAAAGGGCATTGTTTGACCAATCCCAGTTGAGACAGATAGGCCAATGGTCAGAGCCTACTGAGGGCATCACACTGGCACTGACATCTCTCATGCCACGGCCAATGTCCTCAGTAGTCAGGAATCTGTTAATTCTGGACGCAACAAGATGCTGACCACCTCGTTTTTTATTCTAGGTATGCCACCCATTTCCAGTCTCAATGTCAATGAAAGGACTATGGGATAGAAAATACCTAAAAGCTTCTTGGAATCTATCCAGAACTCGCCTGCCATCCTTCTTCTCATCAAGAGAAGATATGAGATTAAAATCTCCTCCAACTATCCAGGATCCAAAAACCTTCATGTCCCGCCATCCATGATAAGAATTTGATAAAAGAGTGCTTAAGCGGGAAAGAACTAGGACTGTAGATGTTAACTAGAGTACCTTTCACACCAGAGTCTAAAATAGTAAAATTAGATGAAATAGAAAACTGATTAGCTCTCCAATCAGACAGAAGCAAAGAATGTGGACGCCATAAGACAACTAGGCCTCTTGCCATGCCTGCAGCATCCGTCGAAATAACTTTGCAACCTTTCTAGATCCTTTGTCCCACCTTCTCCATATTTTCAAAACTGCATTTTGTTTCCTGTAGAAAAAGAACATCAGGTTTCTCCTTCTTGATCTTTCTTGCCAATGTTTTTATTTTCCTCAGATGGTTACACCCATGGATATTCTCGGATTAGAGCTTCATTGGATAACCTTACTATCTTCATAAAAGGCTTCCTTAATCGTCGAGTACTGCCCTGATTTGATGAGTTTCACTCTAATCTCTGCAATTCTTTTTCTGTTGGACTTCCTGCCCCTTTTCATTTCCTCCTCCGGGGATTTCCTTTTTCTCCCTTTGTGAGGATCTGAGGATATCCTGAGCTACTGAAAAGCCTTAGATTTGATAATTTCCTCCTACAGAAGATATATTTGTTTACGCGAGACATAGCCCTTACCCGTTTTATAACAATCTTTTTCGATTTCGTCAAAATCAAGTTATCCCAACTCCATTTCTTCATCCTTGTCTTCCTCCATAACCATCAGTTGATTTTTAGACGGTGCTTCCTGAAGAATTGGGATTTCGGCTTCCATCGCAACAGTTTCCTAAGGAATCCTTCCTTTATTTCCAACCTGGTCATCCTCCACAATTTCTTCCAGAATCTGGAAGGGATTCTTACTATTGATCCCTTTCTGGTCTTTCTCCTTGCCTTTCTTCTGGTGATCCCCCCTCTATTCCTCTGCTTGTTTCTGACTTGGGTAAAACCATCTTTATCATTCACCCCATCCTGGGCAGGATTGGATGGAGGAGGCGTCTGAGAAGTCTTCGAGAAGTTCCTGCCAAAATGGCCATAATCGTGACAGATTCTGCATCTGAATGGGAGCTGTTCGTAGTCAAGGGGTTGGATCCATTCCTCATCGTCCCAGTTCAGGATGATTGCTTTGGGGAGATCTTTAGACGGGTCCACATAAACATAGATGGGAGCACATGCAGTGTACCTTTGGAGCTTGGTCTGCTCTGCAACTTTTACAAACTCTCCAAGGGTATTGCTAATATCTTTCAGGATCTCCAGATCCCAGTACTCACAGGGGAGAGAGTAAAGCTTGATCCAGATGGGGGAAACTCCATATCCTCCGTTTCAGGGTTAAATATCTATTTCCATGGTTTGAGGTATAGAACAGAGGAAAGAAAGAAATAAGGTCCTCCCTCGAGAACCCTATCCCTATCCTCCAGATTGAAGAAAATAATAGATAAAAACACTTTGGCACCCAAGTGAAAATCATATTGGCCTTTGGGATTCCATGTGGTCTTGATCCATCGAACCAGATCTTTTTCTTGGGGCCAGATGCCCACAAACATCCCAATCAGGGATTTCTCCTTCCACTGCTCAACCCTCTCCCTGATTTTATCAAATTTTACCTGGATAGCAGGAATAGTCAGGGTCTTGGGAAGGCAGACCCCTTGGCCCAATCTTCTGTTTGTCCCTGGCCCCGATCCACTTGATCCACCTAAACCCATGTCCTCATCACTAGCTGAACCCAAAGGTCGCAAGGATGGGGTCGACATGCTAACCTTGTGCGTCACTAGCGTGGTCGAGCCCACAGAAGAACAACCGCCCTGCAGCCAGTAGGCGCTGATCGCAGGACAAGCGAGCAATAAAAAACTACGAACCCTAGCAGAATAAAAAATTCTTTCCTTATCGCACCATCTTCTCTCGATCCATCATTAATTTTCAGATTTTGCAATCTTTATAATTTAAAGTTAGTATCCTTATGATTTATAATAATAATATCATTCTATGGAGTATATATTTAAAATATTTTGATTCATTATTTATGAATATGGTTGACTATAAATTAAACATGTTTGGCAATCCTTAATGATAGTTTCATTGTGAATAATTATGTTTGAGGATCAATAATTATGATTTATTATTTTAAATTTGTTTATTTATAATAGTAATATCACTCAACTTTATGGAGTGTAATATTTGAGGATATATGGCATCGATTGAGTATTTATGAATATATGGTTGAGTATAGGTTTAGTATGTTTGATAATGATTAATGATGGTTTTGTCATGGATGATTATGTTTGAGGATGCTTCCTCAATGATTGACTGTGTTATATTGAGATATCCATGAAGGGTTATGTTGGATTGAGTTTGGTTGAGTATGATGACAATTAGTTTGATTAATAGTATATCAAATTGATATGTTTCTCTATGGTTGACTATGTTGCATTACAATGTCCATTAAGGGTTATGTTTCATTAGGTTTGGTTGTCTATAATTGGCCATGGTTGGATGTTATTGATCATGCTAACCATGGTTGAGAATATTGAGTATGTTTGATGGTTCGTTTCATTTTGACATTCATAGACTATATTTTAAAAATGCATGACTATGGTTGGCAATGTTTCAATATTTAATCACATTGAGATATGAAGAGGTTGTGACATTAGTAGTTTTATAATATGGTCTATCTGTTTTGATGTTCATCATGGATGATTTTTGTAGACATGGTATTCTCAAGGGATATTTCACATTGAGATATAGTCTGGTCACATGTGTTGCATTGTGGATATGTTCGTCAATCTTTTTGATATAATTATTCCTTTGTGTATTGACTAGCTAGGTTGCTTAATGGTTATGTCATATATCAACAATGATTAAAGGTTATGTTGCACTATGACAATGATTAAATGATTATATTGGCTTTATTTGTTCCTAGCAATCCAATGCTCATCAAGGGTTATAACACATATAGATGATACTAAAAGACAAGTTCGATTGTGAAAATTTGCAAAGGTTATGCCATATATTGCAACATTCATTCGGATTTAATACAATTATTTAAATTGAGAAAAGGATTCTTAAAATTTTGATATAATGATGCCTTTGTATATTGACTTGCTATATTTCTCAATGGTTGTGTCATATTGAAGTGTTCATCAAAGGTTATGTTGGATTTCTATGTTCGTTAATGGTTAGGTTGCATTATGACATTCATCAAGAGTTATGTCACATTGAGATATAATATGGTTAAACATTGTTTTCAATGATTTAACATTGTTTACTATGGTTGATGATGGTTTCCTATGTCTTGCCATGGTTGATTATAGTTTTCCATGTTCGATAATGACTAATGATGATTGAACATTGATCACCGCATAGTTACCATATTACGCATTAAATATATACGAGGAAGACTTTTCTTCCTCCACTCCAACTATAAAATTTATACACCTATCCACATAAAAATAAATGAACAATTAAAATAAACACAATAAAGTAAACATAAAATTACCAATTAATCAATATTTCCAAATTAAATAGCAATAGAAAAAAACATCTAATAATACATTTAAAAAATCACCACCACATAATAAGAAACTTACTTATTATTCTCATATACATATACAATATACACATATATATAAAATTTGAAAGCATCTTAATCTTAATTTCTACTCTTAATATGAAGTATATTCATCTTTTATAAAAATATAATAATAATAAAAGTAAACATCATATAAAAATCAAACATAATCTTAAAAATTAGCATAAAGCAAAAGTAATAATAGAAAGAAAATTTATTAAAAAAAAGCTCGTATAAAATTTAACATATATGTTCGTAACCCTACACGGACTCTTAAACTTTTTTGTAATATATTTTTTTCATAGAGAAAGGGAGAAAGGAGGTTGCTAATATATTTTTTTCACATAGAAAGGTCATTGAGGGAGAGTGAGATTTCGTCGGTTTTCCTCAAATGCAAGATGGAGCAATACATAGTTTTGAGAATATCCGTTCGAACAGAACATTGTTTGGGGGGAGATCCGTTGTCTGAGGGAGAGGGAAATTTGCTGAGGATAAATACGCAAAAAAATATTTTGCTTGGGGTTTAGGGTGCAAGACCAACACTTAAGCAGAATTGTTAGCACTGGTTTGAGTGGAGATCATTGTTTTTTTAAATATAATGAATGCCAATACTTTTGGACAATCTATGATTGTCATTTACAAAATGGAAAAACATATGTAGTGCAAAGATTCAAATTTGAAAGGCTTACAATGGAAAATATTGAGTTTTCTTAAAGTCCTTTACAATCTATCACTTTTCAATATAAGACATAGTAATAACGAAAATACTTCCAACTTGGCTAATCTAGGTGGTAGGTTAGACCAAGGAATGATTGTATTTAATTGGTGTTCGCCCCAAAGGAAATGGCTTCCATGCTTATAAGTGCAATGAAGGACGAGAGTATCATGCAGCATGGCAGGTGGATATGCAAGGGGTTCCACGATGTTGTGGCTCTACCCTCAATACATAAACCTAGCCTCATAGGTGGCGGCTGGAAAGGTAAGATTGGGCACAAGGCCCAGGATAGCCATCCTCTTTGCAGTGGGGCTTTAAATTACCTCCCATGCAAGCTTGAATGCTCCCTCCCATCGTGCTAGGCCCACACATTAGCAATTTAGGGTTCGTATTTTGAAAGGAGGGCAATGGAAGGGATTTTTACCCTCAAAGCATATTGAAAATTAATAATTTCACCTTATGAGATTGGCGAGGAGAGATCTGTGTCTAGTTCAAAGGACGGTATCTATGTGCTTGGTCCCCTCTGATTTAAACATTCTGAGATGGGAAGAGAGGAGCCTTCTTCCTTTATATCAAAAGAGGAAGACCTCTTCTCTCTTTTTAGTGATGTTAGCCTAAAGGCGGGTTTTCTTGAAATAAAGGGGCCTCGAAGTCATAATTGTTTTGAAAGAGAAAGTGGGGAGAGTTCTGTTGTTGAGAATATTGCTATAGTTGTTTTGTCTCCTTAGCCTCCTTCTCCTTGGTTAGGGAACCCTCACAAGGTTGAGAATGACAATACTTGTTCTGTCGGGGAAGCTGTTTATCTTTCGATAAGCCAATATGTTGAGCAAATGCCATCTTGGAGGGAATTGTTTAGCAGTATGAGAATAAACCTAAGTTAATTTAAGCATATGGTGTGGGTAGTTCATGACCACATTGAAGGAATGTTGGATTCCCTCAAGAAGCTATGTTATTACACCTCTAACATGCACACACGAACGAAAGATATTGAAAGTAACTTGCATGAATAGGGAGGAATTCTTGAAGGGATTTAGATTGATTGGGACAAATTGCTCAACATGAATCAATGTGGCCATTGCTAAAGTTCTCTCGTTTATTGAAATGAAGGATATGGAAGAGGACTATATTCCTCAACCCACTAAAGAAAGAAACTATGTTGCAAGGCATGCGTAGCCTTTTTTTTTTGTTCAATCTCGAAAAATCTTATTTTTGTTTTTTATGTACTTCTTCATTCTTCCTCTACGACAATATCATGTATTTATAGCACAAATAGTATAGTGTTAAATGTGTCTTCTTAGAAAGTTAGACTTTGTTTTTTTGGGAAAAGATTTTAAAACCCTCATCATTGACAAAAACCTAGAAATTTTGTAATTGTTAGCTGGAAACAACATCTTAATATCACATTATAACAATTATTGTTAACAAAATATTTAATTTTAATAACTTTATAATATATGGAACAATTTTCTAATAATTACAATAAAATACAAAAAGTAGTTAGCTTATTAACTCGATGCATTATTTTCAAAGTATAGGTAACCTATTACTAGATGCTTCCATTTACACTTTGTGGGAGAAGCAATGTAAAACTCAACCAAACCTTTGCCATTGAGATAAGGGTACTTTCATGATTTATTGACGTCGTCCTAAATTTGAAATAAACACACATATATATATTCTCAATTTACATTGATAATGTGATAACTGATAGTTGAACCATGAATAATGAGTAGTGGATAACACTTTGGAGTAAATTCTAAAATATCAGCAATGAAATTGATCTAATAACATTAATAAATGAAAAACTTGAATGAAATTGATCTAATAACATTAATAAAATAAAATAATCGAAAAACTTCACACAACTTTTTAACAAAGGAGAGTTCTACCTCACATGCATGCCACATGAATGCGATCACAAATGTGACGATTAGATGTAGATCGTCATTGATGAAATAAAATTAAAATTAATATTGTACACTGCTATAAAGTAAAAAACATTATATTGCAGAGGAGAAAACATAAAATCTCCATTTTACAACCTCTTCAATTGTCATCCTAAAAGAAATGCAAACTAACTTTAACACGAATGATTTATAGCGATTGGACTAACGACACCGAACAATCTCGTCTTATCCTCTCACACAAAGAGAGAAAGTTTCAAACAAATGATAAATGTAAAAGGCTCTAGTCATGCTTTCCAACCCTAGAAAACATATTAAGCTCAGTCTATGGGGATAATCGAGTGGTAATTCTGCACTAAAAAAGGATGGCATCATGGCAGTTCTAGCTATGTACTTTAACTGTGGTTCTATAAATATTTGCCAAAAATCAACAAAATCGATATCAGCTACTGGTAATAATCTACGAGAAACAAGTTATCCTCTCTTCTTACCGGCATAGCTCACATAGCACAAGTACTAAAATTCCAAACAAAATGATCATTGTCTTGAGGTTGCAGGGTGGTCATTTGCAACCGTAAGAAACATATTAACCTTTGAGAAAGGAGATAATAATATCTTAGTATGTCTATACGGTAAGGAATACTACAAAGCAATGATAAGAACTACGAAGCAATTATTGGACTAATTTAAAAGACAAGATACGTGTTTCTTGTTATTATATGCATCTACATTGGGAGGCCCATTAGTTCGATTAGAATTATTCTTGTGATGATGTTCATGCTTGCCGATATATAGCTTTAAGGGTAGCCTATGAAAGTTGGGACTTTATTCCTCCATTGTTTGCTTATGCAGTGTGGTTCATGAGATCATGATTGAGTGGAAAATTGCTATAAAAGTGAATAGACACACCTACAAGTTAGAAAAAGAAAAGATTACTTATGAGGGGGCTTGAATTTCTCCATTGTTTGCTTGCTTATGAAATGGGGTTCTCATAAATAAATCAAGATTGAATGGAAAGTTTAAAAAACAAAAAGTGCAGTTGAGTGGGCTTGAATTTCTTCATTGGTTGAATGGAAAGTTTAAAAAGAGTTCAGTTGAGTGGGCTTTAATTTTTTCATTTAATTTCTCCATTGTTTGTTTATGAGATAAGGTTCATAGAAATCAAGATTGAATGGAAAGTTAAAAAAGCAAACAGTGCATATAAGGGAGCTTGAATTTCTCCATTGGTTGTGTATGAGATGGGGCTCATAGAAAGCAAGACTGAATGGGAAATTGTCAATAGAGTGCATATGAGAGTCACTGTAATTCTATATCTGTACTTAGAGTTTCTTTGTTTGAGGGTCATGAAACTATGATTAAAAATAAAGTTTCTTTGTTTGACGGGTAATGAAACTATGATTAAAAATGACATGGAGAAAGGAATATTGTGAAAAAATATCATGACTCCTTTTCTACCTAACTCATGATTTATAATTGAAAATTGCATAAAGAGAAAGGAATATTGTTACAAACATGTTTTCAAGATAAGAGTTTTTATTGACTATTTATAAAATTTTGAAAATTACATAAAGCGAAAGGAATATTGTTAAAAGCATGTTTATTAGTTTTTTTGTTTTTTTCTGAATCTTTTCATGAATCCAGGAGTTCCACTGTTGTATGACTCAGATAGAGAATAATGTAGATAATGCTCATATGTCAATCCTTTACTTCCCATTATCGTTTGGGAGCCCGCCTCTGGTAAACTGAAGCAAAGGGCTTACAACCAGTATGAAAGA
Source organism: Larix kaempferi (assembly GCA_027924585.1). Taxonomy (NCBI): domain Eukaryota; kingdom Viridiplantae; phylum Streptophyta; class Pinopsida; order Pinales; family Pinaceae; genus Larix; species Larix kaempferi. The sequence continues at coordinate 17,004,235 of BSBM01000074.1, read as the reverse complement.
CTAAAGCAATGAAGTAAAATATAGTGAACAAAACAAAACAAATTTCAATTTTGCAAACATTCTCTCTCATTTATACAGGCACTGAAAATCAATCTAGTTCGTTCTCAAATCTAAACTATCTAGACAATTTCTAAGACATATGAACGCATGCATGGATATATTAAATTTACATTTTATTACTATGTACAACGCAGAATCTTCAGTTCTCTTGAGAAAGCATCCGATACACAGTGGTTAAAGTGTTTTATAATGTATACATTAAAAAAACTCGTTTCTCCAGTACCTATTCCATGAGACCATATCAAATCAGACTTACAACTCAAGCCAAATACTGAGTTCGGCGCTGGCTTTTGTTTTACATATACATACTTCTGTTCACATGCACGCCAAATTCTTACTTCAAGGTTTGAATTTTTCCTCATAACACTGTTAGATAAGAGAAGCTGATATAAACCCCCCTACCCTCAACTCTTCAAGTCTGTTAGAGCTGTTTTTATTATCATTTTATGTGATTCACAAAGCCGAAATCATGAAATTTAAGATAACCTTTCTATACCGTATACCGTATACCGTATATCCGCAAGAACACTGTTAGGTCACATAACTAGCACATCTGTATGAGCTGCATCAGCTGCAAATGGAGAAGGCCTATAGATATCTAGTTGTACCTATGTGCTAATATATTATATACAAATCAATCTCAAGTTTGGAATCGTATTCAATTTATATATAATATTTAAATGATATAGTAAACATTGTACAATAACGGTAAGAAAAGTTTTTAAGTGATAAATATAATGGTATATTCTGAAAAGTTTATTATTTTAATCTATTTGAATATAAATATCAATAAAAAAAACTTATACCTCGTATTTTTTAAATGCTGAATTACTTTTACAATTAAAAATATAAATGTTTAACTACTTCCCAAAAAGAAATAATCAAACGTGTAAATCCCATTTAAGTATTTCACTTCTTAGGTTATTTGTTTTGAGATATAAAATCTTCCTTATACATTGCAAAAGATTTTTTCAAATTGACTCTTTATATCAAATTAGTATGGTCCATCATTAAGAAAAAGAGAGGAAGAAGACGAAGAGTTTTTTATCATAATAATTAGTTTTAAATAAAATATAAAAAGGCCATCAAACTAAATTAAAAAAAGAAATCATAAAAAAAAGAAGAAAATAGATAAATAAAATAAAATAATAAAATTAATAGTAAAAAAACAAAATATAAAACATAAAAAAATAAAATTATTAATTAGCACAAGGTACTAAACCAAAAATAAAATAAAATAAAATATTAACCATAAAAAGGAATAAAAATAAATATAAAATAATAAAAATAAAATAATAATGAATAAAGTTCTTAATCATAAAATGGAAATAAAATAAAATAATTTAAACATATAATAAAAGTATAATAAAAATGTAAAATAATAATAATTAATGGAATTAAAATAAAATAATATAAACATATAATATAAAGGTAAAATAATAATAATTTTTAGGAAAGAGGAAAGTTTAAGGCCCCGAATTTAGAAATAAAGAAGGAGAATAAAGAATCTTTAAAATAATAAAAATAAAATAATAATGAATACACCTCTTACTCATAAAATGGAAATAAAATAAAATAATATAAACATATAATAAAAATAATAAAATAATAATAAATTTAGGAAAGAGGAAAAATTAAGGTCTAACTTTAAAAAGAAAGAAGGAGAAGAAAGAAAAAGGAGAAAGTAAATAAATAAAAAAAACAAATAATAATAATAATAATAATAAATAAATAAAATAAAAATAAAGGTAAAATAAATAAAATAAAAATAATAAGTGAATCCTAAGGGGAGGAAAGGATGAGGAACAAACTCAAGAATAAGTTAGTGGTGTACCTGGATGTTGGATGTTAAAGTTGGTGCCCAATTTTTACTGATCTTCTACAATCATTCATGTTAAGGTTGTTTGGGTCCTTCTCGATTTCAATGGCTTCCTTAAATTTTCTATTGAAGAAATGATCCTCAATGCCAAGAATTTTGGCATCCTGAATACATATGTGATGTTATCAGCTCCATGTTCATGGAGCCTGGTTTTGAAGGAACAACTGATCTCACCAATGTAGGGTTTACCACAAGAACAGAGCATGAAATAAATGCATTTCCTATGAGAAGGATCAATGGGATCCTTCACACACCTCAAAGAGTTCTTGAAGATAATAATGAGGGTCTAAAGAAGTTTGAAAATGATTGAGATGTTCTTCTTCTTCAAAATTCTTGATAACTTGTCAATTATCCCTTCAATGTAACATAGGAAAAACTTTGGAAACTTTTTAAATAAAACAATTAAATAATAAATTAAAAACACTTAAAATTATAAAATAATAAATTAAAAAGTCATCTTACTAAAATAATAAAATAATAAGTTAAAAAACAAAATTATTTAAAAAACATTCACACATTTTCCTTTTCACATACACTTTCTCTTCTTACTATTAAAAATTCTTATACCTTAATTTTTTATTATTAAAAATTCAAATTATGTATACCTTCTCCTTCCATCAAGTGCTGATTGTTTTTTAAAAAACAAATCATATTAAAAAATCAAATTTGACATATGGAAAATGGATATCCAATTTATTTCAATCAACCCAATTTGATGCGTTATACCAATTTGATACATGAAAAACGATGGCCTATAAATTTTCTATAACTACAATATTGGACAATGCGATTAAAAAAGGGAAAACATGTATCCTAACATCGAATCTGACGTTCTCTATCCATTCACAAAATAGAAAACGTCTATGACACTAATTATTATCTTAAGATATCTTCGCATCTGGATAAAGTTATTCTAATACCTCTCAGATAGAATGAATTTGCTATGTACATGTGTTATATGCATTTTCAAATTAGAAAGGCTTATAGAGGCTATAAACTTATAAAGAAAAGAAAATCTTAATTTTCTAAAGAATACAAAAAATAACTAATAGTTGATGTATGGATAATTGGTACGTAATGCATTATCCATGAATATGGATAAAGGGTTTCTTGTGACAACAAGTAATAGATAACTTATTACTTACTTGTGACACTTAACTTGTGGCCTATCAATGTTCACCAATCACATATTAACTGACTGTAGTTTATAATTTCTAAAGACGAATCTCTTAAATTGATTTGATCCTTCTACCCGTGTCGCATTGTGTCGCATTGATGATCACTACTCTTTGTTAAATAAATTACCAATGCAAGCTGAGAAAGCATTCTCAACTGGTGCACCGAATTGTTTTCCAATCCTTAGCCCTCGCTTACTTTTCTTGAAAGCTTGACTTAAAGCATAAGCATCCTGTGGATTTTACATCCAATCAAATCCATTCGATATTGCTACCGTTTTGTGGATACCTCAACTTACTTGAATAGATTGAGAAAGATTGATGAAGTATTTTTATACTTTATCTCAATCTATACTCTTTGAATTTTTGTCATGTCTTATTCACTGTAAGGCATAGCGAGGAATGTTTGTCCTGTCAAGATGTAGGGAGGTCACTTTCAGTGGTCGATGAATAATGTCGGTTTCAGTTGTCGACCAGCGATAAAAAGTATGCGTAGGACCATCGATATGTACATTCGTACGCATAAACATATGCAACCTGGGTTAAATTTATGGTTCATCGTACTGGTAAACAGTCGACAAGTTTCAATCACAATTATTTGCATTGGTCGTATTTCAGAAACAATATATGGTCGACAAAGAAATGTCTGATAAGGCTAATGATTCTGATTTGATTTAATGTACAGATATTTTCTATTGAATAAGGTATTTTACAAACATTCTCTCTCAAATATACTACAAACAAATTGCAATTTATGTTTCTCCATCCCCATACACACATGTATATTTGTTTTTTTATATATAATTTAAATTGTATATTAAATATGTTTAGAATGTCTGTCTATATCTATAATAAAATTAAAACTAAAACTAAAGACATTTAAAATGTTAAATTAAATGTGGATATTAACTTTGAAAAATAAGAGATTGAGGCACTTTGTGATTATTGTGCAAAGAAACAATTGCCCTATAGCTAAAAACTCAGTGTCATTGTGTACTTGCTAGAAAGATCCAATTAGTTTCATGGAGATTTCTCGTAACATACTCTACTTTATCTATATGATGATGATTATAAGATCACAATGCTCCAACTATTGTATTTCTACTCAATTATTTATTATTTATGTTATGATGAATTTATTTGTAGAATAAGTTAATGAAGATGAATCGTGTAATGCAATAAAAACTATTTATAACATTGTAATCTAATATAACTTTTTAAGAACCTTGTAGTGTAACATAATCCCTATTGATGGTTAATCATAGTTAACATTGTAAATCATTTTAAATCATAGTTAAACATCGATAAACATGACAAATCATTGTAACAATGTTTTTTCAAAATTGTAAATTAAACTTACATGTATATTACATTACTTAAAAAAAAACATTTTTGGAAAAATACACGGGAATGTGTATGCAAGGATAGATTAGAAAGGATGTGTTAACATATGATGTACATATGATGAGCCACTAGATATGAGAGGTAATGTGATCATTATATTTTGATTAATGTAGTAATTGGTTAAAATATTTTGTTTAAATTGTGTAATTATTGTTGTCCAATAATGTAGATATATTAGCACATATGTTGGGGATGATCCATCCAAGTATGATGAGGAGATGGTTGAGATTGATGAGCCAGTTCATGATCATATACTCGGCATGAAAAAGCGTAGTCCATGTCCTAGATTTTATCACCATGTGGCTAATCAAATATGTGACTTGATGGATCTCCATGGAGTGGAACTTGTATGACCACGTTACATTGCATGTGACCCAAAGCTTGCTCCTATATGGTCAACCCTTCCTTGAGATATGACATTATTGATGCATCATGTTATTGGTGCCCTTAGGCTACTTGAAAAGTTGATGGTTGTTCTGGACTCTTCATTGAATTTGTCTTCTATGGATGGAGACCTCCTCCACCACATAGACCATCCGCCAATCCAACAGATGTTGGATCATACACCATTGCACATGCATGTATTAATTATCCATCACCTCCTCTTCCACCTCCTCCTCCACCTAGACCATTCATCGATCATCCACCACATAGACCATCCACCTATCCACTAGGCCAACTATGATGAATACCACCATCTCCTCCTATAGCAGGCCCATAACCATCAACTCATACACCATCCATCGATCCATCACGCCCATTAGGACCACCACCAAAATCACCTCCTGCAATAGGCCTACCATTGTCCACTTATGCACCAACCAACCAGGCCCACTAGGCCCACCACCAGTATCCCCTCCTATAGTAGGTCCACCACCATTCACTCATGCACCATCCAATAATGCACTAGTTTTTTGACATGATGTGATGTTATCGAGTGATATAGTTCTCAGTCATGATATACATTAGTCTCTAGTGTCTACATTTTTATTTGACATGTGTAGTCATGGTTTAGACTCTACCTCTTCTTGTGTACATGGACCTAATGTGTAACCACTATCCCCTCTTGCAACAGGACTACCACCATCCATAGATCCACTAGGCCCACTATGCCCACCACCACCATCCACTGATCCAGTAGGCCCAATAGGCTTGCCGCAACCATCCCCTTCTGCAGCAGGCCCATTACCATCCAATGATGCATTAGCTTCACCATCCACTAATGCACTAGTTGATTTACACAATGTGATGTTATTGAGTGATATAGTTCTTGATGCATAGATATATTAGCTTCTAGTCTCTGCATTTTTTTCTAACAATCGTATTGATATACGTCGATCAATGTATATCAACCACTTTTAATTGTTTGGCCATGGTTGATATATGTCGATTGACATATATCAACAACTTTTAAAAATGTGGTTGTGCTAGTTGATGACCGACATGGGGGGAAGGAATGGTGTATTATTATTATTATTATTATAAATATAAAAATAAAAAATTATTTATAAATGAAAACATAGAAAATAAATAATATAAATTAATAGATAATAAATATAAATAAATAAAAATTAAATAATTAATAATAATATAAGTTCAATTTTTTATACCATGTTTCGGTATGGTTGACTTTAGTCCATAGTTGAAGTTGAACCAAGCTAGACTTTGAACCATTATTGACCATTGTTTAGGCATGGTTGAATTTAGTGCATCATGGTTGAGATTACCAGGAGAACATGGTTGATGCGAGTTACACAAAATCTAGAAGGACACCAAAAAGTGATGTGAGTTCCATAAAATCTCTTGGCACAACACTAATAATGTCACTTAAAACAATCATTGTTGGCTGAGATGAAATCCTCAGATCCTGACTCTAGATCGAATTCTAATTCATAGAAAGAAAAGGGAAAGAAAATCATTGATGTGGAACCTAATGTTGTCACTTCTGTAAAGATCCATCTAGAAGAGTTGGAGAAAACAGAGGAATGGGATTACCTCTTACATTCACAGCTGTGGGTGAAGAGAAATATGCTACATTTCATTGTTGATAGTGGTAGCTAGAAGAACTTAATATTGGTCTAGTTCATCATGAGATTGAATTTGTTGATGATGCCACAACCCCAACCAAAGAACATCAATTGGTTGAGCCAGGGATGAGACATCTACATCAGTTAACAATGGCGCCTATCCAGACATCATCAATCCCTTTAAAGATGAGGTACTATGTGATGTTGTCCTACTTGAAGTTTGCGATGTTCTTTTAGGAAAACCCTATATGTTGAAACATGATGATGTTCATGATCCCAAGCCTCGTAGTGTCCTTGTTACTTTGGAGGGGAAAATATATAGGATACCCAACATAGTCTTAACTACTGCAGTTTATTTAATCTTTGTAAAGCAATATCAAAAGGTAATCTCTCAGACATGGAAATTCATCCTCTTCATGGTTCGATCAGAAGGTGGACGGAAGTTCACTACAATCACCATAGCCTCAGCATAAGGTCTCTCTGAACAACAGAAGTAGGTGGACAAGATTGTAAAAGAATATAGAGATATATTTGGCTCACCTAAAGGGGTTCCTGTACACTATTAGGTTAAACATTCAATTGATTTGATACCTAGTGACTCTTTGCATAATGGGGGAGTATGTAGGCACTCTCTTTTGGAGAATGAGGAAATAAAACATCAAATTAAAGAGCTCTTCTGAAAAGGGCACATTCAACTGAGCTCCTCACCTTATGGGAGCCCAATTTTGTTGGTATAGAAGAAGGATGGGACATGTTGACTCTATAGTTATTACAGAGACTTGAACAAAATCACCATTAAGAATCGATACCCAATCAAGGGTATCGATTCTTAATGGTGATTTTGATCTTCTTGATAAAATTAAGGGTTCCAATTTCTTTAGTAAGATTGATTTGAGGTTCGGTTACCATTAGGTCACGATTGAGTAGGCCGATGTATGGATGACAACCTTCAAGTCTAAAGAAGGCATTTTTGAGTTGTTGGTCATGCCTTTCGACTTGACTAATTTTCCAACAAAATTTATCAGTATGATGGATTATATCTTGCAGTCATTCACAAGCACTTTTCTGGTCATATATCTGGACAACATCTTCATATTCAGTAAAATTTTGGTGGAACACTTGCAGCACATTTCACGTGTCCTTAGTACCTTGTGCCAATAAAAATTATATGCCAATTTGGAGAAATTATCGGTAGGTATTGAGAGAATTCAGCACCTGGAATACATCATGGATCAACATGGGGTGCATGTCGACCTAGCCAAGGTCCAAGTCATTCACTATTATCTAGCCCTAATAAATCTAACAGACCTTCATAGCTTCTTTGGCCTCGCCAAATTTTACCACAGGTTTGTGTTGGGGTTATCTCATATTGCTTGGTCCTTAATCCAAGTGACCAAAGGTGGAGCCAAAGCCAAGTTTTCTTGCGGTGCATCACAAAAAAAAAATCCTTTGACAATATGAAATAACACCTATGTTCAATGTCATTCCTTAATATACCAAACCTACAACAACCATTTGAGATAGATACAAATGCTTTTGAATATGCTATCAGTGCAGTCCTAACTTAGCATGGACATGAAGTGCCCTGTTATAGTGAGACACTCTCTAATTCTATTTGTAGGTATCCCTGCTATGATAAGGAGATGTACTGCAATGCACATAACGTTTTTCAATGGAAACATTACGTCCTGGGGGGTAGACTATCATCCAAACTGATCACAAGTCCATGTAGTTCATGCAAATGCAGGGAAAGTTATAGAACGATTGCCATTAGAAGTGGTCCATATACCCGCAACAGTTCCAATTGAACATCGAGTATAACCAGGGAAGCACTAATCACATTCCACACTACCTTAGTCGACCTCCAATTGTTGCGTTGACTACCATTCTCAACTCTTGTGGACATGCGACATCCAGGTGGCCTGAATTGTAAGAAATTGACCCTGACTTTCCTATTTCCTTTCAGACATTGCCAGTAGGAAGAACAGCCCCAAAATTTCATCTCCAAGATGAAATCTTATGTCATATCGACCACCTTTTTTTTTCCTTCAAGAGAGCATGAGAATATGATTCGGGAAGCACATTTCATTTGAGTTGAAGGGAACTTTGGTGTAGAGAACAAAATAAGAGTGTTGCATAAGTACTTCTACTGGTTGAAGCTCCAACAAGATGTTGGTAGGTACATTCGATCATGCACCGCCTATGCCATTGTCAAACCTACCATCAAGAAGCAATGATTGTACACTTTATTTCCTACCCTAGATAGGCCCTTGAGAGTTTATCTTGATGGACTACATGTCTGGATTTCCTTCAACCAAGCACATGAATGATTGTTTATTTGTGGTTGTTGACAGTTTCTGTAAGGAAATTTTAACTCCATGTAAGAAGAGCATCATAATACTTCTTCGAGCATGTTTGGGTTCATTTTCTCCTCCCATGGACCATTATTTATGATGGAGACAACAAGTTCCTGAATACCTTCTGGTCCAATTGATGTAGAACTTTCCATTGCTTATACACAAGTAGATCCCTCCCATACCGAAACTGAGTCTAACCAGGCATCCAAATTTGTTGAGTAGATCCACCACATCCAACAATAAGTTCATGATATCTTGCAGAAATCTAATGCCAAGTATAACCAGTGACATGACCATCATTAGGTTTGACATAAGTTTCAGGTTGGTGTTAAAGTCTGGTTACATTTACAAAAGAACCACCTCATAGGGCCCCATCAAAAGCTCCACCTAATTCAATATGGGCCTTACACCGTCACCAATCCAGTGGGTGAGAATTATTTTGAGCTAGGTATTCCCCCATTCCTCGGCTTGCACCCCATCTTTAATGTGGACCTACTTCGACCATATCTTCCACCTCTCTTGGACACCTCAAAGGTAGAAAAGCAATTGGCCCCTATAGAACTCAATCCTAACTACAATGAGAAGTCTATATTCAACTAGATCATGGACATTGAGATGAAGGGAACTCGCTAGCAAAACATCAAACTGTATCAGATCGTCAAAGTTGTGTAGGTTCTTCAGCAGTGAAAGTGACCCACCAGGAATTGGATTCAACAAAAGTTTCCTCATCTAATGGAGGAACATAATGTAATATTGTAGACCATTTATCCCTAATGGGGGAGGAATGATCTAGGTGGATACTGGTCGCCACCCACCTATTCCTCCGAGTCACAATGGTTGTCCATTTTCTTGGCGATTTTGTACATGTTTTTGGGTCCCAAAATTTCAAGGTTGTTTTGAGGCCCTAAATTATGCTTTTTGGACAATTGAGGAGCCAGGGGTTTCCATGAGATTTCTTTGCCCTAGTCAAAAGTTTTAATTTTTTATTATTTCTCTCTAACAAGCAATCAAGCACCCTAAATGAAGATCGTATGCAAAATTTACACCCCTAAGAAGTTGATGTTTCAACTAGCCACCTTGGGGCCTACAAATCCTTTTGACAGTTCATCTCCTAGGGTTAGGTTTTTGGATTTTATTGTGTTTTCCTCTTTATGCTTATGATAAAAAAATACCATTTGTGGTTTCTTTGTAATCAACTCTTTCGAATGAGCGTAGTTGACACATCTCTCTTCAGAGATAAGCTACCACCATTAGTGTGAGCTTGTATTGCTTTGTAGTTTATAGTGTTTTTCCATTCCATTGATTAATAGAATTTGGTTTTTACTATACTACTGTGCCTTTTGCAAAATATTTTTTTGCATTTCCATTTTATATTGTTGTCTTCATTTAGCTCTAGAAATAATCCAGACCATTCCAGTGGTATACCTATAGGTGCATGAATGAATTGGCATAATCAAAACCTCATGAAGAATGGTTATGGGCACACCTATGAGTTACAAAACCACAATTACTGGGTGGATGGTCAGAGTTATGATCATGTGTACTATCTCTTTAGTGAATGGCATAGGTGTTTAATTACAATATAACTTATTTACTCTCCTAGGGCTCCTCGACACTTGGGATAATGTTACTTATTTTCCATAAAAACTACCAAAACTGAGACTTCTTGACTTATCCCTTTGGATTTCTTCCAATCCTTTTTTTCTGATGAAAATGAACAAGCCAAACAACCTCTAGAATTTTTCCCTTGGTTCATGGAAACCTCATTGTATTATTAGTTCATGATGATATACGTGTTAGTATTTGGTTGAGCTTTGATCTTTAATTCTTTTAGATGCATAAACTTTAAACAATGAGACAATTCAATCACATGAAAATCATACAACCATAACACAAGATATACCCTAGCGAAAATAGTCAAAAAAATGAGAACAAAAATCCTAGCAACTCTTCTCAGTATAAGATAATGGATAGCAGACAATTTATTTCTTTCACAACATAGCAGATTTTTTTCGAAAGATAAGCAATCACCAAACACTCTTGGTGAAGATACAAAAGAAATAGAGAAGAGAGATCAATCATATGTATTTTCCAATGGGCCCAACACATCAATATATAGAAAAAATCACTGTCATGCAAGGAATAGCGAATCAATGCATGAAAGATGTTAGCCTTCCATGCAAACCATAGTGAGTTATCTTCTTGGATAGTTGCAGTGCACTTCTAGTTTCTTCAATCACGCACCATCAATGCGCCATGCATTTCTTTCTTAACTTGAAATCATGCTTAACTGAATTTGGAGTGAACTTGCCTCATAACTGATGTCAGAGCACTTAGTTAACAAGCTAAAATAAGTGTCATCATGCAATAGGAGCAACTTTAGTGTTGTAACTTAAGTGTATGTAACATCCCAAAATCACAAAAAAATTTAAAATTTTTGATATAGCAAAATCCTAAAGACAATGCTAATTGCAGAATGAAAGATATTTAACTATTTAACTAATGGTAGCTTCACATGATTATCATTGTTATTCCTAAAACATAAAAGACAGCAGATTAGAAATTAAATGTGATAAAACAATGTTTATCTTCTCATGTGTTATGATTCTAGTAATAATACTGACGACTTGTTTGCGTATTTCTGAAGGGGTTCCTATAGGGTGCCCTTGGGTTTACTTAGATTTGATAGCTAAAGCATTGGATTCCTTTCTTTCGCAGATCTGCAGGTAAGGTAATAGAGTAATTCAAGTACTTCAAGAAAATGTTATACGCTTCAGCTATCCGTCTTTGTTTTTAAGATAGATGTATGTACTGTCATGCATGAAGGTATCGATGGTATGAACTTTCAGTTTTTCTTTTATCAACTTGTACTATTTTTCTCCTAACATGTGAGATTGTAGCTAGAGATATTTTACACTATACTTATGTTGTAATTGTTGGTAAAATCATTGGAATTACAAATTATATTAACAGTCTGAATAATGCGACAAGGTTGGACATGATGTACTCTAGTAAAAATTCTTTAAATCTCGATAATGACAATCATAAGATGATATCTATTGTTACGACACGGTTGAACAATAAGTGATATTAGTGAATAACGCTGCAATAGATTATAGTGGGACTTCTTAGAATTAGAATCCTACCTTATTCAATTCGAATTGAAAATGTGTATTAATGTTCGCATTATTACTATGCTATGGTGCATAATAAAAGTTGGCCTCCACAACTATATGACCTATTTCATATGCATCCTAAAATACTATATGCTTCTAGAATTCCTAATCTACTATATGAATGTATGGACAAATTATTGATTTATTATGTAAATGTGACATAGATTAATTTATCACAATACCCTATGTTCTAAATGGAATAATGGTTAGAGCTTATAATACATAAACCTTATGCGAAATAAATCCTAGTATTGATATCATATTACATGCCTACCATATGAATAAAACTTAATGTTAGAATTACAATGCAGGCTTACTATGCAAATCAAAACTTTAACATTTGAATTGCGTTACATGCATACTATATGACTAAGACTTAACCTTCGAAATATATAACATGGTTATGGTTATATAACATGGATACTATTGCGAAATTGTAAACAAAGTTTGGAATAATATGTAACATGGTTTTTATGACAGGGTCGTGTTATTGCCATTAAATACACTGCTGACAAGAGTTAATACCATCGCAGGCATAGTCTGGCAAGGTGATATGTAGGATCGGGCATTTATGAAACTCTATGCCCTGTTAGTGGAATGTCTCGTTGGCTAATACCTATAATATCTCCACGTGATGGCCTTTGTAGAAATCGTGGTGACCCTGCCTAGCTGTAAGCTATACTTCGGTGATATGGAATTCCAACTGAGCTTAGTATTAAATGAGATATTAATGGGTAGGTTGATCATATTACTGTCTTGGTAGTGGCGTTGCTTGGCTGGCCAGATCTCACCCGTTGATCCTGTCTATCTCGAAAGTTGAGATCTAAACCCTAATGCACTTGCTATACCGTTGTAGATTGGCCTTTTCGCATTTATTTGGAGTTTCTGGTTTTGGGGGAGAGGCCGAAAAGCCACTGAGTAGTAGGGTTTGACCTCTGGTTGATTCCTTGATGGCTCTGTAACTTCCATCTCCAGAATTGATGGTGGAACCTGTTGTATAAGTTTACTATGATTCAAGTGGAGGATAGGTGTTTGTTATGTCCCCTCCTATCATATCAGCATGATAGAGAGGACGTGACACTAAATACAGGCATCTAACCCCATATCCATTAAGTAAAACTCAAAGACATATACATGTGAATGTTATAGAAACACAGCGGAATTAAAAATCATGTTTAATATCTAACATACATTCAGACATTTATGTGACAGTCATTGAATAAAGACATTGCAGAATTTATAAAAGAGAATACTTATCTTAACAAAGTAGTCCCAAGCAACCAGCTATACATCTGCAACGTTCCACCCAACCATAGGCCAGTTGTGCTTATCAACCTCTTGATACAACTGCCACCCCCGAGCTGGGCATGATCTCTACAAGGAACCAAGGAACAGCAGACTCACACATAGCCAAGCATACACCAAGATGAGCCAAGCCAATCTACAATTGGGTTTATCAGGCTGCTAGGAAATGGAAAGGAAGAGTGGCTAAGCTAGTGAGCTCAAGCACAGCGCCAGGGGTAACCATACAAGATCTATCTAGCTTGGCACCCAAAATACCTACACACCCAGCACAAGGAAGTATTCTTTTCACTGATGTACAGTCCCTCAAGCCATACCTTCCCCATCTAGTGCTCTAAGGGTGTGCATAGAAGAGTAGCCAAAGCCCTCTTGATCTTCTTGAGAGGTTGTCTCCCCAGTAGGTTTATCAAGCCCTCTTTGTCCACTACCACTCCAATCTCTTGCTCACAGATTCAGACCAAAACAGGGATGCACATAACAACAAAACCACAAGTGCTAGGCATGAGGAAAAACGTTTCTTCATTGGAATGTCCAAAGAGGGGGTTTCTACCAATTCATAAAAACGTGGGAAAGCCCAAAAATGAAATGGCAATTGGGGAACAACCCTGGAGAGCAGAAATCGTTTTCAGAAAAACGTCCATGGGCATTTTGGGGCAAAAACGACCTCCATCACAGTCCCAAATCGTGGCCCTTCTCTCCCAGCTGCTGTACAATGCAAAAACGAGCTCCTAGGCATGGAAAATGCAGAAAATTGGTGAAAAACGTGATGAAGGAAAGACCCAGTAGTTCAGACTGCGTGAGAGAGGAAAGACTATCTGTTCATAATGGCTTTGGGCACCCTTTCGTGGGTGTTTTCTTGCCCAAGAAGCAAAAATACGAATTCCTAGGTTGATGGCTTGCCCATGCACGAAATTGGCTACCATACCTCTTCATTCCCAAGGCATTAACTGCCTCAACCAATTTCTGGAAGAATTAAATGATTGGGTCCATAACCCAAAATGGGTAGTTGGTGGTTTATGGGTTTTCTCATTGACACATGGATTAACACCATTGGCTCAAGGGTTTGAATCATTTCCCTCCCTATTCCTTGTAGAATCATGCCCCATCTCTTTGTTGCATTGCATAGCTAGTTGTGGGTTTTTCATTAAAATTCGTATTTACATGATGTCTTATTTACATTGTACCTATCTAGCACAAGAACCATAGGCATCTATTCCTTTAATTGCCGATACATAAAACAATAAATCAATGGTGGGGCCTTGGCCTTGAGCTCCTCACCATGATTAAATAACAATATTTACATCATTTACGATTTAATGCAAAGGGGGTCAAAATGGGGACATTACAGTGTTGAAGTCCTGTGGCTTTTGTCGTGTAACAGGTTAGGGTTTATATTGAAATTACACTCAAAGTCTGAGAGGCTGTGACTGCATGTTTCTCCTGTTGCATCGGTTTGATGATTGGAAAACTAAAAGCATGGAACAATCCATCTTTCTAGAATTTATGAAGGTAATATTTGATTTTTTTATGAATGTTGTTTCTTTCAATTATAGTTTGGACTTATGTATAGTATTCAGTTTGGAAATGTTATAACCTCGTGTAGTTTATGTGGCAGGTGCTACCTTCGCCGTGGAGTTATAGAGTTAAAGCTTGCTGGCAGTTGATGGCTCGCTCAACTGGTAAGCCTCGGTGGCAAAACCCTTCGTAGGTTCTCCTGTCAGAAAGACCATCATTGATGTTTGAACCATTCGTGGTATTTGGGATGAGATTTCAGTACTGTGTTGTAATTGATGTTTGTAGTATGGAGGCTTCTCAGTTTGCCTAGTTAGGGTGACTGTATCTTAAGTTTTGTGTCCAAAGAGACTTTGTAAATTCTGTTGCTGAAAACTCATCTTCCCCGTCGAGTTTTTAATATACAAGACTTTATTAAGTCGTTTTCGTTTTAAAAACTTGTCTTGTTCGTCTGTTGGGGTTTCAGACCTGGAATGTTCCTATGACTTGAATGTGTAGAATGAAAACTTGTTCTTAAATGGTTCTGTGTTTTAAGCTTTGATGTAAAAAAAAAGGGTTATGGTTTCGTAAACAAAGAATTGGTACTTCCTTGCTATCGTTTCCTTCGTAGAGTAGTAAACTGTAAATTTTAAAAGGAAAAACGATGTAACAGAATCTAAGTGAAAGTGATAAGACTGTTGCTTTCATTAAACAATGGGTAGATGTTTGTAAACTATGGAAGGCTTCGGCCTGTGTGTAGTTCGTTGATTTGTAAATATTGTTGCATTTTCATCCTATAAGAGGTTCGAGTGTTAGGATTTGTCATTATGTGGAAAAGTATGGCTTGATCTTGCTCCTCAATATGATATCGGCAGCCAAACTTGTTGTCTGTTACTACTGTTAGAGTTGTTCCAAGAACATTGTAATAACTAGCATACTTTGAGATGATACCGAGACTTTGACTATGTTGATCTATGGAAAACGAATACAGTTTGTAATTTATGTTTAGTTTTATGGAAATTAACACATGGTTTGACATAAGCTTGAAATGGTTAAAAATGTTGGATGTATGCCGTGAGTTGATATCAATGTTTATAGTTATAGAATGAATTGATAAATGTTTTGTTTCCTACTATGGAATTGATAATGTAAAACAATCAGTAATTCTGTGCATGGAGTAGTTGATACTTGTTGACTATGCACTATTTTCGAAAGGGAGAATAATAATATGTTGCATGTTGAGATTAAATCTGTAACTGTTATAATATAAACGTATACATTTAAAATACTGTGATATAGAGAAACAATTCTTATACTGTTAGAAAAGAAAAGCTATTTGTTTCGAGACAAAAGATATTTATGGAATGAAGAAAACATTACTGTTCCTTTAGGAGAACAATTATCTATAATTAAAATGATAAAGAAGACAACGTAGATGTATACACAGAAATTAAATAGTAAGCAGAAAACGTAAGAAAAATATATAACAATTTCGTCTTCTCAATCACCTGGCTATTTTCCTATCTTGATCTATCTGACTTAATTTTATCTCTATACTAGAGTACGATGCAGATCCATTTGCATGGGGAAAAATGAAGAGACTATTTTATTCAATCAAAATCAATTTTGTACAGAATCTTAACTTACTCAAGGAACTTAAATAAATTTATATAATAAAACAGTCAAAGTTATTATGCAGTAGAACTTTAAAATGTATGAAAATAGATAAGATAATGGAACTTGTAATGAAGATAGGGTCGACAGACATCGAAGGAGGCCTGCTCCTCCCAACCTATTTCAGAAGAAGCAGCCCAACTGCTGGCTTCTTGTGAACCCCCCATCCTGATTACTGAACCACTAAGTAGATGAAATCTGTGTAGAAGAAAGGCACTCAAAAATGCCTTCAGCACTCAGCATCAAACTCCTATAAAAACATGTCTTCAGCACTCAGCATCAAACTCCTGAACTCAATAGAGTTTGGCAGACTCACAACATGATCAACAACTTAGCATATTCCCTCATCAAATCTCTTGGGTGCAAGCACAACAAAACCCCAAGGTAAATTTCCTCGTTGGGAAAAGTGATGAACCTCAGTTCATAATTTGATGGCTATTATATAGACTTCCTAGGTTTTTAGTGGTCAGTTTGGAATAAATGAGCCTCAAGCTCCAGTCCCATCTTTCAGGGCACTATGACCACATTTCAAGGGAGTTGTCCCATACTAACAGCTAGTTAGTTGCATCATGATGCTTCCACGTCCATTGCCTTCTACCCCATATTCCATTCCACTTAGTGGATCAGTAACCATTCTTTCAACAGTCCTCTTAGGTGTTTGTATCCTATTTTATTTATTAAATAATAAAATATTGTGCAAATTACAGTCATCCTTGGACACCTATCCAACATAAAAATTTACAATAAAAGTTATCATAATGTTTTATAACACAAAATGTTTTCCAGCAAAAAGGGTATGTTACAAACACCTCCACTTAAGCTCAACATCATCCTCGATGTTGCTTCTTCAACATCATGTTCCTCATGGAACAGAACTGGATATGTTGCCCGCATAATACTTTCCAGCTCCCAAGTATCTTCATCAGGGATAAGGTTCTTCCATTGCACCTTTACCTTCCCTATGGTACGATTCCGAAGCATAATTTTCCTCCGGTCGAGAATACAGTCCAGTTCCACCTGAAAATCTCTTTCGGGTTCCACTTGTATGTCATTCCAATTCAACATATGAGTAGCATCGTGCACATACTTCTTTAAAATAGAAACGTGAAAAACATTGTCGATTTTAAAATTATATAGCAATGCCAATTGATATGAAACAGCTCCAATCCTTGATAGGATTTCGAATGTTCCACAATACCTTAGTGCTAGTTTAGCACAACTCCCAAGCTTCAAAGAACTTTTCTTGGGCTTTAACTTTATAAAAACATGGTCTCCTACCTGAAATTCTCTTTCAGTGCGTTTCAAATCAGCATAGATTTTCCACCAATCTTGGGCAACCTTTAAGTTACCTTGAACCTGTTTCACGATTAGCTCCATTTCTTTCAATAAATCTGGTCCTAACATTAATCTGTCTACAGGGTTATCCCAAGAAATAGGAGTACAACATTTTCTTCCATACAAAATCTCAAATGGACTTAACTTAGTAGATGCTTGATAATTATTATTGTAGGAAAATTCTGCTAAATGTAAGAAATCTTCCCACTTAGATGGTTGATCTTTAACATACAATCTTAACATGTTTTCTAAAATCTGATTTACCCTTTCTGTTTCACCATCAGTTTGTGGGTGGAAAGAAGTGCTGAAATTTAATTTAGTATTTAATCCTTTAAACAGTGTTGTCCAAAAGTTTCCGGTGAACTTAGAGTCCTGCTTTGAAATAATTACCTTTGAAATTCCATGTAAGCGAAAAATTTGCTTCATGAAAATATCTACAATGTTAGAAGCCTTGAAAGTAGTTCTAACAGGAATAAAATGAGCAGCTTTACTAAGTTTGTCAACAACAACCATGATTGAGTCATTCTGCTTTTGATTTCTAGGCAAACCTGTAATAAAGTCAATGCTTATAATTTCCCATTTCTATTCTGGAATTGGTAAGGGCTGCAATAGTCCAGCTAGATGTTGGTGTTCAGATTTAATAGTCTGACAGTCAAAACATCTAGCTATATATTCAACAACTTCATTCTTCATGTTGGGCCAAAAATAATATTTTCTTAACATAGTTATCATTTTCTAATAACCAGGATGTCTTGAATAAGGACTTTTATGAATTTCATCCAAAATCAGCATCTTAACTTTCGACATATTAGGCACATAAATTTTGTTTTTATAAGTCATTAAGCCTTTTTCGTTAATGCTGAAATCTGTAATTAAATTTTCAGATACATTTTCAGCTACTTTAGCATGCAAATCTTGATAATTCTTATCTTGATTAATTCCTTCTCTAATCTGATTTTCCAGATCAGTCTTAAAAGTACTAATTGCTACTACAAAACTCAATCTAGCATTTCTGCTCAAGGCATCAACAACCTTATTCTCTTTACCATTAATGTGTTGAATCTCGAAATCATACTCCTAAGGAAAGCTAGCCATCTAGCTTGCCTTGCGTTAAGATTTGTTTGATCCAATAAATACTTTAGACCTTTATTATCTGTCATTAGAATAAATTTCCTTCCAATCAAGTGATGGCATCACATTTTTAGTACATGTATCACGACTGCCAACTCAAGATCATAGGTTGCATAATTCTTTTCATGGATTTTTAACTTCCTTGACTCAGAAGCAATGGCATGACCTTCTTGACTTAAGACCCCTCCAAGTCCATCGTTGCATGCATCAGTGCATACAACGATTTCCTTATTGGGATCTGCAATTTTTAAGATGGGTGCAATAGTTAATAATTCTTTTAACTTATTAAAGCTTTCTTGACACTTTTGATCCCATACGAATTTCTTCCCTTTCTTCTGCGAAGAAGTGATGAGGTTAGCAATTCTAGAGAACCCTTAAATAAACTTTCTATAATAACCTATTATTCCCATGAATGATCGTACATCAGTTACGTCTTTGGGGACAGGTCATTCATTAATTGCTTCTATCTTATCAGGATCAACAGAAATACCATCTTTAGAAATTATATGACCCAAATACTGAATTTTATCTTTATAAAAATCACATTTACTGATCTTAGCGTAAAGTTGATGTCCTAGGTCTTTAGTGGTCAGTTCGGAATAAATGAGCCTCAAGCTCCAGTCCCATCTTTCAGGGCACTATGACCACATTTCAAGGGAGTTGTCCCATACCAATAGCTAGTTAGTTTCATCATGATGCTGCCACTTGTCCATTGCCTTCTACCCCAGATTCCATTCCACCTAGTGGATCAGTAACCATTCTTTCAACAGTCCTCTTAGGTGTTTGTCTCCTATTTTATTTATTAAATAATAAAATATTGTCTAAATTACAGTCATCCTTGGACACCTATCCAACATAAAAATTTACAATAAAAGTTATCATAATTTTTTCTAACACAAAATGTTTTCCAGCAAAAAGGGTATGCTACAAACACCCCCACTTAAGCTCAACATCATCCTCGATGTTGCTTCTTCATCATCAAGTTCCTCATGGAACAGAACTGGATATGCTGCCTGCATATTACTTTCCAGTTCCCAAGTAGCTTCATCAAAGCTAAGGTGCTTCCATTGCACCTTTACCTTCCCTATGGTGCGATTTTGAAGCATAATTTTCCTCCGGTCGAGAATACAGTCCGGTTCCACCTGAAAATCTCTTTCGGGTTCCAGTTGTATGTCATTCCAATTCAGCACATGAGTAGCATCGTGCACATACTTCTTTAAAATAGAAACGTGAAAAACATTGTGGATTTTTAAATTATATAGCAATGCCAATTGATATGCAACAGCTCCAATCCTTGATAGGATTTCGAATGGTCCACAATACCTTGGTGCTAGTTTAGCACAACTCCCAAGCTTCAAAGAACTTTTCTTGGGCTTTAACTTTATAAAAACATGGTCTCCTACCTGAAATTCTTTTTCAGTGCATTTCAAATCAGCATAGATTTTCTGCCAATCTTGGGAAACCTTTAAGTTACCTTGAACCTGTTTCACGATTAGCTCCATTTCTTTCAATAAATCTGGTCCTAACATTAATCTGTCTACAGGGTTATCCCAAGAAATAGGAGTACAACATTTTCTTCCATACAAAATCTCAAATGGACTTAACTTAGTAGATGCTTGATAATTATTATTGTAGAAAAATTCTGCTAAATGTAAGAAATCTTCCCACTTAGATGGTTGATCTTTAACATACAATCTTAACATGTTTTTTAAAATTTGATTTACCTTTTCTGTTTGACCATCAGTTTGTGGGTGGAAATAAGTGCTGAAATTTGACTTAGTATTTAATCCTTTAAACAGTGTTGTCCAAAAGTTTCCGGTGAACTTAGAGTCCCGGTCTGACATAATTACCTTTGGAATTCCGTGTAAGCGAAAAATTCGCTTCATGAAAATATCTACAATGTTAGAAGCCTTGAAAGTAGTTTTAATAGGAATAAAATGAGCAGCTTTACCAAGTTTGTCAACAACAACCATGATTGAGTCATTCTGCTTTTGATTTCTAGGCAAACCTGTAATAAAGTTAATGCTTATAATTTTTCATTTCCATTCTGGAATTGGTAATGGCTGTAATAGTTCAGCTAGATGTTGGTGTTCAGCTTTAATAGTCTGACAGTCAAAACACCTAGCTATATATTCAGCAACTTCATTCTTCATGTTGGGCCAAAAATAATCTTTTCTTAACATAATTATCATTTTCTAATAACCAGGATGTCCTGAATAAGGACTTTTATGAATTTCATCCAAAATCAGCAGCTTAACTTTTGACATATTAGGCACATAAATTCTATTTTTATAAGTCATTAAGCCTTTTTTGTTAATGCTGAAATCTATAATTAAATTTTCAGATACATTTTCAGCTACTTTAGCATGCAAATCTTGATAATTCTTATCTTGATTAATTCCTTCTCTAATCTGATTTTCCAGATCAGTCTTAAAAGTACTAATTGCTACTACAAAACTCAATCTGGCATTTCTGCTCAAGGCATCAACAACCTTATTCTCTTTACCATTAATGTGTTGAATCTCGAAATCATACTCGCTAAGGAAAGCTATCCATCTAGCTTGCCTTGAGTTAAGATTTGTTTGATCCAATAAATACTTTAGACCTTTATTATCTATCATTCGAATAAATTTCCTTCCAATCAAGTGATGGCACCACATTTTCAGTGCATGTATCACGACTGCCAACTCAAGATCATAGGTTGCATAATTTTTTTCATGGATTTTTAAATTCCTTGACTTGAAAGCAATGGCATGACCTTCTTGACTTAAGACCCCTCCAAGTCTATCATTGCATGCATCAATGCATACGACGATTTCCTTATTGGGATCTGCAATTTTTAAGATGGGTGCAATAGTTAATAATTCTTTTAACTTATTAAAGCTTTCTTGACACTTTTGATCCCATACAAATTTCTTCTTTTTCTTCTGCAAAGAAGTGAGGGGGTTAGCAATTCTAGAGAACCCTTAAATAAACTTTCTATAATAACCTATTATTACCATGAATGATCGTACATCAATTACGTCTTTCGGGACAGGCCATTCATTAATTGCTTTTATCTTATCAGGATCAACCGAAATACCATCTTTAGAAATTATATGACCCAAATACTGAATTTTATCTTTATAAAAATCACATTTGCTAATCTTAGCGTAAAGCTGATGTTCTCTAAGTACTTGCAAAATGATTTTTAAATGTTCGTCATGCTCTTCTTTAGTTTTTGAGTAAATCAGAATATCGTCAATGAATACCACTACAAACTTATCCAAATATTTATGCAGAATGTTGTTCATCAAACACATGAAAACTGTCGGTGTGTTAGTCAGCCCAAAAGGCATAACTACGAACTCGTAGTTTCCATAACGCGTTCTGAATGCAGTTTTGAATATGTCCTTGTATTTTATTCTGACCTGATGATACCCCGACCTTAAATCAATTTTAGTGAATATCTTTGCTCTGCATACTTGATCAAATAGATCATCTATGCAGGGTAAGGGATATCGGTTCTTAATTGTCATTTTATTAAGCTGACAATAATCGATGCATAATCACATGGTACCATCTTTCTCTTTAACAAATATTACTGGTGCTCCCCAAGGAGACACATTAGGCCTTATGTAGTTTTTATCTATTAATTCTTTTAGGTGAGATTTTAACTCGTTCAACTCCAGAATATTCATCCTATAGGGAGCCTTTGAGTTTGGTATCGCACCGGGTACTAACTCAATGGTGAAATCAAGTTCTCTTTTCGGAGGTAATCCTGGAATTTCTTCCGGGAATATGTCATAAAAGTCCCTAAGGATGGGAATATCCTCTAGTTTTAACTTGTCTTCTTTATATGTACACTCGTCATTAATAACATTAACAGCAAACATTTTACGGTCTTTCTGGCAGCTCTCTTTACTTGTAGAGCAGAAATCTATCTTACTGAAATATTCCTATGAATTCCTTTTATTGTTTCTATATTACCTTCATTATTTACACATGTAAAAGATTTGTCATAACAATGCAGTAAAACTCTATGCTGTTCAAGCCAATCCATACCAATCAACAAGTCATATGACCCTAAGGGTAAAACATTCAGATTAATTTGCGTTTTCGACTGACTTATAAATACTTCACAATCCTTGACAAAATCTGTAACTTTTCTTTTAGTACCTGTGGCAAGCCGAACTAACCATGCATTATCAAATTTCTCTACTTTTAACTTGCAATGGTTTACTAAGGTAGGTGAAATATAACTCAGATTTGCACCGGGATCTATCAGAATAGAAATAGACTCGTTTCGTACCATACCTTCAATTTTGGCCATGGATGTTTGATGGTCAGCTTGATGATTTTCTAGTGCTGCATTTATCCTGGGCATTTTTCTTGCAATATCTCCAACTGTAGGTTCTGCTTGCATAGTGTGAATATTGTTGGCTGTCCTCTTGTTGCGTGAGAAATCTGCTCTCCTATGTGGTCCGCCACAGTCATAGCACTTCATGGATCCTTTCTATTCAGCATACCTGTTGTTGTTATTATTGTTATTGCTGTGATTATTATTGTTAGGTACGTTTCTTACAGTAGTAAAGTTCTAAGGTGCATTATTTCTATAATTATTATGATTATGAAAGTTTCTGTTATTAAATCTTTTCTTAAAGCTTCCATAATTATGATTAAAATTCTTCTTTTTATAGTCAAACTGATTAGTCTTACTATTCTTCCAGCCAGTTGTTCCTTCTCTTTTTCTGTTTTGATCAAAACAGAAATTAGCCTTTCTCATGGCCTCTTCTAAAGTGGACGGGTTATCATACTCGATATGGTTCTTTATATTGAAAGGTAGTGTTAGGAACCCATGTCTTTACTTTGTTAGTATATTGTTGTTGGATGCATATGCTTTGTAAGTCGTCCCGTAGTATTTGTTGATCAATAGTTTGTGTTATTGTTGTTGGCGCATAAGCTTTGTAAGTCGCCCGTAGTATTGTTGGTCCATAGTTTGTAGTGGCCCATGGTTTTGACCCATAGTATTGGTGCTTAGACTTAGTATATAAGTGTGTGTTGAGACCTATGAAGGCACGGTGAAGTTATTTGTATTGAGCTTGCTGAAAGGAGGTTGCCCCCTCGAAGTGGCCTATGATCAATATAAAAGTGATTCTGAGTTTTGTCATTTCTGATATTTTGCATATTCTTATTAATTAATTGTTGTAGGTGCTTCACATCTGGTATCAAAGCACTTTCTTGGGCTCGCTGGGTGAAATTTCTGCCAAATTGTTTTTTTGCATCTATTGCAGGTTTGGATTTGGGAATAATCCCCATCCGCCTAACTGTGGGAAGTACTTGGGCATAAGCCCTAAAACTCATTGTGAGGAGTACCATAGGAACCCTGAAGTAGTTGGCCCATTAAGAGGACCTGTCAGCGAAAAGGGCAACGATTCCTACCTGATTGACTAGTTTCCACCCGTGAGGTAAACCAAGAGCTGTCGTTTGTGGCAAAGCGGTTATCAGTTTACCTGAGCCATGGAGTGAGGGGTACTGCCCCAATACGCAAGCCGTCAGACAACATTGGTGGCCAAGTGAAACCCCTGAACTGTTAGGAAGCCGCACATACCTGGGGTCAATATCTATTTTCAGTTGAACGGTTATCGATCACTGCTGCGCCGTTTTAAATCTAGCCGTTCAGATCCATTCTGCAAGCCGTTCTAGATCCAACCGTTTTCAATCCATTCGGCGCCGTTTCAGAACCCTCTGTTTTTGCTCACTTCCAGGCCGTTGCAGATCTATCTATTTCAGATCCCTTCCAAGCCATAGCCGCTCCAATCTGAACCAAAAAAAAAGAAAGTATAAAATTCATTTTTTTCTCCATATCTCCCTTGTTTTCACTTTGTTTCCCTTGAAATTTTTGGGGAACCCCTATCATCCCATTCTTCATATTTCATTCCTGAGGACCCTATCTCCAATTCCACTTCCCAAGCACAAAATCCCACATTTGTCTATTTTTAGGGTTTACCATAATTTTCTCAGATTTCACCCAAACACCTTCAAATTTTATCACAGAGTTCCTTTCCGAATTCTGCTTCTTTGTCCCCCTCTGCCAAATTTTCCCATTCTTTCACCTCGCTTCTGAAATCCTCATTTTTTGCTTTCCTATCTATTTGACAGTGTCTAAAACCTACTCAAACCCCAATTACCCTTCAGATTATTTCCCAACTCCATATTTTTCTTTACTGAAGCTGTTTCTGTTTTTGTTTTTCTACCCAGTCAACCAAAAAAAAAAAACTCCTGGTTATGGTTATCACCCGCGCAGGAGCAAAAACCATGGAAGAAGCACTTGTAGCCATCCAAGCCAAACTCCAGGATCTCGATGAAAAATTTCTCGGCCTCCATCTTGAACATTCAGCTATGAACAACAAACGGCAGTCCGAGTCTTCATCAGACAATGGGTTCTCTTCTTCCAGCAATTTTCGTGGTCCGAAGCTTGATTTTCCTCGCTTCAATAGTACTGATCCAACTGGATGGATCTATCGTGCAGAACAATATTTCAGTATGCATAATACTTTTGATGTCAACAAAGTTCTACTTGCATCCTTTCATTTAGAACAGGAAGCTCTTCAATGGTACTGTTGGTACATCAAGGCTCATGAAGAGCCAAAATGGCCATACTTTTTCCAGCTCCTTTTGCAACGGTTTTGTCCTAGTGCTTTTGATGACTTCACAGGAGCCCTCACTAAACTTTTCCAAATTGGCACTGTGAGAGAGTATCAAACCGAATTTGAGAACCTAGCCAACCACACTGAAGGATTGTCTGATGACTTTTACTGCAGTTGTTTTATCAATGGTCTAAAGGATGCCATCTGCTCTGAGGTTAAAATGTTCTATCCCAACACAATGATGGAAACCCTAGGGTTGGCTAAATTGGCAGAAGACAAGATTGCAGTCAACAATGCTCCAAGCCCACTTTTGTTCCCTTCTGAAATATGGGTTCTCAACGACCACCCATACCGTAGGCTCCTCGGCCAACTCCTATCAAGCGTTTGTCTGAAACAGAAATGCAAGCATGCAGAGAAAAGGGGCTTTGCTATAATTGTGATGAGAAATTCACTTGGGGACATAGATGTGTTCAGCAAAAGATCTATCTCTTGGATGTGGATTCTCCGCCTGCCTCTAAAATTGGTGACGAAGATCCAAAAACAATGGATGCTCAGGTCGACATTCAAGAACTGCCGATTGAATCTCCATCTCAGGATGACCAACCAGAGATATCTCTCCATGCTTTGGCTGGAATCACCACCCCCCAAACAATGCGGGTCAGGGGTTACTTCAAGAAGCTTCCTCTTACAATACTCATTGATTCTGGTAGCACTCATAATTTCATTGACCTCAGATCGCCAAAGAAGCTGATTGTTTTATCCATCCTTGCTCCAACTTTGAAGTCATGGTTGCCAATGGGGGCACCTTACCTTGCAAAGGGAAGTGTCGAAATGTGCGTATCTCTATGGGAGATTATATCTTGCGCTCTGACATGTTTTTTTTTACCTTAGGCAGATGTGATGTGATTTTGGGCGCTCAATGGCTATGCACACTTGGCCCTATCTTATGGGATTTTGCTGAAATTTGGATGCAGTTTTCCCTCAATGGACAAAAACACACATTGATAGGATTACAACCAAGGTCTCTCAGCATCATCAGTTCACATCGCATGGAAAAAATCCTCAAGAAGAATTCACATGGTGTCATCGCTCAGATCCATTCCATTCAGATGCAACCATTAGTGGTCTCCACTACTCCTTTGGATCTACAACAAATTTTGGATCGATATACAGGTGTCTTTGCTGAACCAGTGGGATTGCCACCTTCAAGGCTAGAAGACCATCGTATTCAGCTCCTTCCTGGCAGTGTTCCTCCTAACATCAGGCCCTATCACTACCCATTTCACCAAAAATGGAGATTGAAATGCTCGTTCGGGACTTATTGAAGCAAGGTATTATTCGCCCAAGCACTAGTTCCTTTTCTTCTCTAGTTCTTCTTGTCCGCAAAAAAGATGGGTCATGGTGCCTCTGCATTGACTTCTGAGCACTTAATCACCTCACCATCAAGGATAAGTTTCCAATTCTTGTTGTTGATGAGCTTCATGGGGCTCAATGTTTCTCCAAGTTGGATCTTCGTTCTGGGTATCATCAAATTCGGGTTCATGAGGATGATATCCCTAAAACAACTTTCCGCACACATGATGGCCATTATGAGTTTTTGGTCATGCCCTTTGGCCTCACTAATGCTCCTTCCACATTCCAGGCCTTAATGAATAAAATATTTCGGCCCTACTTGCGGAATATCATTCTGGTAATCTTTGATGATATCCTCATCTACAGTAAAACATGGGATGAACATCTCCAACATCTGGATCTTGTCATGCAACTTTTCTCTGACCATCATCTCCATGCCAAGTAGTCTAAATGTGTTTTTGGACAGAAGGAAGTTGAGTATCTCGGGAACATTATCTCAGCACAAGAGGTTCGCGTGGATCCTGCGAAAATCGATGCCATGAACAATTGGCCGCATCCTCAGACACTCAAGAGCCTTCGTGGTTTTTTGGGGTTGACTAGCTACTACCGCAAGTTTGTCAAGGATTATGGGAAGATTGCAGATCCATTAACTACTCTATTGAAAAAGTATGCTTTTACATGGACACATGTTGCTTAGTGTGCATTTGACAAACTAAAATAAGCTATGTGTACTACACTTGTTCCAGTTATGCCCGATTTTTCCAAGCCCTTCACTATTGAGAGTGATGCTTGCGGCAATGGACTTGGTGTTGTTCTCCTTCAAGATGAACACCCCATTGTGTTCACTATCAAAGCCCTTTCAGGTAAGAATTTAGTTGCCTCTACATATGAGAAGGAAATGATGGCTATTTTGCATGCAATACAGAAGTGGCAACCATACTTATTAGGGAATCATTTCTGCAACAAGACTAATCACCAAAGTCTGAAATATTTCTTGGAACAGCGTGTCTCCTCCCTAGCACAACAAAAATGGGTTAGCAAACTCATGGGTTATGACTATGAGATCACTTACAAGAAGGGTAAAGACAATATTGTGGCAGATGCTCTTTTTCGCACATTTGATGCCCAAGGTTCTCTTTCAGCTATTTCTATGCCTGTTCCAAATTGGTTGCAATCTGTTCAACGGGGTTATGTCAATGACTCTTCCTTATCTCAAATCATCCAATGCTTGACCAACAACCCTTCTGTTGTACCACATTACTCTTGGGATGGTGCTTCTCCGATATACAAGGGTCGTCTGGTGCTTTCCCAGAGCACAGATCTTCAACAGGCTATCTTCTATGAACTCCATGCTTCTCCATCGGCAGGGCACTTTGGGTTCCTCAAAACATATGAACAGGCACGGCGTAACTTCTTTTGGAAGGGCATGAAAAGGACAATTCAACAGATGGTGGCTGAATGTGATACCTGCCAGCACAATAAGGGTGAAACAACACTCCTTCTAGGATTGCTCAAACCCTTGCCCATACCTACATGGATTTGGACAGATATTTCTATGGATTTCATTGAAGAGCTCCCTAAATCTGGCGAGAAGATAGTGATTCTCATTGTGGTTGATCGCCTTCCCAAATATAGTCATTTTTGTGCTCTTAGCCATCCCTATACAGCCTCCTCAGTCGCTCACATTTTCCTGGACCAGATCTTTCATCTTCATGGCATCCCTTCTTCCATTGTCTCGGATCGTAATGCGACTTTCACCAGTCATTTTTGGACAGAACTATTTCGCCACATTGGCACCAAATTGAAGATGAGTTCAGGGTATCACCCACAAACAGATGGTCAGACTGAAATTATCAATAAATGCTTGGAAACTTATCTTCGTTGCTTCACCTCTGAACAACAACATCAGTGGACAAAGTGGCTCCCTCTTGTTGAATGGTTGTACAATACCTCTTACCACACTACCTCTAAAATGACCCCATATGAAACAGTCTATGGTTAGGCACCTCCAGTTCTTCTTCCATACACCCCCAAGAGTTCACCAGTTCAGGAAGTTGACACAGTCCTTCAAAACCGTGATCAGATTCTTCGCATTTTGCGGGACAATCTTCACATGGCAAGAAATCGCATGAAGCAACAAGCTGATCAGCACCATTCTGAGCACACTTTTCAAGTAGGCGATATGGTTTTTCTTCATCTCCAGCCGTACAAGCAATCCTCCCTGAAACTCAAAGGACATCATAAGCTTGCTCCAAATTTCTATGGGCCATATTGGATTCTTCAGAAGATTGGGTCCGTTGCTTATAAATTGGAACTTCCTCCTTCTTCCCACATTCATCCAGTATTTCATGTCTCTTGTTTGAAAAAAGTTCTTGGCACCAACATCAGTGGACAAACTATTTTACCCGAACTGGATAATGAAAGATCCATCTTTTTGGATCCGGAGGCCATCCTCAATCGACGCACTCGTCAACTTCTCTCTCACTCTATCACAGAGGTCTTAATTCAGTGGCACGACATGCAACCATAGAATGCTACATGGGAACCACTCCTTCAGATTCAATAACAATTTCCACATCTAAAGCTTTGAGGACAAAGTTTTTTTTAAGGGGGAGGGGATGTTAGGAACCCATGTCTTTACTTTGTTAGTATATTGTTGTTGGACACATATGCTTTGTAAGTCGTCCCGTAGTATTTGTTGATCAATAGTTTCTGTTATTGTTCTTGGCGCATATGCTTTGTAAGTCACCCGTAGTATTGTTGATCCATAGTTTGTAGTGGCCCATGGTTTTGACCCATAGTATTGGCGCCTAGATTTAGTATATAAGTGTGTGTTGAGACCTATGAAGGCACGGTGAAGTTATTTGTATTGAGCTTGCTCAAAGGAGGTTGCCCCCTCAAAGTGGCCTGTGATCAATATAAAAGTGATTCTGAGTTCTGTTATTTCTGCTATTTTGCATATTCTTATTAATTAATTGTTGCAGGTGCTTCACAGGTAGACAGCTGAGAAACCTTTGCACTTTAGGCTTTTCCTCGACCATGTAAGGCACATACCTCAACAAGCTAAGGAATTTACTGCACAGTTCTTTCATATTCATTGTACCCAAATTCAAATCGTAAAACTCCTTTGACTTATCTTCAAAATATTGTTTTGACAAAAACTTCTTTTTAAACGAACTTTTAAACATATTCCAAGTTACTTCTTTTTCTTTTATACTCTTAATCCTTTTAAGATCCTGCCACCAAATATCTTCCTTTCTGGTCAGATTGTAAATAGCCATCTTGGATTTTAGTTGAGAAGAGTAGTCGTAAATATTAAAGTACTTTTTCATTCTAGATAGCCAAGCTTTTGCTGTCTCACCCTTCTCACTTTCTCCATTAAAGGTGGGTGGCTTAATCTTTTTAAATTCTCTAGTAATCTGTTCATGATGTTTATGTTTTCTCTTTTTAGAGCAGCAATCACTGTTACTGCTATCATGATCAATGTCATTATTACTTGGATCAGATTTAGAGGATGAGTAACTATTTCTTTTATCATTTCTTGTTTTCTTATGCTTATGTTTGTGGGACATTATTTCAGAATCAGACTTCATTTCTGATTTTCTGTTTCTTTCATCATTATGATAGTTCTCCCTTAAATTTTGTTGTAACTCCTCCTGAACCTTAAGGATCTGTTCATTTTCTTCTTTAACAGTTTTTAACTCAGATTTTAAATCTTGTACAGTGCGTAAAATTTCGGAAGATTGATTATTTAATTCAACATAAATTCCTTCATAATTATTATTATTAATACACTCATTATGAGGAGATCTGTCCTCTCCTGATTCTTCTGGTATTTCCATACCTGCAATTTAAAGGTCAATCTGTTCTGTGCAAAAAAATAAAATTGAATTAAAAATTAGTAACATAAACTTTCTGATTTGTTTTTTGTTTGCACACGTGAGCCTATTTCAGGCCTAGAATTTGAACTCGTGCTCTGATACCACATGTAACATCCCAAAATCGCAAGAAAAATTAAAATTTTTGATATAGAAAAATCATAAAGAAAATGATAACTGTGGAATGAAATATATTTAACTATTTAACTAATGGTATCTTCACATGATTATCATTGTTATTCCTAAAACATAAAAGACAGCATATTATAAATTAAATGCAATAAAACAATGTTTATCTTCTCATGTGTTATGATTCTAGTAATAATACTGACGACTTGTTTGCGTATTTCTGAAGGGGTTCCTACAGGGTGCCCTTGGGTTTACTTAGATTTGATAGCTAAAGCATTGGATTCTTTTCTTTCGCAGATCTGCAGGTAAGGTAATAGAGTAATTCAAGTACTTCAAGAAAATGTTATATGCTTCAGCTAGCCATCTCTGTTTTTAAGATAGATGTATGTACTGCCATGCATAAAGGTATCGATGATATGAAGTTTCAGTTTTTCTTTTATCAACTTGTACTATTTTTCTCCTAACATGTGAGAGTGTAGCTAGAGATATTTTGCACTATACTTCTGTTGTAATTGTTGGTAGAATCATTGGAATTACAAATTATATTAACAGTCTGAATAATGCGACAAGGTTGGACATGATGTACTCTAGTAAAAAGTCTTTAAATCTCGATAACAACAATCATAAGATGATATCTATTATTACGACACGGTTGAACAATAAGTGATATTAGTGAATAACTCTGCAATAGATTATAGTGGTACTTTTTAGAATTAGAATCCTACCTTATTCAATTCGAATTGAAAATGTGTATTAATTTTCGCATTATTACAATGCTGTGGTGCATAATAAAAGTTGGCCTCCACAACTATATGACCTATTTCATATGCATCCTAAAATACTATATGCTTCTGCAATTCCTAATCTACTATATGAATGTATGGACAAATTATTGATTTATTATGTAAATGTGACATAGATTAATTTGTCACAATACCCTATGTTCTAAATGGAATAATGGTTAGAGCTTATAATACATAAACCTTATGTGAAATAAATCTTAGCATTGATATCATATTACATGCCTACTATATGAATAAAACTTAATGTTAGAATTACAATGCAGGCATACTATGCAAATCAAAACTTTAACATTTGAATTGCGTTACGTGCATACTATATGACTAAGACTTAACCTTGGAATTATATAACATGGTTATGGTTATATAACATGGATACTATTGCAAAATTGTAAACAAAGTTTGGAACAATATGTAACATGGTTTTTATGACAGGGTCGTGTTATTGCCATTAAGTACGCTGTTGACAAAAGTTAATACCACCGCAGGCACAGTCTGGCAAGGTAATATGTAGGATCAGGCATTTATGAAACCCTGTGCCCTATTAGTGGAATGTCTCATTGGCTAATACCTGTAACAGCTCCATGTGATGGACTTTGTAGAAATCATGGTGACCCTGCCTAGCTGGAAGCTATACTTCAGTGATATGGAATTCCAACTGAGCTTAGTATTAAATGAGATATTAATGAGTAGGTTGATCGTATTACTGTCTTGGTAGTGGCATTTCTTGGCTGGCCAGATCTCACCCATTGATCCTGTCTGTCTTGAAGGTTGAGGTCTAAACCCTAATGCACTTGCTATACCATTGCAGATTGGCACTTTCGCATTCATCTGGAGTTTTTGGTTTTGGGGGAGAGGCCGACAGGCTACTGAGTAGTAGGGTTCGACCTTTGGTTGATTCCTTGATGGCTCTGTAACTTCCATCTCCAGAATTGATGGTGGAACCTGTTGTATAAGTTTACTATGATTCGAGTGGAGGATAGGTGTTGAAGTCCTGTGGCTTTCGTCGTGTAACATGTTAGGGTTTATATTGAAATTACACTCAGATTCTGAGAGGCCGTGACTGCATGTTGCTCCTGTTGCATCGGTTAGATGATGGGAAAACTGAAAGCGTGGAGTAATCCATCTTTCTATTTTTACGAAGGTAATCTTTGATTTTTTTATGAATGCTATTTGTTTCAATGACAGTTTGGACTTATGCATAGTATTCAATTTGGAAATGTTATAACCTCATGTAGTTTATGTGGCAGGTGCTACCTTCGCTGTGGAGTTATAGAGTTAAAGGATGCTGGCAGTTGATGGCTCGCTCAACTGGTAAGCCCCGGTGGCAAAACCCTTCATAGTCAGAAAGACCATCATTTATGTTTGAACCATTCGTGGTCTTTGGGATGAGATTTCAATACTGTGTTGTAATTGATGTCTGTAGTATGGAAGCTTCTCGGCTTGCCTGGTTAGAGTGACTGTATCTTAAGTTTTGTGTTCAAAGAGGCTTTGTAAATTCTGTTGCTGAAAACTCATCTTCCCCGTCGAGTTTTTAATATACAAGACTTTATTAAGTCATTTTCCCTTTAAATACTTGTCTTGTTCGTCTATTGGGGTTTGAGACCTGGAATGTTCATGTGACTTGAATGTGTAGAATGAAAACTTGTTCTTAAAATGGTTATGCGTTTTGAGGTTTAATGTAAAAAAAAAGAGTTATGGTTTCGTAAACAAAGAATTGGTACTTCCTTTCTATCATTTCCTTCATAGAGTAGTGAACTGTAAATTTTAAAAGGAAAAACGATGTAACAGAATGTAAGTGAAAGTGATAAGACTGTTGCTTTCATTAAACAATGGGTAGATGTTTGTAAACTATGGAAGGCTTCGGCCTGTGTGTAGTTCGTTGATTTGTAAATATTGTTGCGTTTTCATCCTATAAGAGGTTTGAGTGTTAGAGTTTGTCTTTATGTGGAAAAGTATGGCTTGATCTTGCTCCTCAATATGATATCGCCAGCCAAACTTGTTGTCTGTTACTACTGTTAGAGTTGTTCCAAGAACATTGTAATAACTAGCATACTTTGAGATAATACCGAGACTTTGACTATGTCGATCTATGGAAAACGAATACAGTTTGTAATTTATGGAAATTAACACATGATTTGACATAAGCTTGAAATGGTTAAAAATGTTGGATGTATTCCATGAGTTGATATCAACGTTTATAGTTATAGAATGAATTGATAAATGTTTTGTTTCCTACTATGGAATTGATAATGTAAAATAATCAGTAATTCTGTGCATGGAGTAGTTGATACTTGTTGACTATGCACTATTTTTGAAAGGAAGAATAACAATATGCTGCATGTTGAGATTAAATCTGTAACTGTTATAATATAAACGTATACATTTAAAATACTATAATACAAAGAAACAATTCTTATACTGTTAGAAAAGAAAAGCTATTTGTTTCGAGACAAAAGTTATTTATGGAATGAAGAAAAACATTATTGTTCCTTTAGGAGAACAATTATCTATAATTAGAATGATAAGGAAGACACTGTAGATGTATACACAAAAATTAAACAGTAAGCAAAAAACGTAAGAAAAATATATAACAATTTCATCTTCTCAATCACCTCGCTATTTGCCTATCTTGATCTATCTAACCTAATTTTATCTATGTACTAGAGTACGATGCAGATCCATTTGCATGGGGAAAAATGCAGATACTATTTTATCAATCAAAATCAATTTTGTACAGAATCTTAACTTACTCAGGGAACTGAAAAGTTATTATGCAGTAGAACTTTAAAATGTATGAAAATAGATAAGATAATGGAACCTGTAATGAAGATAGGGCCGACAAACACCCAAGGAGGCCTGTTCCTGCCAACCTTTTTCAGAAGAAGCAACCCAACTGCTGGCTTGTTGTGAACCCCCGAGCCTGATTACTGAACCACTAAGTAGATGAAATCTGTGTAGAAGCAAGGCACTCAAAAATGCCTTCAGCACTCAGTATCAAACTCCTGTAAAAACATGCCTTCAGCACTTAGCATCAAATTCCTGAGCCAAATAGAGTTTGGCAAACTCACAACATGATCAACAACTTAGCATATCCCCTCATCAAATCCCTTGGGTCCAAACATAGAAAAACCCCAAGGTAAATTTCCTCGTCAGGAAAAGTGATGAACCTCAGTTCATAATTTGATGGCTATTATATAGATTGCCTAGGTCTTTAGTGGTCAGTTTGGAATAAATGAGCCTCAATATCCAGTCCCATCTTTCAGGGCACTATAACCATATTTCAAGGGAGTTGTCCCATACCAACAGCTAGTTAGTTGCATCATGATGCTGCCACTTGTCCATTGCCTTCTACCCCAGATTCCATTCCACCTAGTGGATCAGTAACCACTCTTTCAACAGTTCTCTTAGGTGTTTATCTCCTATTTTATTTATTAAATAATAAAATATTGTGCAAATTACAGTTATCGTTGGACACCTGTCCAACATAAAACTTTACAATAAAAGTTATCATAACGTTTTCTAACACAAAATGTTTTCCAGCAAAAAGGGTATGTTACAGTGTCATCTTTTAACTTTTGGTTTAACTAAAGTATCGTCATGCAAAACACTTTAGTTAACTAATTCCTTTTTAACACTTTAGTTAACTTTTCTTAACTGAAAATCATGCTGATTGATTTTACTGAGGTGATCACTAATTTCTCCTTTAGTTAACTGATTGCATATATTTAACTGAAGCATTGATTGAGGCACACATTGTTACTTAACTGAAGCTTTATAACCGAAGCTTTAACAATTTGAGTTCTCCTTAATTAGTTGAAGTGTCTGCATGGGAAATTTCGAATTCTCTTGACCTCTATGCTTTATCTTTTATTTATTTATATTTTATTGCATGGTCAATATGTGTTAAATTTAGTTATCTATCACATTACATTATACTAAGAAGAATTATTGGATGATGTGATCATATTATATTATTCCAGACCAAATGATCATATTCTAAAGTAATTCACTTTAGAGGTGATCAATCTCTGAAGAAGACCTAATAGAAACTGGTGATCATGGTTAATAATACATCACGCAACATTAAATTCTTTTAAGAAGTAAAGCGTGACCTTTATACGGAAGGTCCACCTCAATATGGGAGGTCCATCCCATGGATACCTTTATACAGAAGGTTCACACGAGAATCATGACTTGACACACAAGTCCAGAGCCTTGTCCAACAAGACTTTACAACATATTTACTTTGATCAATTACCTCTATACGATAGGAATAAACTTTACACCGAAGGAAATCAAAGTGCTCACCTCTATATGAGAGGATCAATATTGGTTGCACAAGATTGGTTTGGAGAATGTCTCATGATGCGGTAGGTTTAACAATATGAAGTAGTCTAGACCCTTTCAAATACCTGAGTGCCTTTCCTAGTTCTTACTGGTGACGAACTCATTCGCAACTTGGATTACTAATAGGGTTACACTATTGTTACGGTCCACCTTAGGGTGCACTACTTCAAGCTTAGCCTCCACCTATCTAGAAATAGTTACCCTTTGAATTGCTCTTGTGATGCAAGGACTTTGGTAGAAGAGTAGCTTCAATTTGGCCTATGGTGTCATCATTCATCCCTTGTAAGACACTAATCAGCTCAAACAAATGTCTACATGCTCTCAACTAGGGAACTACATAGAGGGTTCTCTTGTTTGAATTTCAATATTAATTTTATAGAGTTATATACAATGTTTTTTCTTTTGTTCCATTACTTCGATGATTTTTACTATTTACTTGCTAATGATGGGTCCCTTGTTTTGTATATGAGGGAACCCATCTAGCTTCATCTCAGCCTCTAGTGCAATCATGCAACTATGCATTCTACATGGAAATTTTTAGAATATTTGGACAAGTCAACCCATGTAGCAGGAGACCTTGAGATTGTACACAGGTATAAATAATTTATTGTTAAGCTATCATTTTGTTGCTTTCTTTAAAACAAATATTGATTCTTTGTGTGAATTTTGTTATAAGCCTTAGCCATCTCCAAGAAGGCTGTGACTTGTTGGGATGGATACACCACCCCTAGTGTGATGCTTAAAGAAGGTACTTAGGAAATTATTATTCTTGCTTTGGGTTTTAAACACAGGTTTTGGTAGAAATATTCTTGGGTTAGTGTATATGAGTTTTTACCACAAGGGTTTAGCTAAACCTTAACAGGTAATATCATGAGTGATTTACTTGATATTTGGGGTTTCATCCAAACCTATAAATGTCGTGGGACTATGTTCATACTAGATTTAAAAATGAAATAACCCTATTAAGTTCCTCAAATATTGTGTTATATTTACATTTACACAGGCCATCAAGCTCATCGATATAAGCATTACTACTGAATAGTTTATTCAGACCTCATAAACCCTTGTTTGATTTGTTAGTTAGATGATTTAGTGTCGTTGTTTATTACTTGGCCCATAAAGGGTTATACTTATGGTTTTAGATTTGGGTCTCTGTTGGGAAAATTTGGCATATTTTGTTTTCAAAGCTTTAATACATAGCACTGTCATCCTAGGTAAACATCCCTTATTTACTCTTCAATTTATCGTTTATTATTAGTAATTGTTATTCTATTTTGGTCATTTTTTACGTGGGTTAAATGACCCATTGCTCAGCCTCTCAATAAAGCTTATAAATTATTGTTTGCAAATCGTTTTAAATTCATATTGTTTAAGTTATATGTTATAAAAGAGGTTTTCTGAGTTTGAATCCATGGCTATCTCAGAAAGCTTGCATATCGATTGTTGGTTTTTGAACTGTAGTCATAAGTACTTTGATATACTTACAATTTCTCAATTGTTTAATATTTATTTTTCTTGGTCACTTCTCCATACTGTTTGTAAAATGCAAAACTTATGAGGATTCGACCCTTGATCCATTAATAATTTGAATATGTTACTATTTGTTTTCAATGAATTAATACTGAAACATTTTTATTCTATATTGTGGCCATTGAGTCCTATGGAGAATGATGTATTTCATTATCATTATGTTTTAGTTATTTGATATTAATAGAATGTAAATATCAGAACATAGTACATGTCTATGCTTATTATTATTTACATATAGGTGTATGCGGAGTTCGTTTAGATAGCTATGGGCCTCTTATTATTTTCTTCTATAATAATATTTTAGATATATTATAACTATAATTTATTACTTGTTTATATAAATTAGTTGTGTAATATGTATTTATAGTTGGTATGTATATATATCCACGAAATATGACACAGGAATTCTAAATAAATATAACTTTTCTGGACTATTATACAAGCTAAATAACTAACAAATAGCATTTTTGTTTTAACATAATAATGATGAAGTAATTTCAATCTAAGCAAATAAAACAGAAAAGTAATTTACAATGAATAAGAGATAAATGAAATACTAGTTAGTTATACAGTTCCAAAATATTTCCAAAATCACCAATAAGGAGTATACTTCTTCATCCTTTTTCTTCACCCCTTTGTCCTTATCTACCCTCCATTAATTCATTTCACACATGTAATTCAACTTTTTAAGTTTACTAATCAAATCTAGGTTATTCATACTTTTGAAATGTACTGCTCTCTACTCTATGAATGTTTTTTTTTACTTTGTTAGTTGCCGAAATGAAGGTTATTTTTTGTTCGGGATATAGTTACATATTCAGTGATTATGCACAATGATTCTCACAGTTAAATATAATTAAACAATGGCAAACAACACATTCACATAGTACACAAAAATTAGCTCAGAAACCCTTGATCGAGAAAACCAACTAACTAGTGAACTTAACCGCTCATCTATTAGAAATGATTTTAACCAACAATTGCAACAATGATTTTCTATATCACCACATATCAATCATGAAGTATTAAATTCTCTTCAACCATATCAATCAAATGAATTTCACTCTCCCAATATCTCTCTCTACACTGTACTCTTGCTTTTCATCACACCTTATTTATAGATGTAATACTCTAATTCATTATAAATAAATTCGTTGCAACTAAATGCCCCCTTTATTTTTTATCCATAACTTCCTAACAAATTTCACTTGATCATTCTATTATAGTTAACTTGATTAAGTCAACTTTTGTCAACTGTTAGTTTGAGCTTCCAGTCATCTTGAGTGCCCATAGAACTCCTTCTAGATTTTATGCTCGTCGACTTCCATTCAACCTATCAAGGTTATTACCTTATTGATGACTAGCCGAAATATCATTCGAATGAATTTTACTCTCCCAATCTGTCATTTCCCCATCCATCAATTCAACCAACCGATGGGGACATGAACGAATTACATCTTCTAAATTTTGCCCAGAAGCTATATTACGAATTCATAACATTTAAAATATGTGTGTAGATGCATAAATAAAAATACACAATATAAATAAACTCAATCCACACACACATAGCACACATATGCAAGCATAACTATCACAAGCATAAATTAAAAACATTGCATATTCAAATACAAGAGAATACTTATCTTTAAACAAAGAAGATCCGAACAACTAGCTATGTAAGAGAGATTTTCCACCCAACCGTTACTAGGCACTTTGTCCAACATATAATCTTTATATTGAGAGGCCACCCCCAAGTTGGGCTATGAGGCCACCAAAGTGAAGGAAACCTACAAACTTCTCTCTCTCATGCCACAACCCGTCCTAATTTCTATGCTCAACCAAATTCTCATATAGATCTCTACATGGATCTCACTTAGCCTTCATAGCCTTTCCCCGTACGATACATGCCCCACACAACATCCTTTTGGGATTAGGAATCCCCTTCAACGATACACATTTATCTTGGGTGATCCATCTTGCTAGATGCTTCTAGTGTGTGCATAGAAGGATACTAACCTACTTTATGTTGTTGGAGAACCAATTGTAGCCTTATTTCATGGCTTCTCAAGCATCTGTTAGTAGGAAAAACTCAATTGGTAAGGGTTCCTAACTTTCCCAACCTCTGTGCTCACCTACAACCATCTATTTTCCCTTCAAATCTATAGTTATAGTTCCAAGTTCGAATTCCTTGGTTGTGCATAGTATGGTAGTTGGTAATGGTGTCCACAACATCAAAGAAGAAGCTCTACATAGTGTAGAAGTCTACATGATAATGCAAAATGAGGGAATGAATCCAACAGATATAAGGGAATGGTGACAAGAAAACTGATATAACTTCTTACCATAGAATAAAAGGACCTCTACAAATATCATAAAAAATACATCCATCCTATGATTCCATAACTACATATGAGAAATTTCCCCACCAACCTCACATGCATTCAATGAATGGATTTAATAGTCAAAATGAAGTGATTGGATCATTTAAAGCACATGGCATTGATGAGTTCTAAGGTTTTAACTTGGAAACAAAGGGTTTAGTCTCCCATAGGCCCCATTTCCTCTTCCCCTCTGGCTGAATCATATCCCATCTAATTCTCTTTACGCAACCATCTTGGAAAGTGTTATTATTTGTGCAACATAATATGTACATATTTTTTGAATTAGCATGATAAGCCAACCATATGGTCCAAATAAAATATATACATCATACATGCATATCCATTCACTAGTTGGGACTTGTCCTTGAGCTCTACACTAGGAATCCACTCTACCTCGAGCATTGGTGGTTTGCTCGTTACCAAAAGCATTAACACCTCCTTGCGAAAGTGGTTTTGGAAAAGTTGCTTGGGGAGGAGTTATCAATCAAAAAGTTACACACACACCAAGATATTTCATCTCAACCTTTTTCTCATCCCAAATTAACCAATGTGCATGTTTATGATGCGCTATGAGTCTAGGGTGTTGATCTTCCATAAGATTTGGCGTTCAGATGTTTGCCTGCTTGTTGTTGGGCTGGTGCAAGGTATTGATACCCACTTATGACATGTTAGTTGCAATGGCATGCTGGAAAAACATAAATATTATCATTAAAATGAATTATTAGAGGTACCTACAAAAGTTTTTAGAATTAGGTGTAAAAAGATGAAACGTAGAAAAACGGATCACCTTCTGGAATATATAACTTTTATTATGGAAAATTGGTATAACCACACGAAAATTTTATTATTTTAAGATTGGTATGTTATTTTTTCTCTAAAACATAATGCATATGTTTGTGTTGGTCCACCGGTTTGTTATGTAAATTTTCAATTTATGAGGAAAACAATATGTAGAGGCATAGGCAATAGACGAATCTTGTCCAGGGCTATTTTTCAAAAAATTTAAAATTTAATTTTATATTTTTTTTTAAATTATGAAAGTCAGCGAAGCCTTAAAACGACATGGTCGAGTGTTGGTCCACCATATCATGGTATGAACATAATAATTTTATTTTTTTTATCTTGTATGTATTCTTGTAATCTTTTGCGAGTTCTTTTCCGTTCTTGAAATATGTAAGCCAAACAAAAGTTATAGGCCAAATAAACGACCTATGTTTTTTACAAATTTGACATGAGTATAGTTAAAAATGAATTAAAAATAGAAAACAATAACATATCTATTCAAAAAATATATAGTTAGAATCTGGACACAGAGCTCGACAAGTGTGTGCAATTTCATTAGTAGTGCACAAGTGGATCATATGTGGAACTAAGCATGAAAAACATGAAGTTACAGAAATTGGTGTGCTCTCACATAACTTAGACCGAGCTTCAAGGTTTGGCAATCCGAAGCTAATACCAAACCTGCAAGGGTTCCAAAAAAATTTTGAATCCAAAGACATGTGTGTGCAACTGCAGGCACACGTAGATGTGTGCACACATAGTTGTGCGCATGCGTAGAGGCGTGCACGTGTTGCAGTGTGCATGCATTTTTTGTCACACCTTGATTTTTATTTATCTCTCCCTAAACCCCCCTCCCTCTCTATAACCCCACCCCCCTCTCTTCCTATCCACCCAATTCCCCCCACTCTCTTCCACTCTACCCAATCCCTCCTCCCTCCCTCACCCCTCTCTTCTCGCCTTCACCATAAGAGTTAGGAGATATATTATTACACAAAATCACTAACTTAAATTATCCTCATGTACATATAAATCTTCATCCTTGTAACCTTAAATCCATGACCCCTATATCTTAATCCCCAAACCCTTGACCATTAATCCCTAGCTATTGCAATCCCTAGTCCCTAGTACAACTAACCACCATACCTCTTGGCCCACTATAATCCTAAACTAGTATATCCCCTAAAACTCCTAAATACTAACACATAATGATATATATCCCTTAACCGCTATAATTCTAACCACGTAATTCTAACCTCTAAAGTGTCTAGTCAAATAAAAATGAACCCTAATGCTTACAACCTCTAATTCTCATCAACCCCGAACTCTATCATCAAACGCCAAACCCTTAAAACCTATAACCCATAGCCAGTTTATAGAGATAGTCAGAGAGAGAGATACCTAAACCTTGGGCCCTAAAGAAATATTCTATCCAGAAAGAGCTATGATGATTTCCTCCACTAACCACACATGACCTCTTAATGGTATCATTGGCCTATGATTAAGGATGTTGATACCATGAAGTGGTTTTGACCAATATGTATCTTCCTGATCAAGGCTTTTGGAATGATGTGTTATGGAAGAATATCATGCATTTGGCCATAAAAAAACCATTTAGACATCTAAGGCTATGAACATTGTCTAAAAGAACCAATCAAGAATTTACAGGGGCATCCATTGTGCAATGTATCCAAGTCCTGGGGACTTAGAGAATTGGACATGGTCAAGGGAGGAGACCTAGGACTTGGGCCTTTAAGGAATCTTATATCCATCTAGGGCTAAGAAGCTTACCTCCACCAACTACACATGGCCTCTTGAGGTATCATTGTCCTGTGATTGAGGATGAAACTTCCATTATATGGTTTTGAACATAATATCTACATGTCTTACGACCTTGGAAATGGTTTTCCAGGGAAGAATACCATGCATTTGGCCGTAAATAAACCATTGAAGCATCCAAGCCCATGAGGAATTCCTCGAGGAACCATGCATTATCTCATAGGGATATATGTGGAAATATGTCATGTCCCAAATTTTGCATTGGGTCACAATAGCTTAATTCCATTGGTCATATTCATGAGAGTTTGTCAAATTGATTCCAAGGGTCAAAATATTTCCTATGAGGAAAATTACTAGTTTCCTAGGTTGAGGGTGGAAGCTTTGGAATTTGACATAAGGAGGATACTAAATGATGTTTGCACATTATAATGGAATAAATATTTAATAAAGGAGCCAAATAAATATATACAAGTGAAAATCAAAGTGGAATTTGATCATGAAGACACATGGAGGAAGTGGGACCCACATATGGCTAGATTTCCCACTACACTTGTCATCATTCTCTCACCAATTCGAATTCAAGGTGAATGGTAACATACTTGGGGGAGTTCAAAAGCTATTATTCATGGCATTACTCATCTAAGGTCGAAATATAGAGGAATATTAACTCCCATGGAAGAGCAAGAGGCAATTTGGAGCTAGTGGGACACTTGGGCTAGATTCCCTAGCTCTATGACAACAATGATGAAGATGCTATGACACCTATGACACAAATCATACCTGAAGGCTGACATATGACATATATTACATGTCAGGGCTAAAACTAGCCTACAAGGGGGTGCTCAAGGGAGTTAGGGCAGCTAAGATGCTTCCACATGTTATTTGGTGGAAGTGGGTTTGTGTTAAGTTTAAACCAAAGAGACTAGCAAGATCACTGAAAGAAACATAATCACAAGATAGAAACAGAATTTACCCTGGGAAAACCTCATGGGGTAGAAAACCCAGCAAATCTTTCCTCAATAAGATGATCAACCAAAATACAAGATGTGCTCCCTCCTTCTCTACCTCCTTAACAGACCTCCCAGACAAGTGCGCTACTTTTCTGAGTTGTACAAGTGTGTCTAATGAGGAGCTCACCTCCTCTATTTATATTAGTTCCCGACTGACTAAAAACCCTAATGGGGTCGACCTCTCCTGGAGAAGTCTAATAACCCCTAAAATATAAGATCAGGGCTGACCCCCACATGGTGGGTCTAATAACCCTAGTTACCACAACCCATCGGAGGAATAATCATCTCCGGATACATAATAGGGTTACCTCGAAGGGATGAAACATCTCCGGATTAATAATGTACAAATATAATATTCTTAGAAGTTACAATATTCAACAGTTTGGAGGCATTTGGGAAGCCATTTTCAGTACTTACCCCAGGGGGATTTGAACCCCAAATTACTAGTAAAATTGCATACTTGGTCCATAATCTTAAGAGAGTTTGAAAAGGTATTTTGGTGGCCATATCTCATCCCTGAACATCATATTCAAGTCCTAATATCATTCATACACATTCCTTGAATATTTGAAGGCATTTGGAGTCAATTTGAGACCTAGAGACCAATACTAGTCAAAGGGAAATTACTAGTAAAGTTCCCTACATTGGCTAGAGTTGAAAGAGGATTTGCAGAAGTATTTTAAAGGTCCAAAAGAATCCATGAAACACATATTTATGTTCTATCATCATCCATATACCTTCTCAGAATATTTGGGAGCAATTTGAGCAATTTAGGGACCTAGAGCTCAAAACTAGTCAAAGGTCTAACGAGGGAAAAAAAGTGAAAAATTGTCATTTTAATATAATTCCTAACAAGGGACATTACAAAATATGTACCTATGTCTTAGGGCCTTAGGACCTTGGACATATTCAAGGGAGGAGAGTTGATCCTATGTACCTAAATGAATCTTCTAGCCATCCAAGGATAAGAATATTTCATCCACCAACCATCCGTGACATCTTGAGGGTATCATTACTCTATGATTGAAAATATTAGTGCCATTTAGTATTTTTAAGTAGTGTGTACATGTCTCGAGGCCTTTATGATGATGCTCTAGGGAATAATACTTTGACTTTATCCTTAAAGAAAGCATTG
This sequence comes from Larix kaempferi, assembly GCA_027924585.1. NCBI lineage: Eukaryota > Viridiplantae > Streptophyta > Pinopsida > Pinales > Pinaceae > Larix > Larix kaempferi. The sequence continues at coordinate 16,959,470 of BSBM01000074.1, read as the reverse complement.
AGGAATCTAGATCCATGAAAAATGCTTCAAAGCACAACACACATGACTTTGTCAATGGTATTCATGATGCTCTATATTTATGTCTTGGGGCCTTGGGGCCTTGGACATGTTTAGTGGATGATACCAAAACCTTGGGCCTTGAAGACATATTCTAGCCTTCAAAGACTAAGAAGGTTTCCTCAACCAACCACACATGGCTTCTTGAGTGTGCCAATGGCTTATGATTAGGGATGTTGGTGCAATTAGGTGGCTTGGATAAATATGTATGTGTATCAAGGTCTTGGGAATGACATTTGAGGGAAAAAGACCATGCATTTGGCCCTAAATAAACCATTGAGTCATCCAAACCATGAAAAATGTCTCAAAGCACCATGTATGACTTTGTAGGGATATCCATGATTCCATGGCACTATGTATCCAAGTCTTTGGAATTTTGGGTTTGGACATGGTCATGGGAGGATACTTGAAGCTCGGGACTGAAAGGAATGTTATATCCATTTAGGGATAACAAGGTTTCCTCCACCAAGAACATATACCATTTTGAGGGTATCATTGGCCTATTGATGATGACTATGCCATCATGGTATCATTAGCATATGATTGCTTCCTTGAACCAACATAGATCCATCCTAAACGCATTTCTTTCAAGCACTGAGAGGCATCCTATTTCTTGAGGTCTTATTTTTTTAATGAGTTTTTATTTGGTTTTAAAATTTTGTTTTATGAGCGGCTATGGATTTTTTAATTGGTTTTCGCTTTTAATTTTATTATCCAACATAACTTTTTTTAATTACTTTTTCTTTTGGGTACATACCATGATGTCGTTATGCTACATTAAATTACACATCTCCCCCATACTAAGTTGTAACCACCTCGCTACTCTCGGTGCAATAAACACATATGACATTTTAAGCAGATACTTCACCTTCAAATGATCATATTTGCTTGAGAACTATGTATAGGTCTCGAGCCATAAACCAATGTAAAGGAATAAGACATTGAAATTAGTCCTAAAATATAAATTTTGAAGCTCAAGGGAAAGCAATAATCCCTTGAACTACCACACGTGACCTCTATGTAGGAAATTTGGCCTATGAGTGGTGATATCTCACTATTATAAGGTTATGAGCACTAAGGATGGGTCATGGGGAACTTGATTTTCATCAATGTGTATTATGTATTAGGCATGTATATCATTCTACCCTTGATAATTCAGACTATAAGGTGTTAACCACATCTATATGTGAACTTTAGGAGACATAAATGCTACTTAGTTGACAAGGAGACCAACAAGACTATAGCTCTTGGTGTGGATAATCATGGATTGTTTAGACTATTCAACATTTGGCAGGTCACAGAGCATGCAATGGTAAGCACAAATACATCAAATATAAGTACTCTTTGACATCGATTATATGGGAACCTAATCTTAACCTACCTTTCTTATATGGCTTGAGGTAATATGGTAGAAGGACTTCTTGATATCCAAGCACAAATATAGGGTATGTTTGGAGCTTGTTAGACGAGAAAGAAACATAGAGCACCAATGAACATGGAATCCAACACTAGTGTTTTGTATTTCTTCTTTTTATTTACGACTATAGTAGGAAACTGTGCATGTATTTCCTTATTTTTGTTGAGGACTACAATAGGAAAATGTAGGTATATTTTATGAAATTGAAAGATAAAGTGTTTATTTAATTTCAAAAGTTTCAAGAAAAAAGAGTTAGGATGTCACCTTAGCACTCGTGTCTAATGATAACAAATAATTTTGTTCCAAATAACTCAATAACATTTGCAATAAGAATCAAACAAAAATACAGTTCACTACACCGTACACTCCATAATAGAATGGTGTGGTTGAGAGGTGGAACCATGCTATTAAATAGATGACCATGTGTAAGATGGACAACATGTATGTTCCAAATAGGATTTGGGATGAGGAATTGTTTACAATATTATGTCTATTAAATAGATCTCTAATGATGGTGGTGAAGCAGAACACCGCAAAGGAAGCATGGTCTAGGAGGAAGCCTAAAGTCATTCATCCTAGGGTATTTAGTTATATTTTCCATGCCTAGATGCTAGATGAGAAAAGAACTAAGTTAGACCCTAAGAGAGAGAAATTGATGATCATAGGGTACAACGACATATATAAATCTTATAGGATGGTTTATGTTAACACCAATCAGGTGATATTCAATAGATATGCCATAGTTGATGAAGAAGTTCAACCTTTCAAAAATTCTTTAGATTTCAAAATTACCATGGAGAAACCAGTTGTGGTGAAGGATACAAGTGTCAATATTCAAGAAGCTCCACCCAAAACGGGGAAATATTTTGAGGATGTGAAGTCTACGATAATATCTGATGTAGACAATGCAAATTAGCATTCGTATGAAACATGTAGAGGTAAGACAAGTCATGGTGACAATACTGAATTCGATGAGGAGGGCCCCAAGAATAGGCCATAATGGTGGCTCAACAATTCATTGCGGATATTTGGGTGCGAGAAATGATTAAGGGAATATCATCAAGGGGCAAGAGAAAACATAAAACAAACATGGTAAAATTTGTTTTCATGGCCAATGTTCAGGGATTTAATGAGCCATAGGTGTTTGAGGAGGGAATAGGGAAAATTGAATGGAAGGCCATGGAAACCAAACATGAGATACAAATGAAAAATAAAACTTGAAATCTCTTAGAGCTTCCACTAGGGAAGAGACCCATTGGTTGCAAATGGGTGTACAAAGTCAAGCAAAAAGAAAATGGCACACTTGACAAGCATAAGGCACAATTGGTTGGAAAAGGGTTCTCTATGTGAGAGAGAATACTCTATGAAGAGACCTTTTATCCTATGTAAAAGATGAGCATAATTCAATTATTTATATCCACTCTAGAACAGTTTAGTTGGAATGTCGATCAAATGGATATGGAAAATTCCTTCTTCAAGTTCCAAGGTAGGAGCATCTTGTTTTCACACTAAAGAAGGTTATTTATGGCCTAAAGAAGGCACCCAAGGCATGGTACATTATAATTAACAAGTAATTGGATGATTAGGGGGTGTGTCGTAGAAGCAAAGACCCTAAGATATGTGGGTATAAATATTCATATGGGTCAGGTTGTGTGGTTGATATAAAATCAACTTTTGAATATGTATTTCAAGTTATCTTGGTTACTTTATGTGTTAAATTTCCATGATAATTTGTACATTCAATTTTGCATAGCTCGTAAAATTTTAACCAATCATAATTCACATTTTAATATTGGTATATTTTTATTTTTATATAACCTATAACCCCATAACTTACCTACAATCCCTATAACCTTTAACTCTTAAACAACAATCCTTATAACCCTAACCCCAAAACCCCTAAACACCTAGAAGCACTTATGCACTTAGGGATTATGGCTTAGAAGAGGACCTAAAGGCCTTTATGGGGGAGGGGCTTTAGGAATAAACTGACACATATAGATTTATTGGGAAATAAATGAAGTAAAATTTAACCACCGAACTATGAAACGTTTAACAAAGGTGCGCACGTGCTTCTCGCATGCATGCACTCCTAGCATTTGCACGCCTCTGCTGAACATAAAATTTAGAAAATAATCCGTGCTCTTATCGCGCATTTTTTCTCTCCTGTATCACATATTTTTCACTCTTTTCATGCACAGTTTGACACTCACTTGCATTTTGGATTGAATTCACACACATTTTGGTGTTTCTTTGAAAAATTGGATTGAATACACACCAGTTGGACTCTATTTGGCTCTTTGGGTTGAATACACACCAGTTGGACTCTATTTGGCTCCTTGGATTGAATACACAACAATTGGACTCTATTTTTCTCCTTGGATTGAATTCTCATGCTGCTTGGACACACTTGAACTCTTCTTATATATAGTAGATACATCAAAAGAGCATTTTACATTTCAAGCAAAGAGAAATCCTAATCCTTGAAGTATGGTGACAATTTTTTCTTGTGAAATGTATTTTAGTCTTCATTCACTTTGTTTGAATTGTATCTATTTAGTTTTTCCTCATGAATTGTATGATAAATGTATTTTAGTCTTCGTAATCTTCTTAATGCTTTCAACATTTCATAAAGATAATAAAAAAAACTTACTTGCATCACCACCAATAACCTTTCATAATCACATAACTCCATCCAGTACACAAACATTTGTTGAATTCCTATGATTTCACTACAACAACTCACACAAACACCTAAAGAATCAAACTCTTAATCTTTTGGGGCTATTTTCCCTCATCCAAAACATGAAAATGAAGTGAGTAGGAGCTGCTCCTTTTGTAGGAAATATGCTCCTACTAACATCCCATACCACCATCCAATACCATCTACTAACACAAACTATTGTCAAAAAACCATGTGCCAAGTGCCAAGCTACCAAAAAAAGGCTCATTGTACATTGTTTCAAGATGACAAGAAAACAACTCAAATTGAGTTCCTAGAGGTGATGTTGTTGTTATATCTAGGGCATTTTCAATAGCTTTTAAGATTATATGAAAACATTCTCACTAGATGTTGTTGTACATAATCAATTACTACATCGAGTTTTAATAATCATGCACATCAAGTTTTAATATCTTATTTGTTATTTATTCTTTCATGGGTGATATTTTTGTTTTGTTAAAAAACATATTGAATATGGGAAACAGACGTAATAATAAAAGAAATTCCAGAAGGAAGTATCCGCCCCCTGAAAAGGACCATGAGATAAGAGAAAAGGCTAGGTTGTACATGGAAAACCATAGACATCAAAATGTTAGTGCCTTAGATCCATCAACAAGCAATGATGAAGTGGTTTAAGTCAATCAAATCTTGGTTGATTCCAAGTAAGAAGGGATGGATGTTGAACAAGTTGTTAATTGGAAACCTCCCCAAGAAGAGCACACACATGTCGAACACACTCCCTTGCAAGAACAAATTGTGAACGAAGGGCCACATCAAACCGGTGATGAGACTCGTACTTCCTTTCCGACTCCCTTGCCTCAACTATCAAGAAGACGACGAAGAAGTCCCAGACATATTCATGTGGATGAAAGTTCCTTTTCAGGACTTGAAGTTAAGTTTCCCAAACGCAATATTGATTTCCATTGTAACAGGATAATCAAAGAATTTTTTGAATCCAAAATTGATGCAACAAAATGTCAATTGCTTCTGGATTTGTTAAAATCACATTGTCTAGCTCATGTTAGGAGAATTTTGGGCATAAAGGTAGTTAGAAGCTCATAGGCCAATAATCATGTTGTTAGAAATATACAGTCTTCATTTAATTTGATTGGAAAAACTTCTCATACAAAATAATTTAATGCGGACTGTCGTGTACTGTCAGAATCGATTGTAGACAAATACACAAGGCAACATCGCCTATTATCACACACATGTAAAATATTTAAAGAAGATAGAAAGAATATTCAATATATTCTACTATTAGAGAAAAACTTGAGACCCCGGGCCAAAAATATTGTTGGGCATTTGTTGGCAGGCTACCTCGTTCAGAAATGAAGCTTACTGATGGTGTTAAAGAACTAGTACAACATTTTTGGCATGATAACACTTGACTGTCATCAAATCAAAGAGATGTGTTATAGTTGAGAAAATGTGTTAAGGGGTGTGAACCCCATGTCAAGCACTTCCTTGACACAACAAAAATGGAACTCTATGAGAGGTTCAAGAATGAGCACACACAATTGAAATTGGGGCAAAGGTCCTTTGAAAAATGCAAACCCTGGTATGTTAGAATTTGCATTGATCGCAACACATGTTGTTGTAGATACCATGTAGAATTTGAGTACTATTATGATACATATAGACATATATTTTGTGATTTGCATACTAACATTGTGCAGGACTGGCCGTCGTTACAACCACTGAATATGTCTAGAGAATTTATACATAGCATAATGTCTCCAAGATCTAAAGGACAAAAATATTATAAAATATCATGTTTATATGGGAGATGTTCTAGGTGCAGTGGATTTGCATTATTGAGCTGCTGCATCCATGAAATCGAGGAGCACGAATTTGGGAGGATGTTAGTAGAAATGCAGAACTTCAAGTACATAACATATCAAGTAGATAGTGCGAAGGAAAGCAAAAAAATTGCATTGGTGAAGTCACAGGTAATCTAAGTTTGCATAATTTCATACTGTACATGTTGAGTCTATACATATATATTTAGATTGCAAATGTCACATTGTATTAATGCCCTTGGTTTTGTGGCACCAGGTACAAATTTGCGATTTCATGAAGGAATTATACCAAAATACCGAGCAATATGTACAACATGTCCATGTAGCACGATGGCAGGATGAATAGTACAGACAATGCAGGGACACCTTTCCCAATGGCACAATATTGTCAGTTGTGGAATTTGCTCGAAACTACACCCTACAACCACATAATGAGATTCAAATTCAATACTACGATTCATACCAAGTTAGCATACTGGTCCATATCATGTATAGGCACGCACCAGAGAGAAAAAATGACATGAGGATAATATTGAAAGAGACCAACTTCTACATTAGTGATGACAAGTGCCACGACCTGCATTATGTGCAACATTGCTTCAGAATTTTCTATGATCAGCTGAAGGAGAGAGGTATACAGATGGATCAGCATTGGATATGGTCAGATGGTTGTGCAGACCACTTCAAAAATGCATGTGTATTCCAATGGTTGAGTATTTTTCACAAGCCTTATGATGTGTTGCATATATGGAACTATTTTGAGACCGGGCATGGAAAGGTAGGGCATGATGGGGCTGGAGCATGTCTCAAAAATTCCCAATGAAGGAAGGAGATGAGGTGCATGACAAACCCTCTTATTCGGGATGAATAATCCATAGTGACATTAAATATTTGGTCTTAACATTTTCACATGTAAGTGGAAGAATTTTCAAAATGATTGCTATGAAGTGTTCTTTGATCTAACTCTGTTTTATTATAAAAAAGAGAATGAACATTGCAAAATTCAATGAGAAGAAAATGAGAATTGGAAAATTGTATTTCTTCAAATAGGTTATTACATTTTGTCATATAAGAGCACATATCTAAGCATATTATGCATATCACATGCCAATATCTAGACTCTTAAACGATCATCCAATAGAAAATATATCTAGATTGTGCAATCCATAGCATCACACAAGAGCAATCTCTCCAAGAATATCCAAGATATGAAATTTCATTGCTTTGTGCAAAAATTCCAATGCCTTTCAATGGTGATGGTGACAACATGGGCATGATGAGGATGAAGGTTATATTGATGGTAGTAATGGGAATGGTGTTGATTGTGACAACATGGGCATGAGGATGATGGTGGTGAAATTGATGGTGGCAATGGGCATGGTGTTTATGAATCATGATGGTCATGGTGCAATGAGAATGGGGATGGTGACTATGAACATGGGGATGGTGTTATGGTGAAAATGACCTAAATGTCCTATAGAGTCTAGAAAATTTCAAACTAAAACAAATAATTACATATCAAAATCCTTTCCTATGTTGGGATCCTATTTATAAATAAAACCATATGCCCCCTCCTCTAGTATTTATCCCTTGCCTCTACCTTGAATCTCAAAAGTGTTCCTCCAAGGACATTAGTCATTCCTCTAAGATTTGATGAAAAATCCTAATGCAAGTGTTAAAATAAGGTATAAAAGGATTCATGTTCCTAATAAGTGGTTTTGCTTAAATGAGGGTTACATTTTTTTATGGTCATGATAAAGGAGTTCAACATTAATCCTATAGAGCCTAGAGCCTAGAGCCTAGCCTAGAAACCCTAGAGCCTAGCCTAAAAACCCTAGTTTCAAATCCAAATAATTATACACTTATATGCAAAGTTTCTGACATGTATATAGCAAGGGCACATACAACTAAAAGAAAATCAAGTGCCATCCATGTATGACCCAAAATACATAGACGAAGAGGCTAAATGGCCTAGACTCCAGTGAGCATGATGTCAAAAATGGTGACAATGAGCACAATGATGATGATGGTGATAATGGGCGTGAGGATAGGGATGGTGAAAATGAGACAAAGTGCATTAGGTTGATGGTGGATAGCTGATTATTGATGGGGATGAGGATGGCAGCACCACGAGCAAGAGGATGAAGGTTATATTGATGGTAGCAATGGGAATGGTGTTGATGGTGACAACATGGGCATGAGGAGGATGGTGGTGACATTGATGGTGGAAATGGGCATTGTGTTGATGAATCATGATGGTCATGGCACAATGAGAATGGTGATGGTGACTATGAACATGGGGATGGTGTTATGGTGAAAATGACCTAAATGTCCTATAGAGTCTATAAAATTTCAAGCTACAACAATGACCTAAATGTCCTTGCACCATTTTTTAAGATCCTTTTTATTTATTTTTTTAGGCTCCTTTTTGGCTTAGTCCCTTTGCTTTAGATTTGGCTTTGCTAAGCTACGACATAGGATCATGGCTTTTGCAAGGAGGCATAACTCACATTCATCATTTGATTTTATTTACTTTAGAGTACTTTGACTCTTTTCACTTTGATTTAGGAACCACACATAGGAATAATATGCATATACATTAGAACATGACACATAATTAGTTTATTGCAAAAGGGGGACATGATGAAATTGGTTGAGGTGGATAGTGAAATGACATATGTAAAATGGCTTGGTAAATGCTGCTAATGAGATGAAATGAGGGTTTTGATTGCTTAAATCCATAAGGGAACAACTCACCCAATAGGTCATACACTTATAACCACATCATGATGCTACCTAAGCTATTGAGACAATATTGAGAATATGTGAGCCATTATAGAGTAACACCTTTGACCTCCTAATGTTATGTATGTTAAATTAATGTAACTTCAAAAATTATTATACTTGTATTTTATTATTGTAACTCCATCCGGGATGTTTTACCTCTGTTGGGGATGTTTTATCTCCATCGGGGATGGCATTATTATATTTGGTCATATAAAGGTCATGAGGTGAAACCTCCATTATAAGTCGGGTCGTTAGCACCCAAGTGAATGTAATATAAGTGGTAATTGAGTCTCCCTAGAGAAGTAATCCCAGTTAGGATTATTGAGTCCAACCTAGATGATTTAAAGGTTAAGTGAAAAGTAATGCATAAATAGAGAGTGAGTTCCTCTCATTTATTCATTCACTCACCTGTGCAATTCACATTAGAGGAGAGAGAGAGATATCTGCGAAGGAGAAGGAGAAGTGGCTTGAGTCCAGAGTTTGGTATTTTTGTCTCTCTTATTTGTGAGACATATATTTGGGGCATTGTACTTGATCATATATATTGAGGAAGTTCTTGCTAGGTTTTCTTCCCCTTGAGGGTTTATCAGGATAAATTGTTTTGTGCTTTGTGATTGTGTATCTTTCAAAGATCCTTATTATGTTGCTATTGTGAATAGTGTATTGAATGATAATGAATTTGAACTATAGTCTATGGTAGCATATAATATTAACGAGGTATCAGAGATTACCTGAAAAGAGAAACTTTCACAAGGTAAAACTCTCTCTCTCTCTCTCCAGAAGTGAAAAATTAGGGCTTCTCACAAATTTGGAATTTTGGAGTGCAATTGGCATAGGAAGCTGTGCATCTCCAAGATCAAAATTTTGGTACCAAGATTGAAATTTTTGAGTGGGAAAAACTCTCAGAAAGTCAAACCCTAGTTTGACCCTAAACCAAAAAACTGCAAAAAACCAGTGAACCAGAAAACTGCAGATCCGAAATTCGCAAGTCAATTTTGAAGGGTGAAATTTTGGAATCTTCAGAAACCAAGTGTACTGGCATACTCACCTCAGTCAAGCACATCTTTTGGTGAGTTCAGTTTTTTATTTTGATAAATTTTGATTTTTGTTATTTTTTTCTCTCGGGGTTAAGATGGCACCAAGCAGCAAGCTTGATGACAAGTTGGAAGTCATAGATAACTTTCGTGCTTGGAAGTATAGGATTGGAATCATTCTATAAGAGAATGATCTTACCAAGTTTGTTAAATAAGTTGTACCTGAACCGAAAAAAGATGAAGCTACGAAGAAGCAGAAGAAGGATATGATTAGGGCTATGAGGATCATAGCAGAGTCCATTAAAGATCACTTGATTCCTCAAGTGTCCTCTAAGAAGACTCCAAAGGAGATGTTTGAATCTCTAACTAGAATTTATGAAGGAAGAAACATAAATCAGAAGATGAATTTGAGAAATCAACTCAAAAGCACAAAGATGAACCAAGGAGAATTTATCCAACATTATTTTACAAGGGTTTCTCTATTAAAAGAACAACTAGAAGCAATTGGAGACCAACTTGATGAAGATGAGTTGGTGATGACTACTCTCAATGGTATTACTATACATTGGGACTCCTTTATCCAGATCATGTGTGCAAGGAAGCAAATCTTACTATTCGAAGTTGTATGGGAAGAATGTGTCCAAGAAGAGGCTAGAGTGGAAAATCGAGAAGCATTACTCAAAGATGATGATCGAGCTCTAGCCACCCATACTAAGAGGGGAAAAGGAAAACCTCACTTCAAGAAGGAAAATCACAAGGAGTTCCATCGTCCAAAGAAGTTTCAAAAGTATAAGAAGGGAAACTACAAGCGAAGAGACTACTCTGCTTTTCAATGTTTATGTTGTGGTAAGATGGGACATATTGCAAAAGATTGTCCAGAAAGAAAAGATAGAAAACAAGAAAACAAGAAGAAGAGCAATAAAAGACATCATGCTCACTTAGCTGAAGAATCAAAAGATGAAGAACCTCCAAGGAAGCAAGAAAAGGAAGAAATAGAAGATTATGTTTTATTCTTTGCTCTCTCTGGGTCCGTGACACCTGGAGATGACACATGGTTAATTGATAGTGGTGCTTCAAAGCAAATGATAGGTTAGAAGAAGACTCTATCCAGTTTAGAAGAGAAGAACTCCCATCAGAAGGTATCATTAGGAGATGATTGTGAAAATCCTATTAAGGGAATAGGAGAATCTACCTACAAGCTTGATTTAGGAACCCTGATGAAGATGAAGGATACATACTATATGTACCAGGCCTAAATAAGAACCTACTTTCTATCTCAGCTTTGGATAAGAAAGGATTTAGGGTTGCCTTTATAGACAGAGAAGTTATCATGTGTCCTAAAGGAAAATATATAAAGGATGTTGTTGTTACTGGGATAGAAGAAGGAGGTCTATACAAACTCAAAGGACATTCAGAAGCAGCTCTGATTCATGAAACTATAATTCCATGCGAACTATGCCATAGAAGACTTGATCACATTAGCTACAAATCACTACTACATGTAAGTAAGGTAGTAATAGTTTTACCCGATCTAAATATTGATCATGAAGGAATTTGCAAAGGATGTGCAAAGGGAAAGAACATAAAGAATCCATTTTCGAAGAGCAACACTAAGGCAGAAGGAATATTGGAACTCATTCACTCAGATGTATGTGGTCCAATACCTTCAACATCATTAAGTGGGTATGAATATCATGTTACTTTCATTGATGATTATTCCAGAAATCCTTGGCTTTACTTTTTGAAATCAAAAGGTGAAGTGTTCGAAAAGTTCAAGGAATTCAAAGCCTTGATAGAGAATATTTCAGAGAGAAAAATCAAGATACTCATGTCAGATAATGGAGGAGAATATACTTCAAAATATTTTGAAGCCTTTTGTAAGGATGCTTGAATTAAGAGGGAGCTTACCACTCCCTACAACCATCTACATAATGGTGTTGCCGAAAGAAAGAATCAATCTATTATGGAAGCAGTGAAGACAATGATCCATGATCAAGATCTTCCTATGTATATATGGGGTGAAGCAGTAAGGACAACAGTGTATGTCAAAAATAGAGTATCCCATAGTGCACTAGGGTTCAAAACCCCCTAAGAGATGTTCACGGGAAAGAAATAAGAGGTAATTCATCTCAAGATATTTGGTTGTCCATTGTTTGTGCATATTCCAAAAGAGAAAAGGACCAAGTTGGATCCTTCTGGAAACAAAGGAATCTTTGTTGGATACTGTGGGGTCTCCAAGGCATTCAGGATCTATATACGAGGCTATCATCACATGGATATTAGTAAGGATGTAACATTTGATGAAGATGTAGCCCTCAATAAGTCCAGAAAGTGTCAACATGAATAAGTATATGAAGAATATGTAGCACCTAGAGTTGCAAAGGTTGCACCCTCTTTCGATGATGAGAATTTGGAATATCATGATATGTTGGAGACCCAAGAACCTCCATCCATGCCTATTTATCGCATGAGAAAACCAGCTTGGGCTCGAGAAATCATTCAAGATGCGGAGAGGTATGGAGCTCCAGAAGGCTCCACAAGATAAAGCAAGAGGCCAAAGCCATTTTCCAATTATGTGGCTTTGATGTCTGATCCTGTAGACAAAGAACCTACTTGCTTTGAAGAGACCATTCAAAAGAAATAATGGGTAGAAGCTATGATGGAAGAATACTAGTCAATAATGAAGAATGATGTGTGGGACATAGATCCAAAACCAGAAGGTGAAAGTGTTGTATCTTCGAAATGGATGTACAAGATAAAACACGTTACGGATGGAATTATTGAGAATTACAAAGCTACGTTTGTTGCTCGAGGATTATCTCAAAAGGAAGGAATCGATTATGAGGAAACATCTGCTCCTGTAGCAAGGTACACTTCAATTAGAACCATCATTGCACTGGAAGCCACGATGAACTTGAAGTTACACCAGATGGATGTGAAAACAACTTTCCTGAATGGTGTTATTGAGGAAGTGTACATAGAAGAGCAACAAGGTTTTGAGGTCGAAAAAAAAGAGATGCATGTTTGTAAATTGAAGAAGGCTTTGTATGGGTTGAAGCCAACTCCAAGAGCTTGGTATGGAAGAATTGATTGTTTTTTGATGAGCTTGGGCTTTACCAAGAGTAAAGTTTATCCTAACCTTTACTCCAAGGTTATGGATGATGAACTAGTCATATTATTGCTATATGTGGATGACTTGTTCCTGACAAGTAATGAGAACAGAATCTCAGAGTGCAAAGAGAAGCTCGCTGCAGAATTCGAGATAAAAGACCTTGGCTTAATGCATTATTTTCTAGGTCTCGAAGTATGGTAGAGCCCAGAGGGAATATTCCTTAATCAAGGGAAGTATGAAGTAGAAATATTGAAAAGATTTGATATGTTGGAGTGGAAATCCATGGCCACACCCATGGATACCAACTTGAATTTATTATCTGATACCTCGTCAAAATCAGTGGATGTGACCCTATATAGGAAGATTATTGGGTCATTGATGTATCTGATGAATACTAGGCCAGATATATGCTTTGTTGTGAACACCTTGAGTCAGTATTTGGTAGATCCTAGACGTGTTCACATTGTATCTACAAAGTATGTGATGAGGTACCTAAAAGGTACAATGGATTATGGTCTCAATTATTCTAGATATCATGAGTTCATACTGTATGGTTATACATATTCTGATTGGGAATGAAGTGTCTCATATAGGAAGAGCACTTCAGGTGGATGTTACAGTCTGGGGTCAGCCATGATCTCATGGATAAGCAAGAAGAAATCCAATGTTGCTCTCAGCACTATAGAGGCAGAGTATATTGCATCTTGTTCTGCGAGTTGTGAAGCTATATAGCTTCGAAAGTTGTTATTAGGTCTATTTGATCTGGAGTTGGATACCATAGTGATTCTATGTGATAAACAGAGTTGTATAAAAATGACAGATAACCCTGTGTTCCATGAGAGGTCAAAACAAATAGAAATACAGTATCTATACATTTGTGATATGGTGTAGAGGGGAGCTATAAAGCTCCAATATGTGAGCACGAATGAGAAGGTTCCAGATGTGTTGACTAAGCCTCTGTCTCGAGTGAAGTTTGAGTACTTCTGTGACAAGATTTGTGTAGTCCATAAGGACTTCCCTCGAAAGGGGGAGTAGTGTTGATGATACTATGGTGCAGTAGGATCGATCATCCCTAGACTGAGATAGTCTTAAATGATTTTGTTGGGATGGATCGTCCCTAGACTGAGATAGTATTAAATTATTGTGTTGGGACCGATCGTCCCTATATTGATATATTCTTAAATGATTGTGTTGGGATCAATTGTCCGTAGACTGAGATAGTCTTAAATGATTGTGTTGGGATCGATCGTCCCTAGACTGAGAGAGTCTTAAATGATTGTGTTGAGATCGATCGTCCCTAAACTGAGATAGTCTTGAATGATTTTTTTGGGATCGATCATCCCTAGACTGAGATAGTATTAAATGATTGTGTTGGGATCAATCGTCCCTAGACTAAGTTAGTATTAAATGATTTTGTTGGGATCGATAATCCCTAGATTGAGATAGTCTTAAATGATTGTGGTGGGATTGATCATCCCTAGATAGAGATCCCGAGTTCCGGAAGGAAGGATAGTTTTAAATGTTGATCTAGTTTTGGACTTAATCCCTGGTTCTGAAAGGAAGGATTCTCCATGATCCCTATTCTGAAAGGAAGGATCACTAGAGTTATTGAACTGAATCCCAAGTTCCGAAAGGAAGGATTGTCCACGATCCCTAGTTCCGAAAGGAAGGATCATGTGTGTTGCAGGTGATGCTCCTAATGATGGCCCAATACCATAGATGAGGATGCTCCAGTGCTACAGATGATGAGGTTTCAAGATTCTCCAGTGCTGCAGATTATGATGTTCCAGTACTGAAGATGAGGATTCTCCAGTGCCGCAGATGATTATGTTCCAATACTGAAGATGAGGATTCTCCAGTGCTGCAGATAATGATACTTCAACTCTATACTGAAGATGATTTTGATAATGTTACAACAGTTTTTCTAGTTACTGATGATGATGTTGAAGAACTTCCAATGATTTATAGATGTATCAAATGATGTTATTGTTGATTCCCTCCTCCATCTGATGATGTTGTGTATAGTTACACATGCAGATGTTGTTGTCAATAGAATACCCTTCTTGTTAAGGGGGAGTGTTAAATTAATGTAACTTCAAAGAATATTCTACTTATATTTTATTATATTAACCCCATTGGGGATGTTTTAGCTCCATCGGGGATGTCATTATTATATTTGATCATGTAAAGGTCATGAGGTTAAAACTCCATTGCAAGTCAGGTCATTAGCACCCAAGTGAATGTAATATAAGTGGTAATTGAGTCTCCCTAGAGAAGTCAGCCTAGTTAGGATTATTGAGGCCAACCTAGCTTAGTTAAAGGTTAAGTGAAAAGTAATGTATAAATAGAGAGTGAATTCCTCTCATTTATTCATTCACTCAGTTGTGCAAATCACATTAGAGGAGAGAGAGAGATATATGCGAAGGACAAGGAGGAGTGGCTTGAGTCTAGATTTTGGTGTTTTTGTCTCTCTTATTTGTGAGACATATTTTTGGGGCATTGTACTTGATCATCTATATTGAGGAATTTATTGCTGGGATTTCTTCCCCTTGAGGGTTTCCTAGGATAAGTTGTTTTGTGCTTTGTGATTGTGTATCTTTCAGAGATCCTTATTATGCTTCTATTGTGAATAATGTATTGAATGCTAATGAATTTGCAATCTAGTCTATGTTAGCATATAATATTAACAATGTCAACACATAAGAAACTGTTTTACCATAAGTCAATTAGAGAGGATATTCCATAACAATGGTACCAATTGGATGTCCCCATTTTTATATGGCATATGGCAAGGTAGGATAAGTAGATTGAAGGTAGACTATAGGTATATTTGAGCTAGTTGAAAGTGTCTCTATCTAGTGTCTATGGGAAAAACTATAAATGTCATATGTGGAACTAGTATTGGGTGTGGTGGGATATCACATAGGAAATGATGATTAGGTCACCCCATACACGTCTAGGGATAACAAGGATGAAGTTGGGTCTCAATTCCTATATAAAGAGACTTTCTCTTTCATTTATTTCCTTGGTTATTGGTTTTTGTTGGTCCATCTTGTGCTCTTTGGAGACCTTGATTGAATATCAATATAAAGAATTTGGAGGTAAATTTATTGGGATCTCCTTATGTATGTGTGACTCATTTCTTATTTATGTTTCTTGTCGGAGCCAATGTGATGAAAATTATTCTTGGCCATTAAGGGGTATTAATACTTAGTTGGATGAAAAGTATGATATGTTAAGTTCTATCATAATTTTCATTTTCATTTTACTTGAAAGGGAGTTAATTTTTGCATATTTTTCTTAATATTGATTATGTAATACTAACCCCTTCTTTGTAGAGTGCAACCTTAAAGGAAAGGAATGAGATATCTTTTATTTTCCTTTGTGAACTTGTGTTGGTCCTCCAACAGATCAAATGGTTTGAGGTTATCCTAAAACAAAATATTTATTTTGATGATCTTTCTAAGGAAGGCCCTCTTAGTAATTCTTGGGCGAGTCCATACTTGTTTGATTATTTCGACATTGATCTGTGCTTACCATCCACATATAATATATCAAAAAAGTATTTTTTGTTTTTTTAAATGAAATATACTAACCCTAAAGAATAATGTTAGTTGGATTTCTTAGTTATTCTCCATCGATTATATCTAGCTAAAAATATAGAAATTTAATCCTAGGGCTTATCATACAAATTTCATATTAATTTATCTTAAGTCTCTTGGATTCAAATATTAATATTAAGTGGAAATGGAATATCGTGCAAAAATTAATATCTAGACTCTTGGATTGGAACTTTGCGCAAAAATTCCAATGCCTCTCAATGGCGACGGTGACAACATGGGCATGATGAGGATGAAGGTTATATTGATGGTATCACTGGGCATGGTGTTGATGGTGACAAAATGGGCATGAGGAGGATGGTGGTGAAATTGATGGTGGAAATGGGCACATGTTGATGAATCATGATGGTCATGGCGCAATGAGAATGGGGATGGTGACTATGAACATGGGGATGGTGTTATGGTGAAAATGACCTAAATGTCCTATAGAGTGTAGAAAATTTCAAGCTACAACAAATAATTACATATCAAAATCCTTTCCTACATTGGTATCCTATTTATAAATAGCACCATGTTCCCCCTCCTCTAGGATTTATCCCTCACCTCTAACTTGAATCTCGAAGGTGTTCCTCCGAGGACATTAGTCATTCCTCTAAGATTTGATGAAACTTCCTAATGCAAGTGTTAAAATAAGGTATAAAAAGCTTCCCATGCCTAATAAGTGGTTTTTCTTAAGTGAGGGTTACATTTTTGTTATGGTCATGATAAAGGAGTTTAACATTAATCCTGTAAACCTAGAGCCTAGAGCCTAGCCTAAAAACCCTACTTTTGAATCCAAATAATTATACACTTATATGCAAAGTTTCTGACATGTATATAGCAAGGGTGCATACAACTAAAAAAAAATCAAGTGCAATCCATATCTGACCCAAAATACATAAACAAAGAGGCTAAATGGCCTAGACTCCAATGAGCATGATGGCGACAAAGGTGACAATGAGCACAATGATGATGATGGTGATAATGGGCATGAGGATAGGTATGGTGACGGTGACAATGAGACAAAGTGCATTAGGTTGATGGTGGATGATGGATGATTGATGGGGACAAGGATGGTGGCACCACGAGCAAGAGCACTAATACATATGAGGAAATTTGCCATGGTTTTCCATTGTTATTTCCACATTTTTTCATCTCCATTTCGACGATCATGGGCTTGCTTGTTCGTGGAACCTGTTTCGTGGATACAACGACGAACTTGAAAAGCTGTTGAAATAGAGACAAAAAATGTTTCCCACGTGTCTTCTACAAGGTGGTATTGAAATTTGTTTTTTATTCATTTTATACAAATTGTCCCTATATCGACGCAATCATGTCCCTATAATGACGGAAAGTTGTCGCAAAGGCGTTGCACATAAATTTGCTTCCATGAAATAGTGTCTCTCTAGCGACAGTGTTGCGTCGAACAGAGAGAGCATTGCTATACTTGTGATGATGTTCCATCGCAAGTATCGACGCAAGTTTGGCGAACAGACCAAAAGAAGACAGACCCTGCGACGATTTTCCTATACTTGCAACGATGTTCCGTTGCAAGTATCGAAGAGCGTGTGTCGAACAGACCAAATGAAGGTACAACGTCTGACGATTTTGCTATACTTGCGATGAATTTATGTCTCTATATCAATGATACCTGGAAGTTTTAAAAAAATAATAACCATCAACACTTATTACCAGCAAGCTGGAACCCCTTGCGGGCATCTTATAGGCCTCCTGCGGGCATACTTCAAGCCCTGCTGCAGACATTTTTAAGTGATGTTGTGGGCATCAAAGTGGAGCCTACTATGGGAATAATGAATGGCCAATGTCGGCATTTAGTAAAGAGTATTGCGAGCATTGTTATGAATCAATGCGGTCATTTTAATAAGGAAGCTGCAGGCATTTTGGACGACATGCATGCTGACATTTAATGGCCCTTGCAGGCATAAATTGTGGGGTCCATGTGGGCATGAGAATGAAGTATTGCATGCATATTGGAAGGTTAAGTAAGAAGGGTTAAAATGGTGACAATCCCACTTTGGGTGGAGCAGCAACAATAGCAACAGTAAAACATTCTTGTTTATCTCTTATTTCTGGGTTGGTTACATGATGTTTGGATGATGATAGAGCAGCAGCATAATGATTGAGGAAGAAAAGTACAGCAAAATGAAATTATCTTTGTATCTTTGATTAATGGGGCTTCAATGAGTGATTAAAAACTTGGTGAAATGATGCTGATTGAGTTTTTGTGACCTTCTGGGTCGCTTACATGTACATCCTTCGCATGAGAAAAGACCATGGGAAATTGGTGATAATTGTGGGCATTGTAGTCAGATTCATACTTGATCATCACATATTTGGAAGAGTATGAGTTTACACTAAGACTAAAATAAATGAGGAGGATTCCCTCACCATTAGGCCTCCCCCTGCTACTTAGTACTTGAATGTCCTTCTGCAACATTGTTATTGGAAACAACCTTGGGTTTCCAAGGGATTCCAGTTCATCTTATTCTCTAAGGGAGGGATCCACGATTCGGAGTATGGAGTCCTTGGCTGTGCTAGGCCATGAAATTGTTAATTCATTCTTGTTAATATAAGACCTTATTGATGGATACCTTGGCTGTGCTAGGCCATGAAATTTTTAAGTAATTCTTGTTAATCTAAGACCTTATTGAGTTGATTACTCCTTGCACAAGAAAAATATTGGTTCCTAGAGAACCCTTTCTCCATAGTGGTACAACTAATTTTCACCATGTCATATTTCACTAAGAATTTTTTCTTAGTGTGTGATGACTATGGTCTTGACCTAAGAGTGGTATTTCAACACAATTGATGCCTATTATCCTTCACTAGTAAGCATCAATAAAAAAATAGAAACCAAAAATCAAAATGTTGATTATGATCCCCAAATATAAAATAATTATATATTTGATGCATTTCAAGACGGATCTTCTAAACACTAAAATAATTGGAGAACTTGGAAAGCAGAAGGAGAAAACCATGTCAAAACCCACTTTAAAAAACATGTCAAAATGCTTACCTTATCATTGTCCTTTCGCCAAATCCATTCTCCCATACAACTTGATAAGAGTTGTCCATGAGATGCATGTCCATCACCAAGACCCGCATAAATCATCAAAGATAGAATTTTTAAATGAGTAAATAATATATAAGCAAATAAATAACCATTTAGATCCTACTACAAAGTTCTATAGAAATCAATGAACCATGAAATGTTAAATTTATTAACAATATTTTAAGAAATAGAAATGCATTTAAAAAATTACAACCATCTTTAATACATACGAATAAAAGAGTATTTATACCTTATTGAGCTCCTCTCTGCTTCGAGAATAGTTTCCTTGTGAAATAACATCACTTGATCTACTACATGTGAAGAGCTACTAGCTAGAATTCATCATACTGAAAAAAACATAAGGTGCATTGAATTCGTCTTTATTGAAAAATAAATAAATAACTCAACCCCTAGGGAAAAAGAGTAGTTGTTCACCTGGAAAATCTGCGTAGGATCTTTGTAGTGCCAACTGGTGGTAATTTTTTTTGATGTTGCTCATTATTGGAAGAGGTTGTTAGACACAATGGCTCACTAAGAGGGATCCTGTAGGTTCATATTAATTCTGTCCATACACTTTACACTGTCTACATCCACATCACATAATCATCACAATCAGTCTGTCCAAGCTTCATCATGCCCAGCATCTTCTCATTCTTTCCATTTATATTATTCACATCAAACTGCCCTTACTACTTCCTAGAAATTAGAGATAAAAAGTCTTCATCATGCTGCTCCTATATCATCAACCAAGCATCATGTCTTCAGCAATCAGCCAACCCAGAAATAAGAGATAAATAAAAAAATGTTTTGCTACTGCTGCTGCTCCACCACCGAAACTGTTCTCATCTTGACCCCCGAAATTCAGAGCTCACTCACACTCATCCGAAATCTTCCACACAATTTCATTCAAATCAACGATTTGATTTTTATTTATACTTGTCTTATCCATTATATTAGGAGGTCGACTTGCATTTTTATTACATATAATTCAAATATATTTTTTCATTCCATGTTATCTTCAACAAATATTTATTTGGTCTTTTAGCCACATCATCGGTCTTCATGCCCAATGGTTTCCATTTTTATGCCCGATGTATTTGTAACTTCAGAAGATATTCACTTGTATATTGTATTTGTACTTTATTGTATCCCCAACGGAGATGTATTGTTCCTCCGATTGTAAGTGTCGTCAGTTGTACTTGCATGTGTCGCAAGTTATATTGTAAGTGTCATAACTTATACTTGATGGGTTATTAGACCACCCTAGTGTGGGTTGTCCCAGTCAACATTATGTTATGTGGTTAAGTTGGGGCCGACCTAGTTAGAGTTAAAAGACAAGTGAAGTAGTGTATAAATAGAGAGTGTGTCTCTCATTTTACACATTCTATTATTCACTCACTTCGCATTAGTGAGAGAAGAGGAGGGTGCGCACAAGTGGAGGAGGAGCATGCTGATAAAGATATCTATCTCTTGGGTTTGATCATGGTGATCCTTGTATTTATGCTTATTCTATCTCTGAGGAAGTTGCGGTGTTTTTTCACCTTCTTGGTTTTCCTCGGTGAAATGTTTTGTGTCTCTTGTCTCTTGTCTCTTGTCTCTTATGCCTGATATGTTGTACATGTTGTTATTCCAGTTAAGATACTATATCTATTGAATTAAATGATGAAAAAATAACATGGTATCAGAGCTAACCTGAAGGAAGACATGGTATGGCATTTATGAGACTTGTTTCACTTGCGACAAATTGGAAGCTAGGGCTTGATATAGCAAAAACCAGTCATTGTGGGACTTTTGATATAAATAAATTTTGGTGAATGTTCAATATCAGAAACTTCTACAAATCGTAGATAACATCCCCATGTACCTTTTTTCTGAAGCACAACATCTAATTCATTGTACTTTCTGTTTTATGATCCGTACAATCTAGGGCTTCTGCCTCTTCCAGATCTCAGTCATAAAAATGTGACCTAGGAAAAAAGGTCACAACTTGGGCTAGGAAGCTCCAAATGAAATTTTGTAAATAGTGACAGGTAGGTCACAGACTGTACTTTCACAAATCCTCTTTTTAGAGGCCTAAGTTGAAACAGTGACACGTAGCACTCCATAGAAAGTCACTTTGCTCCGGAACAGAGCCATCGGACAGGTAAAGGTCCAATGGGAGCACCTTAGTCCCGATGAGGCTACATGGGAGCTGGAGGATGCCATGAGAGAGGCATTTCCATTTTTGTTTAGTTTTGAGAACACCGAGGACGGTGTTGTTCTAAGGGGGAGGGGAATGTAATACCCCAATTTTGACCCTTAGGAAATATTGGCTTTTATGTAAATATTGTATACATGTAATGTATGTTTTCCTAGCGTGGAGCTCAAGGCCAAGGCCCCGCTAGTATATGTTCGGATTTCATTTAAAATGGACAAGTATTTGATATGTTATTACCCATGTGCTATCAAGCCATGGGATAATGTAAATTGATGTAAATATTTAATATTGAAATAAAATACCAAAACTGGCTATGGGAGCAACGAATGAGAAGGGGGCCATGTGTATCCACTAGGGAGTGGTGAGGGGGTTGTGGGATTGAACCATAGACTGCCATATGTCACCTTGAGAATCCATTTGACTTTCCTTGATGACATTTAATTCTGTTGTAAGGAAGTGGTTGAGGATTTCAGTCCATGGCTTCAATGGAGCATGGGCAGCCCAGAAATTCGTATGGCAGAGTATGGGCTCTGTTTTCTTGTACCACAAGCCACTCTACCTCAGGGAGGTTGCTTCTTCCTCATCCCCATTCCATTGTGAAACTTACCAGCACCATTTTCCATCCAAAAACGAATGCCCAGCAGGGAGAAAAACCAGAAATCGCGACTTTGCAAGAACCCACATTTTGAAGAGCCATTAACACCCAGAATTGGTATTTGACAGTGAAATCCAATGGGGGATCCATAGATATGAACCTTGGGGCGAAATTGAGAGTATTAGATACCCCGAAATCCATTGGAAAACCCAGTTTTTACAGCCCAGAAATGAAGTGACGGGATTGAGTTATTGGATAACAGAACTGTGAGAAATCCAAGTGTGAATGACTGAGCAGAGGTTTGGTTTGCTTGATAAACCCAGTGAAGGCTAGAATCTCAAGGAATTAGCAGCTGGACCTTTCTATGCCCACCCTGAAGAGCACTGGAGGGAAGGGACGCCTGAGGGACTGTGCAGCAGAGAAGGGGACCTTCCTTGTGTTGGGTGCGGTAGGTATTGTGGGTGCCATGACTGCTGAGTTCATTTGAGATGCCTGTAGCTTTGTGGTTGAGCTCACTGGCTTAGCATCCTCCTCATTTGTCATCCATATGCTTGATAAACCCAACGGTGTGTTGGCTTAGCATAGCTGATGACCGAAACCGTGGCTGTGAGTGATCCCAGCTAGTTCCTCCTTAGTGGATACACAGCCCAGCTCGGGGGTGATCTCTCAGCTGAAAGAATACAAGCTGTACAGAGATCTATGGTTGGGTGGAACGTTGCTCTCACATAGCCAGTTGTTGGGACAGATTCATCTCAAAGATAAGTATTCTTGTGAATTAATTTATATACATTTTGTGTTCTGCAATATGTTAAATTGTCCATGTGTAATGAAATGAATTGATTATCTTAATTTGGAATCTATGCATGGCATTGGAATGAGATTGAGTCTCTATATGCTGAATCATCCTCTGCTGTGGTATATGTATATATGTTAGACATTACTGTTTGTGTGCTTGCTAGTGTGTTTTAATTCTGCTGTGCTTATATTGAAGTTCGAATCTGCACACAGAAGTTATAATTGTTATGAATTTTATGAGTAAGAATTTGGGGCTAAGTCTGTCGATAAGCCCGGTATGTTGTTAACGTTTCCTTCCCTGCATTTGATGATGGAAGGGGACGTTACAGAGTGGTATCAGAAACCATGGCTGGGCTCACTCCTAAGTTGCTCCTATTTTATCCCATAAACATATCACGTTGCGACATTTGGAATATCTCTCTCTTAGAAAATCCATTTGAGGTCAGACCTATGGGGTTGGAATGAAGACAGGTCAGGCTACCACAGGCCAATGTTTTAGACCCTGTGGATTCGTAATTTCAAATATGCACCAGAAACAATAAGGTGCATATTTCTGTCAAAATAGAATTGGATTCTAAGCACCTTCATTCTTGGCTTCACTGCTGCGGGAATTTAGGGCTTCAGAGAAAGTTGGAATTTTTGGAGTCGGAGACCACGGTTGAATGCTCCTCATAAAAATCAAAATTTAGAGAGCAAGATCAAATTTTTGGTTGGGAAGAAGGCCGATCTTGATCAAACCCTAGTTCAGGATTTTGATCGGAAAGATGGAAAATTAGGGCTTCTACAAAAGTTGGAATTTTTTAAATCTGTGACCACGGCTGGAAGCTCCTTAGAAAAATCAATGTTTAGAACACAATATCGAACCTTTTGGATGGAAAGAAGACCAGGCTTTATCAAATCCTAGTTCGGGATCCTGTCTAGAAGATCCGAAAGTTTCAAAGGAAATTTTGAGGGGTCAAATTTTGAAGTTTTTAAAATTGAAGTATACTAGCTTGATCAACTCAACAAGGCACATATTTTCATCCAATCAGAAGTTTGAAATTCAAAGTTTGAATTTTTAGGGTTTCTCTAACAAACCCCAATCTAGACCCAGATCTAGTTTCAGCAAATCAAAGTGGAATGAGGCTAAGGCCTTACATAAGAATGCTACAAGCAATTTCGATAGGTATGACTTGAGAAGATACAGGTATGTTTTTGAAATCGGTTCATGATTAAGGTTATGATATGTTTGTCTTCATATTATTGAGGTTAGTACAATCTTGATTAATTTTAGACTTGTCTTATCACCCTAGTAAAAGTATGAATGCATGATAGAAGACATTCACTGATTAGGGTTATGACACTTATGACTATACTAATGCACTGTGGTGTTGTATGAGGTTGATTTTGTTCACTAACATGAAAGGTACGTCAAGAAAGTTCTAGTTCAAGAACATACGACCATGGTGACATGAAGAAAAAGACTCATACATAGTCATGGATCACATAGAATCTCTACTGACGAGGTATGTATAATTTGGCTCTACAATGGTTAACTTATGAGTTATGTAGGTTACTAAGCACAAGTCATTGAAGAGAACAAGAAGACATTGTTTGGGTATGTTAGACATAACTAGCAAACATGATAACCAGGTATGTTTTTCCTATATCAAGTTAGAATCCTACCTTGTGTTAGGATATTATACTTTTGTATGAATGATAATGATTATTCTTAAAGTTAGAAGTTTAAGTAATCAACGGTTTATGCATATTATGTTTCTTACTTTGATTAATGATATGACTAACCAGAAGAGTCCTATGGTCAAATAAGAATATGCATGAGTAAAAGAAGTCTTCCCTGAAACCTTGAATACTAATGCGGTTAACCTATGTATGAAATGATCATGACCATACATGTTAAGATTATTTAGGATCATAATGTTTTGATAGTATTGAGATTATGCTAATGTATGTATGGTTATGTATGAGATCTTGAGGATAACACAATGATGACACTAGTGCACACTTAAGCATGCATAGTGTTCCAAGATGAATATAACTTCAAGGACAGGTAATCCAGGAAGCAAAGATCAAGAGGGAGCTCACTCCAGCAGTTCCTGCAAGAAAGCAAAGATTGAGAGGGAGTCCACACAACAAGCAAACAAAGATAAGTATTTGAATTGTCATTTTTTATTACTTAAATGATGTTGTTCTTTCATGTACATATTTATGTTCCTATATTCAGGATATGTATTATGCATATTAGAATAATTGCATTAATGAACAGTATACTACTAATATGCATGTAATGGGTAAGTGGCCTATGGCACTATACAACATTCCATTGCTACTTATCTAGAATGAAACCTCTTTGCTGACATGTTGGGAGTAGTGCAAACTCTTAACAATGTTCTGGTAGAGATGGAGGGCATCTAGAAAGTTACGGGATATGGATAAATGTTGTATTGAAGCATTGCTAAGTTAATTGCATGACTGTATTACATATATTCTTATGTGTAAGATTTTGTTCTGAAAAACTATGAGAAGTTTCTGATCATGCAATTGAATTTGACTTGTAGGAAAGATCGTGTACAATCACCTACAAAAGAAGGACAACAACATTTGTTCCAGCAACTAAGTTCAAAGAAAACTATCTATTGAAGATATTGAAGAATCTAAAGTTCCCAAGATCTGAGATGCAGTAATAAGAGGATGCCATGATCGACGAGTACCAGTCGATCATGAAGAATGATATTTGGGATGTGGTCCCAAGACCAGATGGGAAGTCTGTTGTGACTTCCAAGTGGATCTACAAGATCAAGCATGCTACAGATGTTAGCATAGAGAAATACAAAGAAAGGTTTGTGGCTCATGGCTTCTCCTAGAAAGAGGGATAGATTTTGAAGAGACTTTTGCACCTGTAGCCAGATACACTTCTATTAGATTAGTACTTGCCCTGGCTGCAGTGATGAAGTGGAAGATACACCAGATGGATGTCAAGACAACTTTGTTAGGAACTTGTGTCAACCCTTCTCTTTACTATGTTAGTATATTGTTGTTGGATGCTTATGCTTTGTAAGTCGTCCCGTAGTATTTATTGATCCATAGTTTATATTAGCCCATAGTATTGACCCATAGTATTGGATGCATATGCTTTGTAAGTCATCCCATAGCATTATATGTCCCATGGTTTTGACTCATAATATTGGCATAGACTTAGTATATAAGTGTGTGTTGAGGTCATTGAAGAAACTGTGAAGTTATTTGTATTGAGTTTGCTCAAAGGAGGTTGCCCCCTCGAAGTGGCCTGCGATCAATATAAAATTGATTCTGAGTTCTGTTATTTCTACTATCTCGTGTGTTTCATTAATTAATTATTGCAGGTTCTTCACATCTGGTATCAGAGCACTTTCTTGGGCTCGTTGGGTGGAATTTCTGCCCAAATTTTTTTTCGCATTTGTTGCAAGTTTGGATCTGGGAATAACCCCTATCCGCTTAACTGTGGGAAGTACTTGGGCATAAGCCCTAAAACTCATTGTGAGTAGTACCACAGGAACCCCAAAGTAGCTGGCCCATTGAGAGGACCTGTCATCGAAAAGGGAAATGACCCCTACCTGATTGACTTGTTCCCACCTATGATGTAAACCAAGAGCTGTCGTTTGTGGCAAAGCGGTTATCAATTTTACCTGAGCCGTGGAGTGAGGGGTACTGCCCCAATACGCAAGTCGTTAGACAACATTGGTGTCCGAGTGAATCCCCTGAACCAATAGGAAGCCGCACATACCTGGGGTCCATATCTATTTTCAGCTAAACTGTTGCCGATCTCTTCCGCTCCAGATCCAGCCATTTCAGATCTATTCTGAAAGTCGTTCCAGATCCAGTCATTTTAGATCCCTTCCACGCTGTTGCAGATCCATTTGTTGCGGATCCCTTCTGCACCATTGTTGTCGATCCATTTCTGAAGAAAATATATATATATATATATATATATATATATGTTTTTCGGCCATATCTCCCTTGTTTCAACTCTGTTTTCCCTGAAACTTCAGTGACATCCCTGCAATCCCATTCTTCATATTTCATTCTTGAAGACCCTATCCCAAATTCCACTTCTAAAGGCCAGAAATCCCACATTTGTCTATTTTTAGGGTTTGCCATAACTCCTTCAATTTTCACCCAAACACCTTCAAATTTTGCCACCGTGTTCCTTTCCTAATTCTACTTCTTTGTCCCTCTCTACCAAATTTTCTCATTCTTTCACCCCACTTCTGAAATCCCCATTTTTTGCTTCCATGTCCATCAGAAATGTCCAAAACCTAGTCAAACCCCGATTACCCATCCGAGTTTTTCCAAATCCAAATCTTCCTTTACTAAATAAGCTTTTGTTTGTGTTTTACTATCCATTTCCAAAAAAAAAAAAAAAAAAACCCTTGGTTGTGGTTGTCACCTGCGCAGGAGCAAAAACCATGGAGGAAGCACTTGCAGCCATCCAAACCAAACTCCAAGATCTGGATGAAAAAATTATCAGCCTCCATCTTCAGTATTCAGCCATGAACAATAACCGATAGCCAGAATCTTTTGTAGCCACCTGATTCTCTTCTTCCAGCAATTTTCGTTGGCCGAAGCTTGATTTTCCTCGCTTCAATGGTACTTATCTGATTGGATGGATATACCATGCAGAACAATATTTCAGTCTACATAATACTTTTGATGTCCAAAAAGTTCCAGTTGCATCCTTTCATTTGGAACAGGAAGCCCTTCAATGGTACCATTGGTACCTCAAAGCTCATCCCAAGCCAAACTGGACAGATTTTTGCCAACTCCTTTTGCCACGATTTGGTCCTAGTGCTTTTGACGAATTCACAGGAGCACTCAGTAAACTTCACCAAACTGGCACAGTGAGAGAGTATTAGACAAAATTTGAGAAACTCACCAATCACACAGAAGGATTGTCTGATGAATTTTACAAGAGTTGTTTTATCAGTGGTCTTAAGGATGAAATCCGGTCAGAGGTTAAAATGTTCTGTCCCAACACAATGATGGAAGTCCTAGGTTTGGCTAAGTTGGCAGAAGACAAGGTTTTAGCCCAACATCTCTAAAAACCCACTTTTGTTCCCTTCCGAAATATGGGTTCTCAACGACCTCCCATCCTGCCAGCTCCTCGACCAACTCCTAACAAGCATTTGTCTGAAACCGAGATGCAGGCATGCCGAGAAACAGGGCTTTGTTATAATTGTGATGAGAACTTCACTCAGGGACATAGATGTGTTCAACAAAAGCTCTATCCCTTGGATTTGGATTCTCTGCTTGTTTCTGAACTTAGTGAAGAAGCTCCAGATACAGTATATGATCAGGTCGACATTCAACACCCACCTATTGACACCCCATCTCAGGACGACCCACTCGCGATCTCTCTCCATGCTGTAGCCAGCGTCACTACCCCACAAACAATGCAGGCCAGGGGATACTTCAAGAAGTTACCTCTTACCATACTCATTGATTCTGGTAGCACTCATAACTTCATTGACCCTCGGATTGCCAAACAGGCTGATTGTTTTGTCCATCCTTGCTCCAACTTTGAAGTCATGGTTTCCAATGGGGGCACCTTACCTTGCAAGGGGAAGTGTCACAATGTGTGTATCTCTATGGAAGATTATAACCTGGACTCTAACATGTTTTCCTTGTCCTAAGGCGGATGTGATGTGGTTTTGGGCGTTCAATGGTTACGCACACTTGGACCCATCTTATGGCATTTTGCTGAACTTTGGATGCAATTTTCAGTCGATGGGGCACAACAAAAATTATTGGGCTTACAACCAAGGTCTCTTCGCATAATCAGTTCACATTGCCTGGAAAAAATCCTTAAGAAGAATTCACATGGTGTCATCACTCAGCTCCATTCCATTCAGATGCACCCATCAACGGTCTCCACTACTTCCTTGGATAGATATGCAGGTGTCTTTATTGAACCAATGAGCTTGCTACCTTCAAGAGACCTTTCCGGTAAGAATTTAGTCGCATCTAGATCTCAGCAGGAAATGATGGCTATTTTTCATGCAGTACAAAAGTTGCAGCCATACCTATTAGGGAATTATTTATGCATCAAGACTGATCTCCAGAGTCTAGAAAATTTTCTAGAACAATGGGTCTCCTCCCCAACACACCTAAAATGGGTCATCCCTATGCGATCACTTACAAGAAGGGTAAGGACAATATGCTGGCAGATGCTCCTTCTCACACAATTGATGACCCAGTTTCTCTTAC
Source organism: Larix kaempferi (assembly GCA_027924585.1). Classification (NCBI taxonomy): domain Eukaryota; kingdom Viridiplantae; phylum Streptophyta; class Pinopsida; order Pinales; family Pinaceae; genus Larix; species Larix kaempferi. The sequence goes on along the minus strand of BSBM01000074.1, from coordinate 16,930,037 downwards.
AGCTCTTTCTCTACTTGTTCCAAATTGGTTGCAATATGTTCAATAGGGCTATCTCTTCTATGAACTCCGTGCTTCTTCATCAGCAGGGCACTCTGGATTCTTCAAAATGTATGACCGGGAACAATGTAACTTCTTTTGGCAGGGATTGAAAATGACAATTCAAGAGATGGTGGCTGACTATGATACTTTCTAGGTCAACAAGGGTGAAACGACACTCCTTTTGGGATTGCTCAAACCCTTTCCCATCCCTACACAACTTTGGCCAACTATTTATATGGATTTCCTAGAAGCACTCCATTGGTACAATACCACATCTCAAAGGACACCATATGAAGCAGTCTATGGACAGACACCACCAGTTCTTCTTCCATACACCCTTAGAAGCTCCCTAGTTCAGGAAATTTACTCAGTTCTTCGAAACCGCGATCAGATTCTTCTCATTCTGCAGGACAATCTTCACATGGCTAGAATTTGACTGAAACAACAAGCCGATCAGCATCGTTCTAAGCGCACTTTCCACGCAGATGATAGGGTTCTTCTTCATCTACAACCTTCTGGTAAATCGTCCCTGACACTATAAAGGCGTCAGTGGCCCGAAATGCAACTCGAGGATGCTACCGGGGAACCACTCCTTCAGATTCTACAACAATTTCCCCAACCAAAGCTTTGAGGAAAAATCTTTTTCTAAGGGAGAGGGGATGTTAGGAACCCGTGTCAACCCTTCTCTTTACTATGTTAGTATATTGTTGTTGGACACATATGCTTTGTAAGTCGTCCCGTAGTATTTGTTGATCCATAGTTTATATTAGCCCATAGTATTGACCCATAGTATTGGACGCATATGCTTTGTAAGTCGTCCCGTAGTATTATATGTCCCATGGTTTTGACTCATAGTATTGGGCATCGACTTAGTATATAAGTGTGTGTTGAGGTCATTGAAGGCACCGTGAAGTTATTTGTATTGAGCTTGCTCAAAGGAGGTTGCCTCCTCGAAGTGGCTTGTGATCAATATAAAAGTGATTCTGAGTTTTGTTATTTCTGCTATCTCGTGTGTTTCATTAATTAATTATTGTAGGTTCTTCACAAGCTTTCTTGAATGGTGTAGTCGAAGAGGAAGTGTATGTGGAGCACCCACTCAGTTTTGAGACACATGACAAGGAGTCATATGTGTGCAGATTGAAGAAATCCTTTTACAGTTTGAAACAAACACCCGGGACTTGGGTATGATGCTTTACTTTCTAGGTATGGAGGTGTGGCAGAGTGCAGATGGAAATTTCCTTGGACAAGGGAAGTATGCAGTAGAGATCTTGAAGCGGTTAGGGATGATGGACTGCAAGGCCATGGCCACACCTATGGCATCGAACCTGATGCTATTGAGTGATGATTCATCAGAGACGGTTGATGTCATGGTGTATCGGTAGTTGATTGGGTCCTTGATGTACCTGATGAACATGAGACCAGATATTTGCTTTGCGATGAACACCTTGAGCCAGTTCCTAACGGATCCTAGACATGTTCACCTAATTGCTGTGAAGCATATTTTGAGGTACCTGAAGGGTACGGTTGATTATGGGATCAAGTATGATGCGAATCAAAAGTTTAATCTGGAGGGTTATGTTGATTCATATTGGGCAGGCAGTGCTGCAGATAGGAAGAGAACTTCGGGGTTTTGCTTCAGTATGGGATGAGGTGTGATCTCTTGGTTTAGCAGGAAGCAGTCCTGCGTAGCACTGAGTACAGCCGAAGCAGAGTATGTCACAGCTTGTTCGGCCAATTGTGAGGCAGTATGGCTTGGGAAGCTCTGTCTGAGTTATTTGATCTCCCGTTGGATTCTACCTATATCTATTGTGACAACCAGAGTTGTGTGAAGTAGTCAGAGAACTCGGTGTTCTATGATAGGTCGAAGCACATCGAGATCAAATATCACCATATCAGGGATATGGTGTAGAGAGGAGCAGTGAAGCTCCTGTATGTTGTGACAGATGAGCAGATTGCAGATGTGTTGACCAAACCACTGGCTAGAGTGAATTTTGAGTACTTCAGAGAGAGGCTTGGTGTTCTTTAGATAGAATATAATTCAAGGAAGAAGTAATGAGACACATTTGCAAGAGCCATTCCAAGCATGGTGATAGGAGGGTCCTTCCCATGGCTGTGGATGTAAGTCATGTGTGATGAGCATCAGGATGATGCTCTGGATGATGTTCTGCATGATGTTGATCAGGATGATCATATGCATCAGGTGAATGATCAAGTGGATCATGTGTGATGATATGGATCAGGTGGATGCTTTGTATGATCAGTTTGATTATACAATGATGATGAGTATCAGGATGATGCTCTAGATGACATGCATTAGGATGAGGCTATGATGATGATCAGGATGATCATATGTAAAGAGTATCATGACGATGCTCTAGATGGCATGCATCAGGATGATGCTATGACGATGATCAGGATGATCATATGTGCCGAGTATCAGGATGATAATCTAGATGATATGCATTAGGACGATGTTGTGACGATGATCTGGATGATCGTGCGATGATGATATGCATCGGGACAATGCTATGATGATGATTAGGTTGATCATGTGATGATGTACATCAGGATGATGTATGATGAGTATCAAGAGGATACTCCGTGGCCGTGGACAGGTTGTGCAATAAGCATATAATAGCACCCTGGGAGGTTTGCAGATACTCTTTCGAGGTTTTTCCTATGGCATATAATAATGCCTTGGGATATCTGGAAAATGCTCTTTCGAGGTTTTGCTTGGGAGGACATATAATAGCGCCCTGGGAGGTTTGCAAATACTCTTTCAAGGTTTTTCCTATGGCATATAATAGTGCCCTGGGATATCTGGCAAATGCTCTTTCGAGGTTTTGTCCTATGGCATATAATAGCACCCTGAAATATCTGATAGGTTGAGATGTGTGCTTGTAATCAGTCCTGGGATGCTCTTTCGAGGTTTTTCCATGACCACATATAATAGTGCCCTGGGAGATCCAATAGGTTGAGCTGTGTGCTCATAATCAGTCCCGGGATGCTCTTTCAAGGTTTTGTGGTGACCACATGTAATATCGCCCTGGGAGATCTGATAGGTTGAGTTGTGTGCTCGTAATCAGTCCTAGGATTCTCTTTCGAGGTTTTATGGTGGTAACATATAATGTCACCCTGGGAGATCCGATAGGTTGAGCAACAAGCTTGTAATCAGTCCTGGGATACTCTTTCGAGGTTTTGTGACGCACATAATAAGTCATGAGGATTCCACAGTATGGCCAGTGATGATGAAGACCTACAGGAGGCTAGGCCTACATCTAGCATGAAAAAGGGATGGCTTTGTAGAACTTCTTATGACGAGAAGAATTCAGAGATAGCTCATTGATCAAGATGTTGAGTATAGTAGCAATGATGATGATGATGCTCTGTGATCCAGTGACAATGATCCAGCTCCAGAATTGAAGACTTGTGCCTATATGTATTGATGACTTGTGTAAAGAGAATACCTTCCTAGTTAAGAGGGAGTGTTGATGTATTTGTAACTTCAAAAGATATTCACTTGTATATTGTATTTGTAATTTATTGTATCCCCAACGGAGATGTATTATTCCTCTGATTGGAAGTGTCGTTAGTTGTACTTGCATGTGTCGGAAGTTATATTGTAAGTTTCATAACTTATACTTGATGGGTTATTAGACCACCTTGATGGGGTCGGCCCATGTATGAGTCATGTGGGTTAAAGGTTTATTAGACCACCCTAGTGGGGGTCATCCCAATCAACATTATGTTATGTGGTTAAGTTGGGGCCGACCTAGTTAGAGTTAAAAGACAAGTGAAGTAGTGTATAAATAGAGAGTGCGTCTCTCTCATTTTACACATTCTATATTCACTCACTTCACATTAGTGAGAGAAGAGGAGGGTATGCACAAGTGGAGGAGGAGAATGCTACTAAAGATATCTATCTCTTGGGTTTGATCATGGTGATCCTTGTATTTATGCTTATTCTATCTCTGAGGAAGTTGTGGGGTTTTTTCACCTTCTTGGTTTTCCCCGGTGAAATGTTTTGTGTCTCTTGTCTCTTGTCTCTTATGCTTGATATGTTGTACATGTTGTTCTTTCAGTTAAGATCCTAGATCTATTGAATTAAATGATGAAAAACTAACATTAGCCACATCATCAGTCTTCATGCCCAATGGTTTCCATTTTTATGCCCGCATGTACCCCACTATTATGCCCGCAAGGGTCATTACAAAATGCCCGCAGTATCCTCTCAAAATGCCCGCACTGCTCTTCATGGTCACTCTAAAAATGCCCACAATGGACTATTTGAAAATTCCCATAGACCTTCAATAAAATGCCTGCACATCCTCATGGAGATGCCCACAATGGGCCAATAAGACCTTCCAACCAATGCTCGCAATGGGGCCATCCAAGATGCTCGCATGGCTCTTCAAAAATGAAGGTAGCTATCTTTTTAAATATGCATGCAAGGCTATGATTTATGCCCGCAATGGGGCCATCCAAGATGCCTGCATGGCTCTTCAAAAATGTCGGCAGCTGCCTTTTTAAATATGCCTACAAGGCTATGATTTATGCCCGCGGGTGCTCCCCGTCTGCGGATGTCAGCATGACACATGGGGCCATCCGCCCAGCACGTGGAGAGCACGAGGGGAGGGATCCTTGCACCCCGCACCCATAATGCCACACACGTTCTCCTGCCATGTCTCCAGCTTGCCCACGCTGCTGCTCGCCTCCACACCTGTTTTCCCTCCCATCTACCTTCCCTATCATCTATCCGCCTCCACAGCTGGCCACCTCCACACTTGTGGCTTAATGGCCCCCTCACGCACTCTCTCTCACAAGTCCCATCACATTTCCTCTGGTTTCCACCCTGGTACTGCTCGACCGCACCTCGGGCCTCTGTGCATTCAAGACAACCATCCTTTCGGCTCTTGGCTCTTTCAATTCTGCTCTCTGCTCTTAATTATGGCTCATGTGAACACCATCAAAGGATTCCAGTCTCCTTGCTATCTAAAAGGGCCTATGCACACCACAGACAACACCCAGTCTGCTTCTTCAAACCTCTGGTTAGGATCTTTGCACCCTTGTATTCAGCTGCATTTTTGGTTCTGGACCCTCACAACTCTTTCCGCCATGACCAAGTCGCATGGTCTTTCTTGTCGAGGTGGTGGGAACCGTTGCAGAAGCCAGAGTGCCCGACTAGGCTCTGGGGATGGATTTGATACTAGTATCTCCTTTTCCAGTCACAACCTGATTGAATATTGGGAGGGGCAGCTGGTGGCGGAGCACTTGGCCTCCGGCTCTAATGGTGGCTCCATTAACCACTATTGGCTCATGAAAAACATGTTGGGGAATATTCTGGATGATATGCTGGGAAACTGGGGTTCTACAAGGAACCAATTGCTGGCCACTAGTGCCAAGCTCATTGCGTTGGACGAGAGTCTGGATAATCTCGATGCCACCTTCTCCTAGAGCCTGCACGCTATCGTGAGCCGAATCCCGAACCAGCTTGGCTCTTCTGGAAAAGGTGAAGGCGGCCCCAACTGTGTCTCTAGAGTCCCAACTGAAGGGTCGGTCGCAGATGCTGCTATGGATACCTCATATCCTTTTCTGGTTGCCCCTGCCTCGCTTGCTGCTCCTCCCGTCCATTTTTCAATTCCTTCCATGATGGGCTCCCCGCCCTGCAAATGACTATGCATCCACGCCGAGCCTGACCTCCTGACTGCCAAGAAGACTGGGCTGCTTCCCGTCAAGCTGTCGAAGGATGAATTTCTGGGGTGTTGCCCCATCCTGGAAGATTTCCTACCTGAGTAAATTGTTACATGACATCTTTGGAGCTCGACGAGAGGACCGGGTCTCTCTGCTCTAGTTTTTGTGTTGGCTTCACTCTAGTTTTCTGTAAATTTTGCGTCCATGCTCAGATAATCCATGTTTAGGTAATCCTTTTTTCTCTGGCTATGCCACTGATGGAAACTTTCTGTTTTGAGGAAAGATGGTTTGTAATACTCTGAATTGTAATACTCTTGCTGCTTCAGCTATTTTTGCTATGCCGGGATTGATGTACCCTTCATCCCTGTCCGCTCTGTAATCTTATCGTTTTACTTAATTGAAAACTTATTTCTATTCTATTACTAGGAATGATCTGACAACTTATTTCTATTCTATTACTAGGAATGATCTCATGTAGCAAAAAATTCATCATAAATTACCTTTTGGAACTGAGAAGTAGGTTGCACAGTTGGGCATGCAATTTGTAGTTTAGAAATCATATTGTAATTTCCTTGGAGACACTCCTCATGCAATAACATCACTTTATCTTCTACCTTTGAAGATCTAGGCATATCAATTTATGAAGGGTTCACCATAGTTAATGATAAAAATTCCAAACAGATTGAGGAAAGCAACCACAGAACAAATCACATAGATTTTCTTGGGCCCTAGCAAGCATGAATAATTGAAATATTATTAAGGGATATTGTAATTCAATTCAATCATTATAGATTCTGGATTTTGCATCATTTTGAGAAATTAACAATGTATATATACATTTGTAGAAGAATTACAGCTGGTTAGGTTTAAAGATTGTGTCAATTCTTGTCCTAGTAGTAGTGTGTCCATTGTAGATGCAAAACTTTGCCAAACAATGTTTGAGTCGAAGTTGTAGAGAACAAACTTGCCTGAATATTGCATCTCCCCTAACTCAAAAAACAATACTATGGTCTCATCCATCTAGACTGTTGATTCTCCATCTCCTAGTTGAATATGTCCATTTTGACCAAGAATGAGGAATCCTTCACGCACTGGTTGGCTTCTAATAAACCCAAAACCAGAAACCTTCAAATTTTATAGATACATAAACGTTACAATAATATAAATCAATCATCACTACAATCCAAGAACTTATGTATCCAAATAGGAAATTTCACAATATAAAATAAATATAGAAGATGATTTGGCTAATACAAAAGAAATACAATAACAAACATACGATACAAACATAAAAATGCAAAACATATTTGTGTGATTTTTTTGGGCTACTTTCTCATCCATTGCAATTGGAACTTTGATGAATAGTATTTGTACTTGATGATGATGCAATGGAATTCTCATTGACCCCATTTGGTCATCTTTGGATGTCAATATAAAATATATTTCTTTCTCTCTCACTATATTTTTAAACCACACTCACAAGTGCTAAGGCTAATGATCACACCTTGATGAGGAATAGGGATGAATCAGCTGCATGGAAACAAACTAACAAGAATTATCTATAATTAGGAAACTATGCTAAATGCAAGGACAACATATTGAAGGCATGTGTAACCTATCTATCTCACCACCCTCCTATGTTAATGCCTACAACTCAGATGATAAATTCAAATCCTCATCCTCAAGTTTTCATTCATTTAAAAATCATTGAGATAAAACTTAGTAGGAGTAAAGTGGGATGTATGGAGAAAATAAGGGTTGGAAGGAAATCAAGGACATCCTTGACATGATGCTAAAGTTACACAGGTACCAGTTTGCCATGGATAATGTTATGGTGAATAAGAGAGGCAATTGTAGATGAGATGAATCAGCTAGCCCAAATTAGCAAGCTACCAACGCGACATACAATCACCAAGCCTTGGATCCTAATTGGGGGTAGTTTAAGGGTAGACATTCTCAAGTAGAGGTATCAACCAGCAAGAAGACCAACAAATCAGATAATGAGTTATGAGCTCTTGGATTCGACCTACAGTTCTCATATCTTTCTTATTTTGTTTTTAATTTCCTAAGGCATGTACTGAGCTTCACGAGAGAAATAGAAACACCAGACTTGATGATACTCTCCCAGTATTCCCTTTTTTATAATTTTTTAAGTAGGCTGATTTGATTGCTTCTTGTGGTGTTGAACTGAAGCTAAATATAATACTTTTCTTCTTTAAATCAAAGTTAAAGGAAGAAGAGAAACCACATAATGCAAGCAATTTCCTTTGGCTAAGATGTTATAGATATAGATATAGATATATGTATGTTAATAGAATGAAATAGAATTTAAGGATAAAGACAAACACATTAAGGATAAAGAACACGTCAAAACCCTTACCTTATCATTGTCCTTTCGCCATATCCATTCTCCCATACAACTTGATAAGAGTTGTCCACGAGATGCATTTCCATCACCAAGACCCGCATAAATCATTAAAGACAGAATTTTTATATGAGTAAATAATATATAAGCAAATAAACAGTCATTTAAATCCTACTAAAAATTCCTGTAGAAATCAATGAACCGTGAAATGTTAAATTTATTAACAATATTTTAAGAAATAGACATGCATTTAAAAATTTACAACCATCTTTAATACATAGTAATAAAAGAGTATTTATACCTTATTGAGCTCCTCTTTGTTTTGAGAATAGTTTTATATTCTCTACTGAACAGGGCCAACCACGTGAAGGAGGAAGCTCAATTGGCTCCTCCCCCCCCCCTCACATCGCTCTCAATTCCCCTTACAAAATAAACGATGTTTTTTACATAGAAAACATATAAACATTCATGCATAACTAGGATAGTCATCAAAACATATAGACAGAAAAACATTGAAGTATAATGAGGTAATTCATTGAACAACATCGATATAAATCCAAATACAAGTCATGAATTTATACATCTATTTTTCTGTTTTTCTGTTTTTCTGCATTGTAACAACTGACAATTACGGTATTATCATCATCATTTGGTGGAATATCTATAGAGCCATGTCCTTCTAGTGTTTGTGTTTCCATGCCCTCATGTATCATATAACTTCTTCTACGTCATTGAGAAGGGCGTGGAGGCAGTTATGAAGGGGCATGAACTGCAACCACAAAAATGGGCATATCGATATGCTGAAATATTATTGAAATTAATAGTTCATTATTTTGAATAAAATTACAATATTTCTCTTTACCTGTCTGTGTAGCTGTGACAGATGGCGTGTTAATTGTTTCTCTACTTGCTAATTCCTCTTGCGGTTCACCATCCTAAGCTACATGGTCTTCCATTGAAAGAAGAAAATTTATAAGTATACGTCAGGAAATAAATAGCTATAATCACAGTAGATATTTCTATTTACAAAGCAGACATACCAGAATGGATACTCTGCTCCCCACTATCATGGGACATGCACAGCCCAACATCAGCTGGTACGTGCTGAGTAGCGCTAGATTCACTGCCGCAGTTGCATTGTTGCTTAAAAGCAAACATAAATATTTAGTAAGGGGTGATATAATCAAAACTGAATAGAGTTTAATAGTATACTACAATGATGTCCTTATTCATTTTATTTACCTGCATCTGTGTCATTGGGGAGATTGGAGTTTGCCCCAAGCTTTTCCAATATTCAATCACACTTTTAAAACCATACTTGAAACCAAGCTTCAAGTCTTCCTCAGTGGCAAAATCTTGAAATGTATTTCCCTGCAATGCATAACACATTTAAAATTTCCATTATCAAAAATAGATATTTGTTCGCTACTGTCAAATAAATATTCCCCACAGTTAATCATTTAATTCTTACGATCCGGGCTCTTAGTTTTCTATAGCCACCCTGGCCCAGTCTATGCTGCTCGTGCTTTTCCACTCTAGCCTCGGTTGCTTTGGAGGTGTCAGGCAGCCTATATATGAAAATTTTGAAAAACGTTAGATATCAGAATTCTTACTTGAAACAAAAAGAAATAAATAAATGAGCATATCTCACTAAGAAGATGATATGTGTTGTACCTTGCTTTTCGAGGCCATGGTTGTTTTCCTTGTATTTTTAGCAAGTTCTACTTTGCATCCTCTATGAGTTCCTTCCACTCTTTCTCCGAAAGCATGGGAAGGCGCTCATGCTTGAGGTCAAGTTGCAATTTATCCCTATATTGGACCTTGGTATATTTTAAATTCTCGCCAGCTAACTTTGCAACCACTTTCTTGTTGAATGTATTGCCGAACAAGTTTACCATGTGGTCTATCAATTCATCTCTCTTTGCACTATCTTGGCTATTCCAACGTGTGCGAATGGTGGAGCCAAATAGATCCAATGCTTTGTCATTCAAATTCCTGTAGAAAACATTGTTTCCTGCAGAAACGTGTAATCCATTAATTTATAATAATTTCAACGTATGTCCATTTCAATTTCATGATTAAAATGAATAGATTAATTAATAAATACCTGCAATCTTTTGAACCTTGATCGGAACACAAGCATCATCCACCAAAAAGGTGAGATCTAGTGATCCGATGCTTTTAACTCATTCTTCTCCAGGAAAAGTTTGTTGGTCATCTACAGTACGTTCATCTCTAGAGTCATGTGGAGTCCTAGGCTCTGTCTCATCATGGTCGAGCATGTTATGCCGATCAAAATCAGTGACCTCATCAATGGATTCGAGGCCAACCGCAGGAGTGTCAAAAAGCCTCATTGTTACATTCCTTCATCGATGTTGTTGCTGCATTGGAGCATCATTGTTACCTATACCTGTCTCGGCAGTTTCTCTAGTCATGGGTTGTAAAAACTCCTACAAACGAAAAACTTTACTATATTAGATCGCTTGGAAAAATAGAAAACAGAATATTAGATATGAAATATGTCATAGCTTAAAAACATATGTGAATGTCATGTCCCCAATTTTGGCTCATCCAGTTACCATGGTAAAAAGGGGGACAAAATAACCCCTAGGTAAATAATTTAATTTCATTAGTTGTGCATGGGATTAAATTTAGCCTAAGTGAAATGGAGGAATTATTGTTATTAATCTTAATTAATTTTTGTAATTAATTTCCTAAATAATGGACCAAGTGGGCCAAGAGGGCGCCCTCATGGAGATAAGGTTTCCAAATTGGATCTAGAGACAAGAAAATAGAAATATGGCTAAATCAATTTGTGGATTTAGGAAAAGAACAAAAGAAGGAAAGGTGTAAGAGTTTCGAAAAGCAAGAAAATGGAAACAACCAGAAAAAGAAAAAGGAGGGCGTAATTTCCAAAAAGGAGTCCAGTTTACAAATCAAGCAACTTTTAGAAAGCAGGAAACATATGGAGACAAAGAGGGGCATAGTTTCTAAAGGAGAAAAGCTTGTAAGGAAAAATAAATGAAAGTATGTCCACTAATGGGTGACCTATTCTCACAGGTCACCAAGCTCTTCAACTTTCTCAGCAGGTCATCATGAAGTTTATAAAAGAAGCCAACCAACTCCATTTCACAACTTTGGTCATTGTGAATTTATGAGTGAAGCATTTTAGATTTTCAAGGTTTGGTGATGTGCCCAAGCCAATCAATGGGTGATGTGCCCCATTCTTCTATTTTACTTCTCTTCTCTAATATTCTCTCAGGATTTGCAGCCATGGAGATATGATATGTAGGTCCATATACTCCAATACTAAGAAGAACCCAAGCTTACAAGGATTTATCATCATACAGGGTACATTCAGAGGAGACAACATTGAAGGGCCAAAATGGACGTTTCAGTTTCATCACTTTTGATCATTTTTGGGTTGTGAGACCTATTCCATTGCATACATAGGGCTGTTTCCAATAGGAAACACTTTTTGTCTCATCGAAAAAGGTGTATGGATGACCAAGATACACCCATTTTCACCAGAGCCAAGGTTTCATGTGTTAAGGATCGCACGTGTGAAGTTCCAATTCAGTGAATGCGCCCAGGACAGCTTAGGAAGCTCAGTGCTCCCTCACACTCTGTTTCAGACCTATTGAAGACCCAATTACACTTTTAGACCAGATATTTAATCATCCCGTCTCTTCTTATAGCTCTTTTGTGGCTCTATGTAAGGATTTTCTAGTCTATAAGACAATGTATTGTTGAGGAGCCATTAAATGAGTAAAAACTTGGTTCAGTGAGTTATATTTAGACTTTATTCTGTTGAATATATTCTATCAAAGAATTATAATACTTCAGAACAGAGTATTTCAGTTAATGAAAGTCATTTAGTAACCCAGATTGAAAGACTAGCTCATTGAGCACTATTTGTGACTAGTTTTACTGAAATGACTGCCAGATTCATTCTGAATGTCAAATTTGCTTTTTGTAAGTTTTAGGAGGTTAATAATACATTAAATTTTCCATACCAGTCCCTACTTTAATAATTTGGAAGCATTTAACCCCTTTTTTTAACGTTTGGAAATTAACTAGCTCAGCAATCTGCGATTGGCTCAAGACTTCGAAATCACTCATACTCTTCCCAAAAAAATTTTAATGCTGCCCAGTGCACCCATTGAACTTATTTGACCATCATAACTCAGCATTAAACCCTCAGGAACCCACCCAGTCTAGTAAGCATATGTTGGTGTGCCCAGGAAGCTTTGGAGTAGACTTCATCCTAGCTGATGCTCAAAACATAAATGGCCCCAGTGCTTTGTGCTTAGGACTCTCACTCTGTTTTGATTTTCTGCTACTGCACATACCTCATACAAATTCTAGAATTTAATGTTCATCCTACCATCCTCATATCTTGCCTCAGTCCCCATCACTTACTTCCTGCTCTGTTAAGAAAATTTGTCAAAAATTTAACCAGTGAATTTTATAAAAAAATTGAAGTTAGAGTTAATATCTTTATCGAATCTTTCCAAGGATATTACTGTGGAATTAGAGCACTTTCCTTGGCTCATCTTGTGGAAAGTAAATCTTAGTGGAAAAGTAACTCAGCACTATTTTCAAGTTGTAGTTGTGGAATTAGTTCCATGTCATGGAAGATTCATACTTTGAGTTGTATGAGGAGGAAGATTATTTTTATGAAGAGTATCATAATTTTGATGAGCAGTATGAAGAATACTGCATATGGTATGAGGAAGATAATTCTCAAGAAGTACCTTCCACAAGCATCTCCCATGAGATCATGATTGGAAGAAGAGACTATGGTTATTCTAATAGCCATATTTAGGAAAAAGTTGCATGTTCCATAGTCAAAGGTCAACCTTCTATGGAAGAGTTAATAAAAGATATGAAAGATTTATTAGATGCATGTCACTTCAAAAGAATTTTGGATCCTCTTCAAGAAGAGCCTCCAAGAATCTTCATCCTATGACAACCAGGGAGAAGCAAGACCCAAAAACCAATCATGAGATTGTTGAAAAAATGGAAGAAGAATCTACTGCAAGATTCGATGCTGAGGATCTCAAGATCACCTCAGAAGAGATTGGTAAGCTTAATCATGGTGAGACATATTTTGGATTATATCCAAAAGAATAACCTAAATCATATTCAAAGTCACCACACGAGCCTCACATGGAAGCAGAAGTTGACCACACATCAGTTGGATGTGAATGTGGAGAATGGGTGGCAGAACAAGGCACCATAGCTCCACGGTTTGAAGGGAGAAGTATGATAAAAAGGTATGGCTCTCAATCAGAATTTTATACCCATGTTCCTTTTGGAAATCATCAAAAGAAAATAGAATACATTGTCAATAATGTGTGCCATGATGTGGAGAAACCAGTTCCCCATAATGAAGCATTTAATTCTCAACGCTTAGCTACTCAGAAACCAATGGTTGTGGGAACATTAGGAGACCCTCAAAGTGTGGAAGAAAGAGGGAATACCATGGTTATATATTAGCATATTTGCAGCATCCATGAGGATGATAAGTCACCAAATCCTTCGTCAGAAGGAGAGGAAAAAGATCCATGCACAACTAAAGATCCAGTAGTCACACATTCGATTGTTGGAAACGTGGAAGGTGAAATCACTCCCAATTTCTTTGTGGGTGATTTCAAGATAAGTGCAGAAGATATGGGGAAGATTGATTCTTGTATGACATCTTTTGGATCAGATCCAAAAGAAGAACATCAATTTGATCTGAAATCATCATTGGAATTTTAGGTTGAGGTGGAAGACAAGCCCAAATCAATTGGGTGTGAACAAAGGAATTTGGGAAAGAAGCATGCTGCCATAAAAAAACCACATAAGGAGAAAATTTGGGCACAAAGGTATGGCTACAATTCTGATTTTTTCATGCCTTTGTTGCAGCCCAAGATGGCAGCCACTTCAAGTGAGAATGATGGATTAGAAGATCCTTCTAGTGTCAAAATTCATAATTGGGAGAAGGCTGAATTGCAAGAAGTAGAAGAGGAGGTTCACTAGCTAGAACTTCTTGCCCTGTTTGGACCATTGAAAATGAGTGAGGAAAAAATCAAGGAAGCACTGAAAAACCTCCATGAAATTAATGCTTTGATCTCTCACTATTGTTGGAGAACTACATCAGAGGAGGAGCAACCCTCTGTTGAAATTTTTTTGCACATGTGGGAAGCAGTAGGAAGCCTAAAAGGAAATTTCTCTCAGTTGCTTTTTGACAGAGATCACTTGTTGGAGCTTGTGAATATGTACTATAATGCTGCAATAAGGAATGATGAGAAGATCAGCAAGCTCACTCATATGTTGGAAACCACCGATAATTCTCTTATTGGTACTCATTGTGCTTGTCAAGAATCTGAGAATCAGATTGAGCAGCTTAATGAGAAGTTGCCAGAATCACTTTTTACCTCCCATCTTTCACAAAGTCACAATAACATGGCTGAATTTTTTCATGTTCCAAGGGAGGAACCTCATGAGTTGGTGGATCATGAGGAACAGTCTGTTTGGTATGTGCTTGAGGAATGTGTAGACAGAGTTGATGAAAAACAAGCACATGACCTTTTCCAAAATGAACTTGAGAGGTTCATTGAAGAAAGTCACTCTTCCAAGGAAGATCCAGATGAGTACACCATAGATGGATCAGCCATCAGTGGAGAGGATACATCCACAAATTCAGTGGATGAAATGTTCAGAAGCATGTCTCGCCATCCTTCATTCCCCACTTCAAATTCAACCGCAAATTTTGGGAATGAAAATTGGGTAAAAGGATTCTTCTTCTTGGTGTCACATGATGAGCAGGAGGATCCTAAAATTGAGGCCTATGACATGTTCCTTAACCCGCAACAGTTGAGGCAACCCATGCATATGTGTGCATCCACTTTTGACTAGGAGGCATCATATCTACACTTACCTTCAATGTGTGGGTCAATTGATGGAGTTTTGCACCCTTGGATCAGTGGCAGAGAGTTGATCCATTGGATGAAGAGGGGAGCACATGTGGAGTTCCATAGATATCATGAGATATCTTTATTTGATGAGGAAATACATATGGCTGATCACATCCCATATGGTTTAGCAAATAAAAGTGCTTTTCCATCCGTTGGTTGGATGGGTCGAGGCATCATTGCAATGAAGACCTTTGAAGGTAAAAGGTTCTCCTGTTTCTGCAATAAATTTTTTGTTATAACTGACATTGTCTTGAATTGTGAGCAGCAACAAAGATGTATTTTGCAGCCATTAGATATCTCCAGTACACATGCACAAGAGATGCATTATGATTTGCATGCTCTCAAGAAGTTCTATGTTTGGTGTGTTGGTTGTGGAGCCAGATCTTCTAGTCTCATAGATGATATTGTATTAGCCGTGTTTGTACCCCAGTTTTATATGATATGTAGGTGGACTGTACACTCACCCCAATGGGGGGGTGTGGGGGGGCATCGCCCTCCCACGGGGTTCCAGGGAGGACTGGGGGCCAGCAGTCCCCCAGCAGGGGTTCGGGGGAAACGCCCCCGAATAAAATTTTTGGGGCTGTTTTCGTCAGCTGTTTTGCGGGCCCATGGTTTTGGGTATCCCGTGGTATTTTCCCATTGTATTTCCCTTATAAAACAAAGACATTGTAATACGGCTAGGTATGAGGATGTATTAGGTTTTATGCATTGTAAAGATCTCTGAGATCAGGAGAGAGACTGTGAAACAGAGAAGAGGAAGTGCAAATTCAGTGTGGACGTAGCCCAAGTTGGTTGAACCACGATATATCTGTGTCTCTCTTGTAATGTGTATGTGTGATTATATTTGCATTTCTATTTATTGTTATTGCTCTGCGATCCTGTTTCTCTAACAATTGGTATTAGAGCCAAAGGTCTATTTGGCAGTTAAACCCGCAGGAAGCTAGGGTTTCTGGTTCGAGTGGGAGCAATGGCAGAAGAAGGAAAGTTCAAGGTCGAGAAGTTTAATGGACAAAACTTCGAGTTATGGAAGATGCAAATGGAAGACTATCTGTACCAGAAGGATCTATTCCTCCTGTTGGGAGGAAAAGAAAAGCAGCCGATGGCTATGAAGGATGAAGAATGGGAGGTTCTTGACAGAAAGGATCTGGGAGCAATATGGTTGAGCCTGGCATCATCGGTGGCTTTCAATATCTCAAAAGAAACGACAACAGAGGGTTTGATGAGCACATTGGGTAAGCTGTATGAAAAACCCTCGGCCTCCAACAAAGTATTTCTAATGAATCATTGATTTACTATGAAGATGTCTAAAGGTGGATCTGTTACTGATCATTTAAATGAGTTTAATACGGTTACAAATCAGCTAAGTTCTGTAAGTGTGAACTTTGATGATGAGGTTAGGGATCTTCTAATCTTGTGTTCATTGCCAGAAAGTTGGAATAGCTTGGTCATGGCTATAAGTAACTCTGTCTCTGGTTCAAACACCTTGAAATTTGATGATGTTATTGGTGTTATTCTTAGCGAGGAAATGCGAAGAAAAAGCATAGGTGAGACATCAAGTAATGTGTTGACCATGGAGAGCAGGGGAAGACAAAAGGAGAGAGGAAAGAGCCAAGGTAATCGTGGAAAGTCTAAAACGGGCAGATCCAAGTCCAGACTGGGAAAGATAGAGTGTTGGAACTGTGGAAAAAAAGGACATCTGAAGAAAGATTGCAAATCTCTAAAGAAGAAAGGAGACGCACAGAAGGAAACTACCCAGGAAGCAAATGTAGCAGGTGATGTGTTACAAGATGCTTTGATTCTTGCATTAGATAATACTAGTGATTATTGGGTAGTAGATTCAGGAGCTTCATGTCATGCTACACCCCATAGGAAATACTTTCATGAGTATGTTCCTGGCAACTTTGGACATGTTTTATTGGGTGATGATGAGCCATGTAAAATTGTTGGAATAGGTAAGGTATGGATAAAAGTTAAGAATGGAACTGATTGGTTGTTGAAAGAAGTTAGGCATATTCCTGCTATGAAAAGAAATCTGATCTCAACAGGGCAGTTGGGAGATGGCGGCTGTCTATCTACGTTCGGAGAAAAGTGGTGGAAGATCACTAAAGGATCAATGGTGATAGCAAAAGGAGACAGAGTAGGTACGTTGTATTTATGTCCTCATAATACTGACCATTCTATCTCTTTAGCTTCCACAGGAACAGATACAACATTGTGGTATCATAGGCTTGGCCACATGAGTGAGAAGGGGATGCAGATTCTCCACTCAAGGAAGTTGCTGCCGGATTTGAAGCAGGTAAGTTTGGAATTCTATGAAAACTGTTTTTATGGAAAATAGAAGAGAGTCAGATTTCTTAGGGTTGGGAAACAGAAGAAGAATGAAAAATTAGAGCTTGTGCATATAGATGTATGGGGACCGGCTTAGGTACAATCTCTTGGTGGCTCTCATTATTATGTTACATTTATTGATGATGCAACTAGAAAAACTTGGGTTTATTGCATTAGACAGAAATCTAATGTGTTTGCTACTTTTAAGAAGTGGAAAGCTTTGGTTGAGAATGAGACAGGAAAAAGATTGAAGTGTCTCAGATCTGATAATGGAGGTGAGTACTGCGGCAAGGAGTTTGATAGTTACTGTTCATACCATGGGATTCGTAGAGAGAAGACAGTCCCAGGAACACCACAGGAAAATGGTGTGTCAGAAAGGATGAACAGAACGATCATGGAGCGTGCAAGGTGTATGAGACTGCATGCAGTGTTGCCCTTACAGTTTTGGGCGGATGCTGTAAATACTGTTGTTTATTTAATAAACAGAGGACCTTCAAGTGCTTTGGATGGTGGTATTCCAGAGGAAGCATGGACAGATAAAAAGGTAAACTACTCATTTATGAGAACGTTTGGTTGTGAATCATTTGTCCATATTGATAAAGAAAATAGAACAAAGCTTGAAGCTAAATCCAAGAAATGTACCTTTATTGGATATGGGGTTGATGAATTTGGTTATCGTTTATGGGATTATGAAAATAACAAAATCATCAGGAGTAGAGATGTGATATTCAATGAAAAGGTCATGTATAAAGATCAGTTGTAGGGAAAGAAACAGGAAAAGGAAAACACATAGTACATAGTGCTTGATGAAATTAAAGAAAATGAAGTTTCGAAGGTGCCAGAAAATCAAGAGCAGCAGCAAGTACATGAAACTCCTGCAACTGTAAGAAGATCTACCAGGTTAAGTAGACTCCCTGAACGATACTCTCCTTCAATGTATTATTTATTGATGACTGATTCTGGTGAACCAGAATGTTATGAAGAAGCAATGCAGGTGGAAACTAGAAAGAAGTGAGAGCAAGGCATGAATGAGGAGATGGACTCATTGGTAGGAAACCAGACTTGGGATTTGGTTCAATTGCCTGCTGGTAAAAGAACATTGCAAAACAAATGGATTTACAGGTTTAAGGAAGAAGAAGGAGGTAAGAAGCGGTACAAGGCCAGACTTGTTGTAAAGGGATTTGCACAGAAGAAAGGTATAGATTTTGATGAAATATTTTCTCCTGTTGTTAAGATGACTTCAATTAGGACTATCTTAAGTCTAGTGGTGGTAGAAGATTTGCATCTTGAACAGTTAGATGTAAAAACAGCCTTCCTCCATGGGGATTTGGAGGAAGAAATATATATGCAGCAGCCACAAGGGTATGAGGTCAAAGGTAAGGAGGATCTGGTATGCAGGTTGAAAAAGAGCTTGTATGGCTTGAAGCAAGCTCCAAGGTAGTGGTATCTAAAGTTTGACAGGTTTATGACAGAACAAGGTTATAGTAGATGTCATTCTGACCACTATGTTTATTGCAAGAAGCTAGACAATGGAAGATATATTATCTTGTTATTGTATGTGGATGACATGCTTGTTGCAGGGTCTGACATGCAGGATATAAATGTACTCAAAAGGAAGCTAGCTAATTCATTTGCGATGAAGGATTTGAGTGCTGCAAAGCAAATCCTTGGTATGAGAATAATGAGAGACAGGAAAAATCGCAAATTGACATTGTCTCAAAGTGAGTACATACAAAAGGTGTTAGAGAGGTTCAAAATGCAGAATGCAAAACCTGTAAGTACACCTTTGGATAGCCATTTCAGTCTAAGTAAGGAATGTTAGAATTCAATATGCTAAGACAGAAAATAGCAGCATTACATTCCATTTCACAATAATAGCATATACAGGATCACTGAAGAAACAACAAGCATAGCATAAACACAAGAGACAAAGATTTATCCTGGGAAACCCTCATGGGGTAGAAAACCCAGCAAAGCTTCCTCAATATAGATGACCAACAATATACAAAGATGCAAACCCTGAGCATAAGCTCCTTCTCCTCCATAGCAGACCTTTCCTCCACAAATGCGCCTTTCTCAAGTGAGTGAGTGTGTGTAATGAGGAACACACCTCCTCTATTTATACACTACTCTGATATGTATTTTACACAAGTACACGTAGGATCGTATTTAACCAATAGGTTAAATACCCCACTACAACTAACTGGGCCGACCCCTCTAGGGTGGTCTAATAACCCTTTGACCCACATAACATATACAGGGCTGACCCCTACTAGGGAAGTCTAATAACCCGAGTTACTACATTCCGACGGAGGAATAAACATCTCCGGATATACAATAAGATCTTCACGGAGGAATAAAACATCTCCGGAATAATAAAGTACAAATATAATATTCTTTGAAGTTACAATATATCAACACTCCCCCTTAACGAGAAGGATATTATAACAACATCTGCACGAGCAAGGAGTCATCAACATCATATATGATACATCTATAAATCATTGGAAGCTTTCTTCAATTTGTCTTCATCAGTAACTCAAACAGTTACTGGTACATCAATGTCAACATCAATATCAGCATTACGATCATCAGCATCGTAATCACACGATCAGCAGCATCATCATCACACTATCAACAGCAACACGATCAGCATCGTCATCATACGATCATCAGCATCGTCATCACACGATCATCAGCATCGTCATCACACGATCATCAGCATCGTCATCATACGATCATCAGCATCGTCATCATACGATCATCAGTATCGTCATCAGCATTGTCATCACACGATCATCAGCATCGTCATCAGCATCGTCATCATACGATCATCAGCATCGTCATCAGCATCGTCATCACACGATCATCAGCATCGTCATCATACGATCAGCAGCATCATACATGATCCTTCCTTTCGGAATTACTGGATCAATCTCATCATAATCATATTTAAGACTATCCTTCCTTTCGGAATTACTGGATTTACTGTCTAAGGATGATTAGTCCAACTACAATCATATTTAAGACTATCCCTCCTGGATTTGCTGTCTAAGGATTATTAGTCCAATCACAATCTCATTTAAGACTATCCCTCCTGGATTTGTTGTCTAAGGATGATTAATCCAATCACAATCATATTTAAGACTATCCCTCCTGGATTTGCTGTCTAAGGATGATTAATCCAATCACAATCTCATTTAAGACTATCCCTCCTGGATTTGCTGTCTAAGGATGATTAATCCAATCACAATCGTATTTAAGACTATCCCTCCTGGATTTGCTGTCTAAGGATGATTAATCCAAACAATTCATTTAGGACTATCCTTCCTTTCGGAATTACTGGATTTACTGTCCAAGGATGATTTAATCCAACCACAATTCATTTAGGACTATCCTTCCTTTCAGAATTACTGGATTTACTGTCCAAGGATGATTTAATCCACTCAATTCATTTAGGACTATCCTTCCTTTCAGAATTACTGGATTTACTGTCCAAGGATGATTTAATCCACTGATTTCATTCTCGAAGACCTCACGTCTACGGCTCTCTTTAGGACTGACAGTCCAGGGATGATCCAATCCCCTCAAGTCCATCAAGGACTTCATTCTCGGAGACCTCACGTCTACGGCTCTCTTTAGGACTGACAGTCCAGGGATGATCCAATCCCCTCAAGTCCATCAAGGACTTCATTCTCGGAGACCTCACGTCTATGGATCTCTTTAGGACTAACAGTCCAGGGATGATCCAATCCCCTCAAGTTCATCAAGGACTTCATTCTCGGAGACCTCACGTCTACGGCTCTCTTTAGGACTGAAAGTCCAGGGATGATTCAATCCCCTCAAGTCCATCAAGGACTTCATTCTCGGAGACCTTACGTCTACGGCTCTCTTTAGGAATGACAGTCCAGGGATGATCCAATCCCCTCAAGTCCATCAAGGACTTCATTCTCGGAGACCTCACGTCTACGGCTCTCTTTAGGACTGAAAGTCCAGGGATGATTCAATCCCCTCAAGTCCATCAAGGACTTCATTCTCGGAGACCTTACGTCTACGGCTCTCTTTAGGACTGAAAGTCCAGGGATGATCCAATCCCCTCAACTGTCCACTAAGGACTTCATTCTCGGAGACCTTACATCTACGGTTCTCTTTAGGACTGAAAGTCCAGGGATGATCCAATCCCCTCAACTGTCCACTAAGGACTTCATTCTCGGAGACCTCACGTCTACGGTTCTCTTTAGGACTGAAAGTCCAGGGATGATCCAATCCCCTCAACTGTCCACTAAGGACTTCATTCTCGGAGACCTCACGTCTACGGTTCTCTTTAGGACTGAAAGTCCAGGGATGATCCAATCCACTCAACTGTCCACTAAGGACTTCATTCTCGGAGACCTCACGTCTACGGTTCTCTTTAGGACTGAAATTCCAGGGATGATCCAATCCCCTCAACTGTCCACTAAGGACTTCATTCTCGGAGACCTCACGTCTACGGTTCTCTTTAGGACTGAAAGTCCAGGGATGATCCAATCCCCTCAACTGTCTTCTCATCTATACAAGAGCAGTTATCACATTAGCATGTATTCTCACCAATACATCAAAACATGTATACATCACACCAAAACATGTATACATCACAACTCGCATGTATTCTTACTAATACATCAAAACATGTATACATCACATCTAGCATGTATTCTTACTAATACATCTAACATCAAAACATGTATACATCACAACTAGCATGTATTCTTACTAATACATCAAAACATGTATCCATCACACAGAAACATGTATACATCACAACTAGCATGTATTTTCACCAATACATCTATCATCAAAAGCATGTATAAGTAAAGCTAAGTATTCTAAGTATAAGAGTCCTAAATCTAAATATTTCTAAGTAACTGGGTGTAGGGAACAGGTTACCTCATCAACGACCTTGTTGTTTGATGAGACAATCTCATCAGTAGTGACTATACTACTCCCCCTTTCAAGGAGGGTCCTTTTGAACTACACCAAGCTTGTCTCGGAAGTATTCAAACTTCACTCGAGACAGAGGTTTGGTTGGTAACTTCTTCACTTGACGTAGAGGCTTGGTTAGTACAACGGTAACCTAAAGCCAAAATTCTTCACAACTAGCAGAGCAAGCAGCCATATATTCCGCTTGTGCTGAGAGTCACACTAGACAGCTTCCAGCTAAACCATGAGATCATGGCTAATCCCAGACAATAACATCCTCTCGATGTGTTCTTCTTGTCTGATACACTTCCTGCCCAAACAGAATCTGAATAGCCATCTGAAGTCATGATCTTCAAGATAGCATAGATCAAATTCTATCGTGTCCTTTATGTGCCTCATCACATACTTTGCAACTATCAGGTAAACACATCTAGTTTCCACTAGATACTAACTCAAGGTGTTCATAACAAAGCATATATCTAACCTAGTATATGTTAGATATATCAAAGACCCAATAATTTGACTGTACAGAGTTATATCCACTAACTCTGATGAGTTATCCCCTAACAGCTTCAAGCTGGAATCCATAAGAGTGGCCATTCCAACACCTCAAGTCATATCATGCTTTCCCTGGTTGAGAAATGTTCCTTCTGAGCCTTGCCATACTTCCAGACCTAGGAAGTAAAGCATTAATTTGAGATCTTTCATTTTTCATTTCTGCATTGAATGAACTTCTGCATATCTATCTGTGCCATCTCTTGTTAGGAGGGTCTACTGAAATGAGCCTCAATATCATTCGAACTCTGTGGTGAGTTCCTTCTTGCATCCATGTCATATGTGTATCTTATTCAACCTTGTAGCAAAGGTTGAGATCCACATCACCCATATTAAGCTTATCAAAATATTATCGATCCTAGGTACCTATACAGAACCTGATTCATACTTCTTCTTTAATTACACCATACTTGGAGCAAACATCTTGTCGTGATTCTCTTCCCCTTTCTAAGAGAATCTTCTAGCCATGAGCCTTCTATATTTTGTTTGATTTGTAAACCTTCTTGTTTGATCATCCACCACTTGTACGGTGTCCATGACCTTTCCTACAAATCAAAATTAAGTACATGATTAGTAATACTTCATAATCATCAAAAGATAACCCATTATGCATACAGATATCATTTACATAGTGATGCAACTATTTTGACCAATACTTTGGCACAACACTTTCCCATATCCTGTATGCATACAGTGGCTATCTAGATGCCTTCCATCTCTACCAGAACATACTATCGAGAGTGTGCACAACTCTTAGCATGTCAGCAAAGAGGTTTCATTCTAGACAAGCAACAATGGAATGTTTGTCCAAGCATATGCACATTAGTTGTATACTGTTCAATGCTCTATGAATGTTTACACTCAGCATTATATATTCTAGGAATACAAATATGCATGCAGGCAATATCATTACTATTTCAAATAGCAACTCAAATACTTATCTTTTATGTTTGTGTGGCTGCCTCCCGCTTGATCTTCTGTATGTCTTTTGAACTTCTATTCATTCTGTACCACTGTGCATGCTCAAGAGTCATCCTCATGATCTCATACACAAACATACACTCATTAGTATATTCTAAATGCTATCAAAACATTATAGTACTAAATAATCTTGAAAACGTATAGTCATGATTATAGTTAATAAACATTAGTATTCAAGATTTCAGGGAAGTCTTCTTTTACTCATGCATATCATTGATAAGAGATATAATATGCATAATCCCTTGATTACTAACTCTATGAATGAGCATAACCAATCATTCCAAGTATACTTATATAAGGGATCCTAACACAAGGTAAGATTCATGGGAAACATACCTGGATTAGTATACCTACTTGGTTATGTACAACATACCTAAACAACCTCTTCAATGATTTAGAGATCCTGAGCTAGAACCTGCATGTCTCATAGGTTAATCATAATATAACAAAGTCATACATACCTCGTAAGTAGAACAAAGATTATGGATGAGTCTTTGTCTTCATGTTTTCATGGTCATGAAGCCTGATTTGTCTTTTGTGATGTACCTGTATCTTGTTAGCAGACAACCTCAACCTCATACAACACCATAATGCATTAGTACAATCATAAGTGTCAACACCCTAACCAATGAATATCTTCTATCATGCATTCATAATTTTGTTAAGGTGATACAACAAATCTAAAATCAAGATTGTACTAACTGTAATAATCATGAAGACAAACATACCATAAACTTAATCATGAACAAATCTCAAAACATACCTCGATGAGTCATACCTATCGAAATCGCTTGTAATCTCCTTATGTAAAGCCTTAGCCTCATCTCCCTCTGAAACATGAACTCCTTCACTTATGTAGGTGACCAATCCATCTTCTTCTAGGATTAACCCTATCCACTTGATTTGCAAGAACTGGACCTGGAGCTGGATATGGGTTTGTCAGAGAAACCCCAAAAATTCAAACTTTGAATTTCAGACTTCCAAAAGGATAGAAATATGCGCCTTGATGAGCTGATCAAACTGATATATTTAGAATTTGAAAAACTGCAAAGTTTTACTCCTCAATTTTGCCTTTGAAACTTTCAGATTCACTGGACGTGACCCTGAACTGGGGTTTGATGAAGCCCACTCTTTTGCCCCATCAAAAAGTTTGAACCAAAGCTCTAAGCTTCTATTTTTCTGAGGAGCTTCCAGCCGTGGTCACAGATTTCAAAAATTCCCATTTTTACAGAAGCCCTAATTTTCCACTTTTCTGATCAAAGTCCCGAACTAGGGTCTAATCAAGCCCGGCCTTCTGCCCAACCAAAAATTCTGATCTTGGTCTCTAAATGTCTATTTTGATGAGTATCATCCAACCGTGGTCTCCGATTACAAAAATTCCAACTTTCTTCAAAGCCCTAAATTTCGGAAGCCATGAATGAAGGTACCAAAAAAAATAATTCTGTTTTGACAGAAATATGTACCTGATTGTTTCTGGTGTAACTCTGAAATTTTTTATCCACAGGGTCTGAAAAAGTTTTCTGAGATAGCCTGACCTGTTAGCTTTCCATCCTGACAGGTCTGACCTCAATTGGATGTTCTGAGAGAGAGTTATGCCAAATGTCGCAACGTGACCTGTTTTGGGAA
Source organism: Larix kaempferi (assembly GCA_027924585.1). Lineage (NCBI taxonomy): Eukaryota > Viridiplantae > Streptophyta > Pinopsida > Pinales > Pinaceae > Larix > Larix kaempferi. Next base: position 16,904,528 of record BSBM01000074.1, on the reverse strand, counting down.
AATACAGGAGAGCGAACTTGTACGGCGTGCCACGTGTCACTGTTTGACCTTCGGCCTCTGAAAACGTTTTCTGAGATAGCTCGGCCTGTTATCTTTCCATCCTGACAGGTCTGACCTCAATTGGATTCTCTGAGAGAGAGTTATGCCAAGTGTCGCAACGTGACCTGTTTATGGGATAATACAGGAGAGCGAACTTGTACGGCGTTCCACGTGTCACTGGTTCAACTTCGGCCTCTGAAAAAAGTTTTCTGAGATAGTACAGTCTGTGTACTACCTGTCACTTTTCACGAAATTTAATTTGGATCTTCCTAGCCCAAGTTATGACCTTTTTCCCAAGGTCGCCTGATTTTGACTCAGATCTGGAAGAGGCAGAAACCCTATATTGTACAGATCATAAATCACAAAGTACAACGAATTAGAGGTTGTCCTTTGGACACAAGGTACCTGGAGATCTTAGCTTCGTCCTGTAACAATTTCAGATCTGAAAACTTTTCCAAAACGGATTTATAGCGAAAGTGCTACGATGACTGGTTTTTGCTAAGTAAAACCCTAACCTTCAAATTGTCGTAAGTAAAGCAAGTGTCTTTAGTGCCATACCTTGTCTTCCTTCAGGTTAGCTCTGATTCCATGTTAGAATTCAATATGCTAAGACAGAAAATAGCAGCATTACATTCCATTTCACAATAATAGCATATACAGGATCACTGAAGAAACAACAAGCATAGCATAAACACAAGAGACAAAGATTTATCCTGGGAAACCCTCATGGGGTAGAAAACCCAGCAAAGCTTCCTCAATATAGAAGAGCAACAATATACAAAGATGCAAACCCTGAGCATAAGCTCCTTCTCCTCCATAGCAGACCTTTCCTCCACAAATGCGCCTTTCTCAAGTGAGTGAGTGTGTGTAATGAGGAACACACCTCCTCTATTTATACACTACTCTGATATGTATTTTACACAAGTACACGTAGGCTCGTATTTAACCAATAGGTTAAATACCCCACTACAACTAACTGGGCCGACCCCTCTAGGGTGGTCTAATAACCCTTTGACCCACATAACATATACAGGGCTGACCCCTACTAGGGAAGTCTAATAACCCGAGTTACTACATTCCGACGGAGGAATAAACATCTCCGGATATACAATAAGATCTTCACGGAGGAATAAAACATCTCCGGAATAATAAAGTACAAATATAATATTCTTTGAAGTTACAATATATCAACAAGGAAATGTGTCCCAAGACACAAGAAGAGACAGATTACATGTCCAAGATTCCCTATCAATCAGCAGTTGGCAGCTTGATGTATGCCATGGTGTGCACAAGACCAAATATTGCACATGCAGTGGGAGTTGTGAGCAGGTATATGAACAAACCAGGTAAAGAACATTGGAAGGCAGTACAGTGGAGAGGTACTATCACTGAGGCATTATGTTTTGGAGGTTCAAACACTGTTCTACAGGGATATGTTGATGCAGATATGGCAGGTGACAAGGATAGCAGGAGGAGCACCACAGGGTATGTGTTTACTGTAGGTGGAACAGCAGTAAGCTAGATTTCGAAACTATAGAAGGTTGTTGCACTTTCAACAACAGAAGTAGAGTATGTTGCCATTACAGAGGCTAGCAAAGAGATGATTTGGTTGCAGAGGTTTATGGAGGAAGTGGGTAAGAAGTAGAAGGATAACAGATTGTATAGTGACAGCCAGAGTGCCATTCACCTTGCAAAGAACTCCGCATTCCATTCCAAGACTAAACATATACAGCTCAAGTACCATTTCATACGCTATGTTCTAGAAGATGAACTGTTGAAGCTGGAAAAGATACATAGTAGCCAGAATCCTGCAAACATGTTCACAAAGGTAGTGACCAGAGAGAAACTGAGTTCGTGCTCGGTTTCAGTTGGCCTTCTAGCATGAAGGTGAAGAGGAGAAATTTTCCAAGTCCAAGTCCAGTAAGTACAGCAGCGGTGGAGTTGCTGTGCTCAGTCTACAAGTGGGAGATTGTTGGTTGTGGAGCCAGATCTTCTAGTCTCATAGATGATATTGTATCAGCCATGTTTGTACCCTAGTTTTATATGATATGTAGGTGGATTGTACAGTCACCCCAGCGAGGGGGTGTGGGGGGGCATTGCCCCCCCATGGGGTTCCAGGGGGGACCATCCCCCCTGGATGGGGGGTCTGAGGGCCAGAAGTCCCCCAATAGGGGATCGGGGGCAACGCCCCTGAAGAAAATTTTTGGGGCTGTTTTCGCCAGCTGTTTTGCGGGCCCATGGTTTTGGGTATCCCCTGGTATTTTTCCATTGTATTTCCCTTATAAAATAAAGACATTGTAATACGGCTAGGTATGAGGATGTATTAGGTTTTATGCATTGTAAAGATCTCTGAGATCAGGAGAGAGACTGTGAAATAGAGAAGAGGAAGTGCAACGGTTGTGCTGCAGGTTGTATCCCTTCACCTTGCTGGACGGTAATAATAATAAGGACTTGTAAATTCAGTGTGGATGTAGCCCAAGTTGGGTGAACCATGATATATCTGTGTCTCTCTTGTAATGTGTATGTGTGATTATATTTTCATTTCTGTTTATTGTTATTGCTCTGCGATCCTATTTTTCTAACATGGTGGAGAAGTCTCGCAGCTATTCAGTTTTGCATTGGGAGTGTGACACTTCCAACTTAGTGGATGGATCCTGGCATGCCCTGGATTGACAAGTTGTCACAAGTAACAGTGATGGTGGATGGTGTTCATCAAGGACCATGGAATCTAGGCATTCCTTGGAGTGACAACTTTCCAAAGGTGGCAAAAATATTTGGGTCCTTATAGAGGAAGCAATGGGATCCAGGAATTCTACTCAGTTATCTTAACTGGGCTGAAAATTTTGTTAAAGAATAATTAGTCATTTTGAAAATGACTGTAGTTAGAGTATTGCAACAAAAACATGGTGGACTTTTGGTTAGAGTTGGAATTGGTTTCTTGCTTGAGGACAAGCAATCTTGGGAGGGGAGGACTGTCATGTCCCCAATTTTGGCTCCTCCAGTTACCATGGTAAAAAGGGGGAGAAAATAACCCCTAGGTAAATAATTTAATTTCATTAGGTGTGCATATGATTAAATTTAGCATAAGTAAAATGGAGGAATTATTTTTATTAATCTTAATTAATTTCCTAAATAATGGACCAAGTGGGCCAAGAGGGCACCCTCATGGAGATAAGGTTTCCAAATTGGATCTAGAGACAAGAAAATAGAAAAATGGCTAAATCAATTTGTGGATTTAGGAAAAGATCAAAAGAAGGAAAGGTGTAAGAGCTTCTAAAAGCAAGAAAATGGAAACAACCAGAAAAATAAAAAGGAGGGCGCAATGTCCAAAAAGGAGTCCAGTTTACAAATCAAGCAACTTTTACAAAGCAGGAAACATATGGTGACAAAGGGGGGCGCAGTTTCTAAAGGAGAAAAGCTTGTAAGGAAAAATAAAGGAAAGTATGTCCACTCATGGGTGACCTATTCTCATAGGTCACCAAGCTCTTCAAATTTCTCAGCAGGTCATCATGAAGTTTATAAAAGAAGCCAACCGACTCCATTTCACAACTTTGGTCATTGTGAGTTTATGAGTGAAGCATTTTAGCTTCTCAAGGTTTGGTGATGTGCCCGAGCCAATCAATGGATGATGTGCCCCATTCTTCTATTATACTTCTCTTCTCTAATATTCTCTCAGTATTTGTAGCCATGGAGATCTGATATGCAGGTCCATATACTCCAATACTAAGAAGAACCCAAGCTTATAAAGATTTATCACCATACAGGGTGCATTCGGAGGAGACAACATTGAAGGGCCGAAATGGAGGTTTTGGTTTCATCACTTCTGATCATTTTTGGGTTGTGAGACATATTCCATTGCATCCAGAGGACCGTTTACAGTAGGAAACACTTTTTGTCTCATTGAAAAAGGTGTCCGGATGACCAAGATACACCCATTTTCACCAGAGCCAAGGTTTCATGTATTGTTAAGGAGCACACGTGTGAAGTTCCAGTTCAGTGAATGTGCCCAAGACGGCTTAGGAAGCTCAATGAACCCTTATAGTTTGTTTCAGACCTGTTGCAGACCCAAGTACACTTTCAGACCAGAGATTTAATCATCCCATCTCTTCTTACAGCTCTTCTGTGGCTCTATGTAAGGATATTCTAGTCTATAAGACATTGTATTATTGAGGAGCCATTAAATGAGTACAAAATTGGTTCAATGAGTTATATTTCAATTTTATTACGTTAAATATATTATATCATAGCATTATAATACTTTAGAATAGAATATTTCAGTTAATGAAAGTCATTTAGTAACCCAGATTGAAAGACTAGCTCATTGAGCACTATTTTGTGACTAGTTTGACTGAAATGACTGCCAAATTCATTCTGAATGTTAGATTTTCTTTTTTTAAGTTGTAGGAGGTTAATAATACATTATATTTTCCATATAAGTCCCTACTTTAAGAATTTGGAAGCATTTAACCCCTATTTGTAAATATTGGAAATTAACTAGCTCAACAATCCCCAATTGGCTCAAGACTCCCAAATCACTCCTACATTTCCAAAATATTTTTGAATGCTTCCTAGTGCATCCATTGAAATTATTTGACCATCATAACTCATCCTTGAACCCTCAGGAACCCACCCATTCTAGTAAGCATATGCTGGTGTGCCCAGGAAGCTTTGGAGTAGACTTCAGCTTGGTTGATGCTCGAAACATAAATGGCCCTAGTGATTTGTGCTTAGGACTCTCACTCTGATTCTGATTTGTTGCTGCTGAAAATACCTCATACAAATTCCAGAATCGAATGTTCATCCTACCATCCTCATATCTTGCCTCAGTCCCCATCACTTACTTCCTGCTCTGTTCGGAAAATTTGTCAAAAATTTAACCAGTGAATTTTATAAAAGATTTGAAGTTAGAGTTAATATATTGGTCCAATCTTTCCAAGGATATTATAGTGAAGATGCCACTTACCCCATAATATTTTATTTGTTCTTTCAGCTCTTCAATCCTTACCCTGATCTCCTGTGTCATGGGCCTTATGCAAGCCAAGGCAAGCATTTCTATGTTTGCCTTTTTCAGGGACTTCTTTATAGTTTCCGTTGGGTCTATGGAATAGTAAATTTCATCCTCAAGCTCCTCATCACCGAGATCAAGTGCACTGTAATTAATTCATCAAACAATAAAATTAAGCAAAATAATTTTAACATCATTCAAACATATTTATTGTAATGAAAGTTAGTTACCATTAAGAACTAACATGTACTTAATGCAATGTTGTGGCTGGTGACTTCCCACGATCACATCATATTGATCTACTTCCAGTGGGTGAATTTCCATGGTCACCCTAGACCATGGAAGCAGCAGCTGCCTCTCCACAGTCCTCACCCTGACACAATAAATCAATAAATAATTCATCATAAGCACAGAAAAATGTGAATGTCAACAGTGGAAATAGAATGTTAGCAGAAAAAATCAAAACATTTAGTTATTTTATTTAAGACTTACCTGAAGGGACACAGAGTGTGACCTTCCACGGTCACTTTGGACCATGGAAGCAGCAGGTGCCTTTCCACTGGCGCCACCCTGACACAATAAATCATTAAATAAACATTATGAAAATAGCTGTGACATAATAAGAAATGAGATATTGCAATAATATTTATTTTTAGCTCAAAAGTAGAGGACACATGTTTTGTTTCGTGACGAACATGGGAAGTCCCCTACCACAGTGTAATAAGCATGTTGTCACATGGAAATCTTTTGGGGTTGGAGTTTTTAGTTGTTGTAGTCATATTTAGTTACTATATTAGGTTGAGTCAATAATTGTAACATAAACAAAAATGAGATATGGCAATAATATTTACTTTTACCTTCGAAGGAGAAGATATATGTCCTGCTCCATGGTGTTGAGAAGACCCCTGCCATAGTGTAATAAGCGTGTTATCATATGGAAATATTCACAATAAGCACGAAAAAAGTGAATGGTAACAGTTAAAATTGAATGTTAACTTTAAAAATCAGAACATTTTGTTATTGTAGTCATATTTATTTACTATATTTAACATTTACCTCACAAGGCATAGATTGTGACCCTCCACGGTCACCCTGTACCGTGGAAGAAGAATGTGGCTTTTCACTGCTGCCACCCTGACAAAATAAATCAATGAATACAAATTGAGTCAATAATTGTAACATAAAAAAAATGGGATAAGCATAACAGTGTAATAAACATGCTATCACATGGAAATATTCAGAATAAGCACAAGAAGGATGAGGACTTGGAGAAAGAAAGCAAGCATGAATAAATTGTTGAGCTTGAAGTAATGACAAATGCTAACATGAACAAATGAAGAGAAGAATGATGACATGGCAAGGTGATAAGACAAAAGATAAGATGACATGGCAAGAAGTCAAGACAGGGCATTGGAGAACAAGGTGACATGGACTTGGCAAGCATGAAGTTGAGGACAAGCAATGGATAAGTGTTCCGGTAAAATCTATATCAACCATGCCAAAACAAAGCTCAAAGTGCCATAAAGCATGAAAAAAGTGAATGGTAACAGTGAAAATCGAGTGTTAATTGAAAAAATCAAAACATTTTGTTATTGTAGTCATAATTATTTACTATATTTAATATTTACCTCACAAGGCATATATTGTGACCTTCCATGGTCACCCTGGACTGTCAAAGCAGAATGTGGCTTTCCACTGCTACCACCCTGACAAAATAAATCAATTAGTAAAATTTGAGTCAATAATTGTAACATAAAAAAATGAGATAAGCATAACAGTGTAATAAGAATGTTAACACATGGAAATATTCATAATAAGCATGAAAAAAGTGAATGTCCTCGGTGGAAATCGAATGTTAACAGAAAAAATAGAAACATTTAGTTTTTGTAGTCATGTTTAGTTACTATATTTAGCATTTACCTGATGAGGCATAGCATGTGACCTTCCACGGTTACCCTGGACCATGGAAGCTACATCTATTCGATTTAAGTTGTAATCGATCAACAACTCTTCACCTAGAAGTATTGGTTTTGTTGCACATACAAATATACGATGTTCTTCGCGTCCCTCAAATTCGTAATTCGGTTGCTTAGTTGCTGTCACTGGTTGTGTACTATTTATAAATCCAACAATGTTTCCGAATGCTTTTGGTCTCCCATCAATATACATAGTCGCCCCTTTGTTTTTATTGTTTTCTGCTAGTTGTATATAATTTGCGGCAACTCTGTATCTCTTCATACTTCGAGTATATTGGACCAAGATCAACCAGTTATTGTATTTGTAGAATGGTCCGACATACTCCATCAATTCAGTTACAGTGCCATAGTGGACCTTTATGCCATCCATGGAAAATAGCCCCAATCCATGTAAGGACAAAGGAGCAATGCGATACATCCTCCCATTGATGAAGAAATTTGTGTCCACTTGGGGTAGCTTTTTAGGTACCCATTGTTGCACTAGATGTCTATACCTCAAGGGAAACTCAATGTCACCTATGCTCTCAGCATCATAGTTACATGAACCTCCGTTGGCAATAAAATATTGCATGCATCTATGAAATCGTTTCCTTACCTTTTCAGATCTAGTTGATATAGAACCGCTAGATCTAGTACAACACGTCTCAATTTCAACCTCTCTGAGTACATCTTCAACATCACTCGAGGAATATAGATCTGACAGATACCTATTCAATGGTACCTACACTCGATAAAACAAGAATATAAGTTACCAAGCGGATATAATTTAGCGTGAAAATATATTTACTTGTAATGTTTTAATATCAAAAGCTATTTCTTCCCAAAAACGTTATCACAAGCTATTTTTCTCGCAATGGTGTAATTTCTTTTAGAGTTATTTATATTTGAATTATTTTTATGTATAAGACATGTTTTGATTTGATTTGGAATTTTCTCACAACATGGATATAGAAGTGTGTTTCTTAGGCCACTTGACTAGTTAATGCATGCAAAGAGGTGTGAGGTTCCCCCTCATATAGATCATGTTGGGGATTCAATTTGGAATGAGCGGTGGTCATATTGCTTCATTCATGGATTTCCCACCGAAACTCAGCGATGTTAGTTTAACACTCCCTCTTCCATAGTGGTTTGATATGTAAGTTTCCTCATGCAAGGTACTCCTTCTCTAACTATGTGCTACATGTGCGTAGTGATACTCTATTGTATGACAACATGGTCACAAAGGTCCAACTCTCCTCCTCAACATAGGTCCTTGGTTCCATCACCAACCTCCATGAAGTATCCTCCTCAACCCAAGCATCATCAACCCAAACCGAGAGATTGATATTGCTAACCAAGGCCAAGCAGTCACCCAAATCGAGAGATTGATATTGCTAACCAAGGCCAAGGAGACCTATTTCCCGTCTACCGAGGTGAGAACACTTTTGGAGTAATCCCAAAAAGCTAACACATAGTTTTCCCTAAAATGAATAATTATATCTAAAAACTAGGTGGCCATGTGTATTACTCACTCGTTATCCTTGCCAAAAAATTTAGGTGCATGCAGTTAATACACATGAAATTTATAACATCATGTCCATAAAAGAAAAATGACTATGGAGTAACATAATTCTCTACAAAACTTCTTTTTGATTCAAAGTGAAATTCTCAAGGTAGATATGAGTTTTGATTGCTTGAAGTTGAATGAAAAAAAAACTTTACAAATTTAATCATCAACAAGCAAATGTATTACCCATTTTCGTGTTTGCACCCTTATACCAATGGAGACAACCACATGAAAGTGGTGTCTTCCAATAACATATTGGTTGATTGGTTCGGGGGTCTGTATGCTTTCTTGGTATACAATGTTAAACAATTAGAAACCCATATAATATGGCACCTTAGAATAGCTTAGAACGCTTTAACTTACACCAAATTTGGCCATTTTTTGCCCATTTTTTCCAAATCTCATGCAATTTTATACATGGAGGGAAAGTGGGCCCATGCAAAAAAGTGTCCAAAATTGGGTTAGATTAGGTCAATTTTGCAAAACACACACCATGTTTTTTTACTTTCAAGCATGAAATGAGGTGGAATAGCATTGGGTATGACTCCCACTCCTTACCATGCATGTTTGAAATTGTAAAGGATTTGGACAAATTGTAACATTTTGTTAGTGATTTTAGCTATGGGGAGAGGGTTTAATTGATAAGAATCAACCTTGGTGGAGGGGGAGGATTCTAGACATCGTTTCCCCTCTCTCAATTCAAGAAAAATCACAAAAATTGGCAAATTTCTCCCTCCCTCCATGCCTGATTTTTTTAAAATAGGATAACAAGGTGAAATGTCACCAAATTTAGACCAATTTTAGGTAGTTTGAGTGGTTTTGCACATGGACGCGGATAGGTTGATGTTGGATCCTGAATCGCCTTACACTACTCAAGACCATTTTCTTACCATTTCTACAATGTTCTACAGCATGAAAATCCTGAATTTGTTTGGTCATGATGGTAGGGTCCAGGCCCGTTATCTATAAAACAGGCGATGGATGGGTTCAAGGCTGGCATTTGACTGGAAAAATGCCCATCATGGGTCATTTTTCCCCTCAAATATGGCCTATATTTCGTATAAACCCTCAGAAAAAATGAAGTAAACAGTGAAATGTATGTGTTTAGTGTGGAAACAGTCAAAACCGTGGGATGTATCCCAAATTCCTATGTTGCTAGGGTTGACTAGCGTACCGAAATCATTGGGCCCTTTGTTAACCTCTAGATTGCCGCCGGATTGCCTTCTCTGGGAACGACAATATCTTCTGGATTGGTATCAACTTCTCCTCGATTTACCACTGCTCGGCTCATCAAATTACCAGTGCTCTGATGCTGCTAATGAACTAGTGCGCGGGAGTGAACTTGTTCTTTGTTGTTTTTCTCTGGATGCTGCTAATGAGCTAGTGCGCGGGAGTGGTGGGAGTCTTTTCCCTCTATGTTTTTTTGTTTTTTTATTTGCATATTTTATATTTTGTGTTTTTTTTTGTTTTTTTATTTGCATATTTTATATTTTGTGTTTTGTTTTGTTTTTTTATTTGCATATCTATTTTTTGTTTAGTTTTTTTTTTTTTTTTTTTATTTGCATATTTTATATTTTGTTCCATTTTAAATTAATTTTAGTTAAACAACTCTGTGTTTTTAATTTAATGTAATTTAATTCAATTTAATTTAATTTAACTAGGATTTTGTCATAATTTGTATTGGTTGCATTGCTTATAGTGAGATCCTATGCATAAGTCCCTTCAAGGATGAATATGATGATGATGACGATGATCACAATGATGATGATCATGATCATGATGCTGATGCTACTGCTGCTGATGATGATGATGAAAACCAAGAAGATGATGGTCATGATGACGACAACGATAATGATGATGATCATCATCCTTGTCGTTGTCATCACCATCATCACCGTCGTCTTCATGATCATGATCATGATCATGATCATCTTCATAATCATCATCATCGTCGACGTCGTCATCGTGATCTTCTTCATCATCATCATCTTCCTTATCATCATCTTCATAATCATCATCATCGTCGACGTCATCATCGTGATATTCTTCATCATCATCATCTTCCTTATCATCATCATCATAATCATCATCTTGATCATCAACATCTTCATTATATATCCTCATAATTATCTTGATCATCATCATCATATTTGTCATCATCATCATCGGCATCTTCATCTTCATCATCATATCCATCATCATCATCATCATCATCTCCATTATCATGATCATCATCTTTATCATCATCATCATCATCTTCATCCTCATCATCATATATATTCAAGTACGTCATCATCATCTTCATCATCACAATTTTAGGGGGAGCTCATCATCATCGTCATCTTCATCATCACCATCATCATCATCTTCATCCTGATCATCATCTTCATAACCACCACCATCATCATCATCTTCATCATCGTCATCATCATCATCATCATGCCCTCCATATGACTAAGTATGGGAAAATTAGTCAAAATTACCCTAAGAGAATGCCCGCCATTATTCATGGTTTGAAGATAATGCTAGCACCATCATACCAGGCTATAGCTTGTTGAAGTGGCTATCTAGTCATGGTCTTAGTTAGCCTTAATAATTTTTTAGGAGAAAGATATAAGCCTTCCAAAACAGGGTTTCAGGATAAACCTTGAAGAATTTCTTGAAAATGACTAAGTGTTGGAAAAACTGGCTCAAGTGACCTCAGGGAAATGCCTGCCATAAATTGTGGGTTGAAGAAAATGCCCGCACCATATGGGAATCTTGTAGGTTCTTGTTTTTTCTACCCAACCATGGTCTCTGTTTGTCCAAAGAGACTTTGAGGAAGAAGATATGGATCTACCAAAAGTGCGTCCTAGATTGATTTGCATTGCTCTAGAAAAATGCCTGCCGAGGAGAGAAAAGGAGGTCTCAGAGGATGAAATTGGTCTAGATGGAATCACCTTGTTTTCCTCTATCCATTGGGTGTCTCATACTTCCAAGTTGATGAAAATAAAAATCTCCTCATTTTGACCTAGGGTTTGACAATTTTGTCTTAGTGTTGAATTGGTAGTTTAAAAAGCTAGTGTTGATTGGATGTTTTGGAAAGCCATTATCTTCTTGGACATAGAACTTTTATTGAGAATGAGTCAATGGTCAAGTGTGTAAATCCTCCACTTGAAAGCTTATTGTTGAATGTAGTTGTCATTGATGTCACTTCAATAGCAGCAATTGATGCAGTTCCATCTTTAGATTATATGAGTTGGGTAGTAAAAGTTTGGATTAACTAACTCAGGAGTAAAATGAATATAATTTTTTGTTTAATTATAAACAATAAATATATAAACTAAATATGTGAATATTCAATTTAAAGTAATTTTTAAATAGGGTAATTGACGGAGCCCAATATGTCTCCAAACAACGAGGAATTTAATTCTTCCTCTTTAAAAATGCATAGCTTTTTTTCAATATATAGCTTTTCATTAATATAATTTTTTTGGGTGATTTTTCATTCAATTTTTTTTTATAAGTGAAGTTGCCTTCTTATGGTGTATTTTTGAATTGTTTGTTTTCTTCAACTAAATTAGTGTCAATGAGAGAATCCATCTTGCATGCATGAGTCTTAATATTTAGAATATAAGATTAACTAAATAAAACATTTGGCAGATTGAAAATTAAAATCTTTAACAAAAAATTCAATAATGAAAGCTAATTTCTTTAATAACACTTTACTATTGAAGGGCATGTTCTGAAATTAAACGTCTTGTGATGGTTAAAGTAAGAGTTCAAAATGTCATAAAAATTTGATTTGAAGGGTAAAGATAAAATGAATTTCCAACCCTGCCTGCGTGCAATCATGAAGCCCAATCATGAAAAGAACCAAAATGACTTTATTGATTGTTTGATCTAAGAGTTAAGAGTTCTCAGAATATTGATTAATGTTTGATCTAAGAGTTAAGAGTTAACAAATTAATTCAGGATTAATTTACTTATAGAACCTTTTTTTTCAATGAAAATAAAGTGCCTTGTTATTCATTAAGTGAATCAAAGAAACATACAATAAAACCTATACCAAGGATAGAATCTTTGAAAACAGACTATGCAGTCTTTTACAATAAATCCGATAATGCTTGCCACTATTCAGTAATATACCATCATAACCATGGATGCTAATAACATCATAAAAATAACACAGATACAGAGGAAATCTTAACCAAAAAGCCCCTAAAGCGGGTGCATCAAATTTAAAAAATGGATCATAAAAGGTATCCTAATTAATAAAGACGAACATAAAACATTTCCCCCAGATGGTGATCAGTGAAAGGGGTAACCTAAAGAATACCATCTGCCAAATGTAATCCCTTCTTTGACAATAAATCAGCTCTATGATTGAAAGAACAAGAGATGTGTTGTATAAAGTAGTCGTGAAATTGTTCCAGCAAGATGGTAATTTACTTATAGAACCATAATGAATTTATAATTACTAATGTACTTTAAATTTGAATAGGCAAACATACATACTATAGAATCAAATAACAGAGAAATCACAACAGTGCAATTAACAGAATATAAAATAATATTGCACTACATTTAAGAAACCAAATCACAAGCCCAACAAATAGTTACTAGTGTTATAGTTGTTGGTTGTGGAGCCTGATCTCCAGATTCAGAGATATTATTATTCAGTCGTGTCCGTACCCGTGGTATTTTCCCATTGTGTTTCCCTTATAAAAGAAAGACATTGTAACACGGCTAGGGTTGATGTATTAGGTTTTATGCATTGTAAAGATCTCTGAGATCAAGAAGAGAGACTGTGAGACAGTGAAGAGGAAGTGCAACGGTTGTGCTGTAGGTTGTATCCCTTCACTTTGCTGGACGAAATAATAATAAGGACCGGCGACTTCAATGTGGACGTAGCCCAAGTTGGGGTGAACCATGATATATCTGTCTCTCTCTTGTAATGTGTATGTATGATTATATTTGCATTTTTTTTTATTGTTATTGCTCTATTATCCTGTTTTTCTAACAATTGGTATTAGAGCCAAAGGTCTATTTGGAAGATAAACCCGTAGGAAGCTAGGGTTTCTGGTTCGAGTGGGAGCAATGGCAAAAGAAGGAAAGTTTAAGATCGAGAAGTTTAATGGCCAAAACTTCCTTTTTATGGAAGATGCAAATGGAGGACTATTTGTACCAGAAGGATATATTCCTACCGTTGGGAGGAAGAGCAAAGCAGTCGGCGGCTATGAAGGATGAAGAATGGGAGGTTCTTGACAAAAAGGCTCTGGGAACAATACGGTTGAGCCTGGCTTTGTCGGTGGCTTTCAATATCTCAAAAGAAACGACAATGGAGGATTTGATGAACACATTGGGTAAGTTGTATGAAAAACCCTCAACCTCCAACAAGGTATTTCTAATGAAGCGTTTATTTAATATGAAGATGTCTAAAGGTGGATCTGTTACTGATCATTTAAATGAGTTTAATATGGTTACAAATCAATGAAGTTCTGTAAGTGTGAACATTGATGATGAGGTTAGGGATCTTCTAATCTTGTGTTCACTGCCAGAAAGATGGAATAGCTTGGTCATGGCTGTAAGTAACTCTGTCTCTAGTTCAAACACCTTGAAATTTGATGATGTTATTGGTGTTATTCTTAGTGAGGAAATGCGAAGAAAAAGCATAGGTGAGAAATCAAGTAATGCGTTGACCATGGAGACCAGGGGAAGACAAAAGGGGAGAGGAAAGAGCCAAGGTAATCGTGGGAAGTCTAAAATGGGCAGATCCAATTCCAGACTGGGAAGGGTAGAGTGTTGGAACTGTGGAAAGAAAGGACATCTGAAGAAAGGTTGCAGATCTCTAAAGAAGAAAGGAGATGGACAGAAGGAAACTACCCATGAAGCAAATGTAGCAGGTGATGTATTACAAGATGCTTTGATTCTTGCATTAGATAATACTAGTGATTATTGGGTAGTAGATTCAGGGGCTTCATGTCATGCTACACCCCATAGGAAATACTTTCATGATTATGTTCCAAGCAATTTTGGACATGTTTTATTAGGTGATGATGAGCCATGTAAAATTGTTGGAATGGGTAAGGTATGGATAAAAGTTAAGAAAGGAACTAACTGGCTGTTAAAAGATGTTAGGCATATTCCTGCTATGAAAAGAAATTTGATCTTAGCAGGGCAGTTGGGAGATGGCGGCTGTCTATCTACATTAGGAGAAAAGTGGTGGAAGATCACTAAAGGATCAATGGTGATAGAAAAAGGAGATAGGGTAGGTACGTTGTATTTATGTCCTCATAATACTGACCATTCTATCTCTTTAGCTTCCACAGGAATAGATATACCATTGTGGCATCATAGGATTGGCTACATGAGTGAGAAGGGGATGCAGATTCTCCACTCAAGGAGGTTGCTACCAGATTTGAAGTAGGTAAGTTTGGAATTCAGTGAATACTATGTTTATGGAAAACAAAAGAGAGTCAGATTTCTTAGGGTTGGGAAATAAAAGAAGAATGAAAAGTTAGAGCTTGTGTATACAGATGTATGGGAATTGGCTCAGGTACAATCTCTTGGTGACTCTCATTATTATGTTACATTTATTGATGATGCAACTAGGAAAACTTGGGTTTATTGCATTAGAAGTGGAAAGCATTTATTGATGTTTGCTACCTTTAAGAAGTGGAAAGCTTTGGTTGAGAATGAGACAAGAAAAAGGTTGAAGTGTCTCAGATCTGATAATGGAGGTGAGTATTGCGGAAAGGAGTTTGATAGTTACTATTCATACCATGGGATTCGTAGAGAGAAGACATTCCTAGGAGCACCACAAGAAAATGGTGTGTCTGAAAGGATGAAAAGAACAATCATGGAGTGTGCAAGGTGTATAACATTGCATGCAGGGTTGCCCTTATAGTTTTGGGCAGATGCTGTAAATACTGCTATTTATTTAATAAACAGAGGACCTTCAAGTGCTTTGGATGGTGGTATTCCAAAGGAGGCATGGACAAGTAAAAAGGTAAACTACTCATTTATGATAACGTTTGGTTGTGAATCATTTGTCCATATTGATAAAGAAAATAGAACAAAGCTTGAAGCTAAATCCAAGAAATGTACCTTTATTGGATATGGGATTGATGATTTTGGTTATCGTTTATGGGATAATGAAAATCACAAAATCATTAGAAGTAGAGATGTCATATTCAATGAAAAGGTCATGTATAAAGATTGGTTGCAGGGAAATAAATAGGAAAAGGAAAACACAAAGTACACAGTACTTGATGAAATTCAAGAAAATGAAGTTCCAAAGGTGTCAGAAAATCAAGAACAACAGCAAGTACCTGAAACTCCTGTAACTGCAAGAAGATCTACCAAGTTAAGTAGACTCCCTGAACTATACTCTCCTTCAATGTATTATTTGTTGATGACTGATGTTGGTGAACCAGAATGTTATGAAGAAGCAATGCAGGTGGAAACTAGAAATAAGTGGTAGCAAGGCATGAATGAGGAGATGGACTCATTGGTAGGAAACCATACTTGGGATCCGGTTCAGTTTCCTGCTGGTAAAAGAGCATTGAAGAACAAATGGATTTACAGGTTGAAGGAAGAAGAAGGAGGTAAGAAGCGGTACAAGGCGAGACTTGTTGTAAAGGGGTTTGCACAGAAGAAAGGTATAGATTTTGATGAAATATTTTCTCCTGTTGTTAAGATGACTTCAATTAGGACTATCTTAAGTCTAGTGGTGGTAGAAGATTTGCATCTTGAACAGTTAGATGTAAAAACAACCTTTCTCCATGTGAATTTGGAGGAAGATATATATATGCAGCAACCACAAGGGTATGAGGTCAAAGGTAAGGAGAACTTGGTATGCAGGTTGAAAAAGAGTTTGTATGGCTTGAAGCAAGCTCCAAGGCAGTGGTATTTAAAATTTGACAGGTTTAAGACAGAACAAGGTTATAGTAGATGTCATTTTGACCACTATGTTTATTTCAAGAAGCTATACAATGAAAGATATATTATCTTGTTATTGTATGTGGATGACATGCTTGTTGCAGGGTCTAACATGCAGGATATAAATGTACTCAAAAGGAAGCTAGCTAATTCATTTGCGATGAAGGATCTGGGTGCTGCAAAGAAAATCCTAGGTATGAGAATAACGAGAGACAGGAAAAATCGCAAATTGACATTGTCTCAGAGTGAGTACATATAAAAGGTGTTGGAGAGGTTCAGAATGCAGAATGCAAAACCAGTAAGTACACCTTTAGCCAGCCATTTCAGTCTAAGTAAGGAAATGTGTCCCAAGACACAGGAAGAGACAGATTACATGTCCAAGATTCCCTATTAATCAGTAGTTGGCAACTTGATGTATGCCATGGTGTGCACAAGACCAGATATTGCACAAGCAGTGGGAGTTGTGAGCAGATATATGAACAATCTAGGTAAAGAACATTGGAAGGCAGTACAGTGGATTCTCAGGTATTTGAGAGGTACTACCACTCAGGCATTATGTTTTGGAGGTTCAAACACTATTCTACAGGGATATGTTGATGCAGATATGGAAGGTGATAAGGATAGCAGGAGGAGCACCACAGGGTATGTGTTTACTATAGGTGGAACAACAGTAAGTTAGATTTTGAAACTGCAAAAGGTTGTCTCACTTTCAACAACGGAAGCAGAGTATGTTGCTGTTACAGAGGCTAGTAAAGAGATTATTTGCTTGCAGAGGTTTATGGAGGAATTGGGTAAGAAGCAAAAGGATAGCAGGTTGTATAGTGATAGCCAGAGTGCCACTCATCTTGCAAAGAACTCAGCATTCCATTCCAGGACTAAACATATATAGCTCAAGTACCATTTCATACACTCTGCTCTGGAAGATGAACTGTTGAAGCTGGAAAAGATACACACTAGCCAGAATCCTACAGACATGTTCACAAAGGTAGTGACCAGAGAGAAACTGATTTCCTGCTCGGTTTCAGTTGGCCTCTAGCATGAAGGTGAAGAGGAGAAAGTTGCGAAGTCTAAGTCCAACAAGTGCAGCAGTGGTGGAGTTGTTGTGATCAGTCTCCAAGTGGGAGATTGTTGGTTGTGGAGCCTGATCTCTATATTCAGAGATATTATTATTCAGCCGTGTCCGTACCCTAGGTTTGGTCATGAACCCGGCACAACCCTAGGGGTATGGGGGAGTGTCAACTAGCTCGGATGTGGGGTGCGGGGGCCAACGCCCCCGAGAAAGGGGGTTTGGGGGCAACGCCCCCAAGTTATGGGGGTTTGGGAGCAGAGCCCCCGAGAAGAGGGTTCGGGGGAAATGCCCCCAAGAAAAAATTTTGGGGCTTTTTTCGCCACCAGTTTTCGGGCCCATGGTTTTGGGTAACCCGTGGTATTTTCCCATTGTATTTCCCTTATTAAAGAAAGACATTGTAACATGGATAGGGTTGATATATTAGGTTTTATGCATTGTAAATATCTCTGAAATCAAGAAGAGAAACTATGAGACAGTGAAGAGGAAGTGCAACGGTTGTGCTGCAGGTTGTATCCCTTCACTTTGTTGGACGGAATAATAATAAGGACTGGCAACTTTAGTGTGGACGTAGCCCAAGTTGGGGTGAACCACAATACATCTGTGTCTCTCTTTTAATGTGTACGTATGATTATATTTTCATTTCTTTTTATTGTTATTGCTTTGCAATCCTATTTTTCTAACAATAGTGATTTGAATATTGCGAATTCATAATGAAATATTTCAATAGAACTATCCATTTGTTACAAATTGGATTTCAAAAAGGCTTTCTTCTTGAACCAAGAGCTCATGTGCAAATTATGAAACTAGTCATGCTTTACTTATTAGCCTTTGTAGCAAAGTGAGAAGTGGAAGAATTAAGTAATCCTACAAATTACCACAAGCAAGAAGTTTAACCAAAGTGTTCTACTTGCAGGGCCAAAGTGTTTTAATACTTATAGAAATAGATTTGAATGCCCAAGGAATATACACAAATCTTATATCCATTGATATATCTAGAATTTTTAGAAATAGATTTAACTACCAGAGGAATATATAGAAATCTTATATCCATTAATATACCTTCGTCAATATTTCCGATTACAATTGCTAATATACAGCTATATACCAAATAGACTAATATTTGCTGTTGATTACATCAAATGTTTATATCACTAATACAATAGAATCCTACTCCCTAGAGCCTCAATAACATGAGCTTCTATTTTACAAAAAAGATAATAGCTGTGTGCATACCAAAAATTAATCATAGACCAACAGAAGGGCCTTGGAAAATTAACAGAAAACGAAACAAGTAAACCTAATCAGACAAGTAAATATCAAAAACCATGGTGGGTGGGCTACGTGGTTCCCTCAACCAGTCTCCATTTGTTTTTTCCCTGAGGCCGAAGGCGGGCTGTCAGATGGAGGGGACTGTCCAGAACCTACAGAATTCATTGGGCTCCCCTCATGGCGGAGATGTTCAATGGCTTCGTGTTGTTCATCATGGAGCCTTCACATTTGTATGATCTGTTTGGCATTGTTACCTACGAACTTCCGCTCCATGCTATCCTCAATTGACTTCTTCAAGGACTCCAGGTCCTCTTTGTCACATTTCCCCTCCAACTTCTCCCGAAGCTCTTCCATGTCCTTTTCTAACTTCTCCATTCTTCAGCTGAGTGCATCAATGGCGCTAGTCCTTCCAACAGGGCCGTGACTACTACCTTTCGCCATTATATAACACAGAGCTAGCTCTGAAGAATTGCTGTAACAAATCCTCTCGTACGGGAGCTCGCTGCCACTAACCAAAGCACTGGTCGGAGTACGGCACCTGCCCAAATGATGAGGAGGGCCAGTGGAGGGAACAACCAAACGATGAGGAGGGCTAGTGGAGGGAAAAACCGCAGAAGACACACATATTTGAGATAGCATTTTGGGAAAAAACCAAGGAACAGGGGCATAATTAATTTAAAGGATAAAAAATGAACAAAAAAACCCTGAACACCGGGATCGGTAGAAATATCCACAAGCCTCGAAATTAAAGCTCAAAGTACTGCAAAGAGGGTTATATGACATTACTAGTCAGAGACCTTATGCAAGAGTAGAGACTCGAGACCTTACCCTGTCCGAGACCATGTGCGAGACCTTACCCTGACACCCTGTCTGAGACCATGTGCGAGACCTTACGCTGACAGACCTTTGAGGTGACTGATGGGAGAGATTGGCTGCTAGGGTTTGAATAGGTTATCCAAAAAGTCTCTAATGTACCTTGTTGAATAAGCTATCCAACCATGGTCTCATTTCTTCAAAAGAGTACTTTCAGTTTTCCTTATGATGGTCATATATGCAAAAGATCAATCTGCCAAAAGTAGGAAAATATTATTTTTCATATTAAGAACTAAAGAAGAATTGGTTAAGTGTCAATATCAGAGAGTTGAAAAGGCATTTCGAAATGCCCAGCAAAGAGTTCCCTTGTGCTGATAATTTTTCCAGATGACATGGGCATGTTCCTTGGTGATCTGGCCATCCAGCTATGGTATCAGTTCCCTCCTTGGTGCTCTCAAGTGCAAGCTATTAGTCTCCCAAAAGCAAAGAAAAACTTGATTATTTATAAAAAGGCTTAAGGGTTAAAATCTCCATTATGCCTGCAGGGGCTAAAGAAATACCCACAAGGGCTAAAAGATGCCCACAAGGGTTTATCTATGCTCGCAAGGGATGAGGTTAAGCCCACAGAGGCTTAGGGATGCCCATAGGGAGTGAAGTTAAGCCCGCAGGGGCTGAGGTTAAGCCCAAAGAGGCTTAGGGATGCCCGCAGGGAGTGAAGTTAAGCCCGCATGGGATTAAGGATGCCCACGGGGGCTGCGGTAAATCCCGTAACGCCCACAAGGGACTAGGGATGCCTACAGAGGGTGAATTTAAGCCCACAAGGGATTAAGGATGGTCGCAGAGGCTTTCCCGCAGAGGAATGGCAAGTTTGTTAAACTTTGGAATTTGACTAGGTATGGAAAAATTATTCAAAACTACTATAAGAGAATGCCCGCCATAATTGATTGTTTGAGGAAAATGCCCACACCATGATATCAGGATATACCTTTTTGAATAGGCTATCTAACCATGGTCTCATTTATTCAAAAGAGTGTTGTATGACAAAGTTATATATCTTCCAAAACAAGGGTTCAAGCAGGTTTAGACATTCTGAAAAATGGCCAAGTGTTGAAAAATTGGTCAAAACGGCTCTAAGAGAATGCTCGCCATAATTCATGGTTTGAATAAAATGCCTGCACCATCATATCAGGATATACCTTGTTGAATAGGCTATCTAACCATGGCCTCATTTCTTCAAAATAGTGCTTTATGATAAAGTTATAGATCTGCCAAAACAAGGGTTCAAGCAGTTTTAGACATTCTGAAAAATGGTTGTGTTGGAAAATTGGTCCAAATAGACTTGGGGAAATGCACGTCGTACCTCATAGGTGAATGGTAAAAATTATCTGAAACAATCATGTTGTAGCTTGTTGAAGGGGCTATCCTAGCATGGCCTAAGTTCTCAAAAAGAATGTTTGATGACAAAGTTAAAAGTCTGCCAAAACAGGGTATCGAGCTGTTTTGCACCAAAGGGAGTAAAACTACCTAAGTGGCCTCAGTAAAATGCTCGCCATGATTCATGGGTCAAATTAAATGACCACACCATATGGTCAGGATGTAGCTTGTTGATTGGTCTACCTAACTATGGTCTCATTTTTCCTCAAGCATGTTTGAGGAAAAAGTTATAAGTCTGCCAAAATAGGGTATCAGGATAAACTTTGGAGAAATTCTTGAAAATAACTAAGTGTTGGAAAACTAGCTCAGGTGGCCTTAGGGAAATGCCCACCATAGTTTGTGGGTTGAAGAAACTTCCTGCACCGTATGGTCATCTTGTAGGCTGGTGTTTTTTCTACCTGACCATGCCCTCATCTTGACTTGAAAGTGCTTGAGGGAGAAGTGATGGATCTTCCAAAACAATGTTTTAGGCAGATTGGACCAAGTCTAGGAAAGTGCAAAATTTTTCTAAATGTAAAATCACTAAAGCTACCTAAGTCACCTCAGTAAAATTCCCACCATTTATTGTGGTTGATGAGTTAAATCATTTTGAGAGTATGGATCTATAGAATGTTGTATGGTGCATCCAACCATATCAATGGTTTGTCCAAATTAGAGTTTATGTAGGTGAAGATATTGATCTACCGAAAGTGCCTCCTAGACTAAATTGCACTACTCCAGTAAAATGCCCGATGAGGAGAGAGAAACAAGCTTTAGAGGATGAAATTGGTCTTGATAGAATCACCTTGTTGGCCTCTACCCATTGGGTGTCTCACTCAAATGTGATGAAAATAAAAATCTCATCATGTTGACCTAGGGTTTGACAATTTTTTCTAAGTATTGAATTAATAGTTTGGAGGTACTATATTCTCAAATGCCCGCTAGATGATGTGTGTGTATCAAAACATTCAAAAGGTGACATGAATCTGGTCCTTGTTGAGGTGGCTATCCATCCATACTTTTAGTTTGCCTTATGATGGTCATATATGCAAAAGATGAATCTACCAAAAGTAGTAAAACTATTATTTTGCATATTAAGAACTAAAGAAAAATTGGCTAAGTGTCAAGATCAGAGAGTTGAAAAGGCATTTGGAAATGCCCAACAAAAAGTGCCCTGGTGCTGATAATTTTTCCACATGACATGGGCATGTTCCTTGGTGATCTGGGCATCCAGCTGTGGTATCAGTTCCCTCCTTGGTGCTCTCATGTGCGAGCTATTGGTCTCCCAAAAGCAAAGAAAAACTTGATTATTTATAAAAACGCTTAAGGGTTAAAAGCTCCATTATGCCCGCAGGGGCTAAAGAAATGCCCACAAGGGCTAAAATATGCCCGCAAGGGTTTATCTATGCCCATAGGGGCTGAGGTTAAGCTCACAGAGGCTTAGGGATGCCTACAGGGAGTGAAGTTAAGCCTGCAGGGGCTTAGTTAAGGATGCCTGCAGGGGCTGAGGTTAAGCCCACAGAGGCTTGGGGATTCCCGTAAGGAGTGAAGTTAAGCCCGCAAGGGCTTAATTAAGGATGCCCGCAGGGACTGAGGTAAAGCCCGTAAAGCCTGCAGGGGCTTAGGGATGCCTATAGAGGGTGAAGTTAAGCCCGTAGGGGCTTAAGGATGCCCGAAGGCGCTGAGATTAAGCCCACAGAGGCTTAGGGGATACCCGCAGGAGGTAAGGTTAAGCCCGTAGGGGCTTAAGGATGCTCGTAGGGCCTAAAGTTAAAGCCACAAGAGCTTAAGCATGCCCGCAAGGTGCTTGCCCGCATAAGCCCACGAAGAGGTAAGGGGCATAGGGTTTTTTCCCGCATATGGAGAGCCCAAATGGATGAAGCCCGCAAACCTAAGAAATCCAAAGAAGTTTTTTTTAATTAATTAAAAATATGAAATAAACAGAATCAAAAATAAAAGATTAATTATCATATTTTAAGAAGCACGATAACGAAAAGGCATGAGCACAGTTTGAAGAGATGCAAGGTTTAAAAGATGAAGAATATATATAGCAAATGTGTCGAAAATTGTCTTAAAAATATGTATTTATAAATCGACAATCGTTGATCCATTGACACAAATGCGTGAGTTGACTTGTGCGTAAAAAAGCCAAGAGCTGTTGGAAGCTAGCATTGGTTTGGAGGGTGTGCAAAGATAGCCATAGGTCGTCGATATAGAGACGAAAGTGCATCAAAATTTAAAACCACGTCGATATTTCCATGGTTTTTCTACCATGATAAAAAAAATGAAAAGACATCTTAAATTTCATTGTATTAATCCACGAATGTTCAAAACGTGGAAATATTTCATGGAAAAATCAGCTCAAATGTACTAGTGGAGGATGACAAGGCTTGATGGTGATTGTGGTAGTGGGCATGGTGTTGGTGACAATGATGTCATGATACTGGAGTTCAACATTAAGCTGGTAACCCTAGAGCTTGGAGCCTAGCCTAGAAACACGAGAGCCTAGCCTAAAAACCCTAGTTTGTATTCTAATCACAATGAAACCCTATTATGTAGCCTAATCCCTTGCCTAAATTATAATACATATAACAATTAAATCATTTTCATTGTACATATATATTCATGTGCATACATTTGAATCCAAATAATTATACACATATATGCATATAAGTTTCTCATCTATCTGGAAAGCGTGCATACAACTAGAAAACTATTGTACCTAGCACCAAAAACCTAATTATTTATTAGATGATTGAAATGTTGTTATGGCATGGTTGACAATTTTGTTGAAAATCGTCATGGTTGATTCTAGGAATAACTAGTATTTATTGCAGATAATTGATTTGGTCAAGTTGTAAAAGGTGCATGGTCTATGTTCATCCCCTCAATGGTTTGAAATTGATTGTAGCATGAATTTTTTTATATGATGGATATGTACACTTGAGAAAAACTTCTCAATGGATGGAAAACCTAATATGATTATAACATTAGTAAAGCTTAGGCCAACATGTACATTCTACCATATTTCAAAATCCATGAGATAAAACCATAGTGGAACAAAACTCGAACAAACATATAAATTTTTTGGCAAATAGTGGAGCATGGTTCCTGATGTACATATGATGGAAACTTGTTCCCTATACAAAATCTGGCAACTGGTGCTGTAGATCCAAAATACATGGCAACTCGTGCCATATACAAAATCTGGCAACTCGTGTTGTAGATCCAAAATACATGGAAACTTGTGTCATAGATACCAAGTACATGGAAACTAGTGCCCAAAAGTGCCACATTGTGGCTAATGTACATAACATGGCGTGTCAAGCATTGTGACCACCCCCATCACTCCTAGGAGCATCTCCAAAATCAATCTTCATCTTCTTGGAGCTATGGGTATCTCGGGTCTTCTTTCGTCTAGGAGTAGACCATATCTCCAGGCTCTGAAACAAATGATATAAGATACCATCATTTTCAACAATTTGTAACATTTACCACATTTATAAAATGAATGTAGAATTCAAATCTTAAATAAATCACCACTGATGCGAGTGGGAGATGTGAGGCAGGTGTCTTGGATCTGCTGAGCCTCTCAACAATTCCAGCCTACAACATTTACAACAATCATTTTATTGAAAAATAATAATTGTTTAAATTAATTTTCGTTAATGCATCAAAATATTTTCATAAATTAAATTGATTCTCATCATGAATACCTCTGAAAATGGACATGGCTAGGCTTCAGGGCTAGCAAGTGGAGCAGTTGGCTGGACAACCTGCTCCGATGTAATCATGGAGGGGGGGGGGGCACAGATGTAGTTGCAATAACTACGGGTGCAACCACTGTAGATACATGGGAGGATACTGGAAGAGTAGATGCCACAATAGTGTCGGGAACTCGAGAAGATATGGTGGAAGAGGACATGATGGTATGGGATGGAGGAGGACGTTGTGGACGATGAACCCCTACTAGCTGTACGATAGGGAGTATCGACACAAAAGGGTTAGGGAGGGATGGTGAATGGGAGGGAGGTCTTGGATAGAAGGGAGGTTGTGGATGAAGGGCGAAAGCTGGATGGAAAGGGGGGCATGGACGAATGGGGGATTATATATAGATGGGGGGGCATGGATGAATGGGGGAGGATGTATAGACGGGGTAGGGGGGGGGGGGTGGACGAATGGGGGGGATGGATGGAGGGGGGCAGATGGACGGAGGGGTGAGTATGGACAGAGAGGGGAGGCTGGATGGAAGGGAGGGGGTGGACGGAGGGAGGGGTATGGATGGAAGTGAGTGGGGAGACTCATGGGAGAGGGTGGAAACATGGGACTAAAGTGGGGATGGGGAACTATGCCACCTATAGTTGTTGGTGGCCCCTGCATACACATTTGTAATATCATAGTAATTTAGTAAACAAAAATCAAATTAAACCATAATAAGTCATCACAATTCAAATTAAAAGCGTGCTTTTAACTAAACATTGTACATGTGTATATGGTGATATGTCGATCCCTGGCGGAGATGATTGATCATCGTAGTCTGGGCATACTTGTGGACACCAAAATGCATGCACGTTATGAACATATTAAAGAAGCAATTATTTACGCAATCAAAATATTCAAAAATATTGTACGAACTATCATCGTGTATGTCATAAATATAAATACATAAAAAATAGAAATGTCATAAGTTAACAATATTGTGTGAGGTACTGAAAATAACTCTGTGTGAGGTGCGGCAATTTTAGTTGCAACTGCCATTGCTGCATCTAGGTTGGGATATCCTACGTTCTCCCATGACAACGTCTCAGCTCTAAATATCTGTACATTGAAATAATAGTTTAAGTCAAACACAAATACTTTACAAATTATCAAGTAATGATTGAAAACACATTAAAAAAGGTGCTAACCTACTCCATATAGTATCCCTCGATCGGGCCAAGGAAAGTGTGCCTGCAATGGGGACAAAGATGCGGCATTGTACCCATCGAACTAGAAGGCCCAGCATGGATACCACCAGTCACAGGTCTATCCTGACTCTGTCGTGAAGGCCCTGCACCTAAGTCTCTATTAGGATCAACCTGTCTCTCCATTGTAGTCACTACTATAAAGGCGATGTGTCTAAGGAGTCCACGTGCAACACTCCTCATCGCCCCCTCAATCTGATCAAGTTTGTGGGGTAACTGAGGTGGATAGCGAAAGGGGTAACTAGGAGCTAGTGGCCCTCTCAGTGGGTTCCTCCTGGCAGCAAGTCCATCTTGGGTAGAGCCACTCCCAACACCCTGGAACTCGATTATGTCAAAATAGTTGACATGTAAACCAAGCGCAAACTCAGCCCATAATTTCCGAAGGAAGTACTATGGAACCTCCCTATTATTGTAGGGAGGATTATCGTAAACCATGAACCACCTATGCATCCAATTGTCCCTCCATGGTTGGAAATGACACCAATCCATGTAAACATGTGGCTTTGCACTATCTAGTGGTTGTTTTGTTCTTGGATCGCTGAACATACTGTATAATTGGGCCTTTGCAATATTCCATTCGTTTACTTCCTCGGAAATGCCTATGGATTAATACTCCCGCATCCTAGCTCTATATTCAATCATGTCAGTCAATTGGCGATGTGCATGGATGAGGGAGTCAATTGAGCTCTCAATTAAAGTGGCAAGGGACACTCGAGACGGTTCCCCTGTGTTTCTTAGTTCTTGAGTGTACACTCTCATTTCATTTACATAATGGTTCAAGTCATCTTGGTCGAAATTTTGTTGGGGGTTTTGATTTTCTTGGGAATTTTGATTTTGTTGAGGGTTTTTATTGTTTCCAAGATTGTGTTTTCTTGTGTTCCACCGGACTGCATGTTAACATTTTTTTCATTCATTGTATAGGTTTAGACTCTGCAATTGAAAAATTCTCTATTATTTTACTAATTTGTGAATTATTAAAAATTTAATAAACAAACAAAAATGAATAAAATGACAAAAAACATGGATCTTACCTATCCAATGCACTTGATGATCACTTGGTGGATGGATTGAGGGATTTTTTGAGTGAAATAGCTGAAAATGGTGGTCTCTTGCTCCGTGCATGAAATGGGTCAGTGAGTCTCTACCGGTTGGAAGGAAATAAAATGATTCTGCCTTGTTTTTTAAAATTAGCTTAGCAGGCGCGTGTGCACGCTTTTGAGCGCATATGCGCTAAAAACGTGCATGCGTAGAAGCGTGCACGTGCAGAAGCATGCACATGCCTCAGTTCAGTATCGAACCTAATGGAACATGCACGCTTCCTTAGGTGCATGCGTGCATTTGTTTTAGTCCCGCTAGTGCGACCCCGTTGCAATACTTTTGGGGAGAAACTTTGTCAACCCACCCTACTAACCATTGCGTACATTCCCAAGGCGTTGTGAGACATGACCATTGACTTTCTCTTTTGTCAAATGGTCATATATTCACCCACCCCCGCACTCCTTCATGGGAAACCTCTTACACACGGGTCTGATGTGGCAGGTCCACATCATACCTCTCACCCACGTGGATCCTCCATGTCACCCATCCACGTGGCATGGGTGGGGCCCACTTAAAATTTCCCAAAAATTTAAAACTTCATATTTGTATGAAATTTTAATTCATTTACAAGCGGACCATTCCAAGGTTATGCCTGAACCCTTATATGTCTCTTAACATGACCCATTTTCCACAGATACATTTTATGATTTCTGTCAATAATTATGCATTTCTGGCCCATACAACTCCAATATTGCAACCAAAAGCTATGATACCACTTTGTAACGTCCCCTTCACCCAATCCATCTATTAGAGAGGACATTATTTAAATTGGGGCCTCTAAATTTCGCCCATAACCACAATTACGAATTTATAACAAGTAAAATGGATGTACAACTATGGAAATAAAAACACATAGCAGAAAATAAACTTGATCCATAGACATGGCATGAAATTATAGGCATAATTATTACATGTATATAAATAAAATCATTACACATCTGATACATAAGGATACTTATCGTTAAACAAAGAATATCTAAGCAACTATTTGTGTAAGAGATATTTTCCACCCATCCATATGCACTATGTCCAACATATACTCTTTCTGTTGAGAGGCCACCCCCAAGCTGGTCTATGAGTCTATCAGGTTGAAGGAAACACCTACAGGCTTCTCTCTCTCATCCCGCAACCCACTCTGCTCTCTATGCTTAGCCAAAAGCTCGAATAGATCTCTACAGGGGTCTCACTAAGCCATCAAAACCATGGAACTCCTTCCAATTTCCCCACACAACACAAGCAAGGAATTTCCCTTAACTGGTCCATAGTTCCCTCAAGAAATCCAACCCTTATAGTGATTACCAGTGTGTGCAGTAAGAGGCCAACTTGTTGTATGCTATTGGAGAACCTCCTACAACATTAATCCTTTTCTTCTTAAGCATCCAAAAGTAACAAAAATCAATGGGTAAAGGTTCCTATCTTTCCCAACCTCCATGCTCACCTACAACCATCTAATTTCCCTTCCAAAAATACAACTATGTCTCCCAATTCAAATTTATGGGTTAAACATAGTTTGGTAATGGAAATGAACATCAATAGGACAACTCTATGTAGTGCAGAATCCTGCATGGGAGAATGATCAAAAGAGTGTTGAATCCAATTGATATGAGGTAAGGGTGAAAATACAACTGACATAGCTTCTGACCATAGAAGAAAAGCACTGCTAACAGATCACATAATTGCCACAACCCCATGCCTCAATAACTGCATGAAGTGACGTTTCCCACCAACTTCACATATGAATTCAATGATTGGGTTTAATAGTCAAGAGAAGGTAATTGGCTCATTTAAGGCACATGGAATATTTTGGATAAGTTATAGGGTTGACACTTGGAAACATAGAATTTAGTTTCCCATAGGCCCCCCTTTCCTCTTCCCCTCGGGTGGAATCATAACCCCTCTAGTGCTCTTTACACAACCATGTTGGACCATTTATGTTGTTTTCCAACATAATATTTACATATATATTTTAAATTGGCATGATAAGACAACCATATGGTCCAAATAAAAATATATACATCATACATGCCTAACCATTCACTAGTCGGGCCTTTGCCTTGAGCTCCGCACTAGGAATCCTTACTAACATATTTAATTAATTTACATACTTTTGATAAATTACATTCCAAGTCAAAACTGGGGGTGTTACATCGAGGTGATCTATAACCAAGTCACCCTCATTCATCCTTAGAAGGTATAAACTTTTCCAAAGAAACAACTTGTTAACCAGGGATTTCGACAAGTACATGTTCCCCAACTTATCCCACAGATTATTTGCAGTGTCTTCTTCTAATACATTCATCAATACAGTGCTAAGAAAAGTTGGATTGTACTCCTTGCTTTCCTATCGATTTTCTGCCAATCATCCTTTGACATACCAATTAGAGTTGATTTGGTGTCAACAAAAACCCATTCTTGTCGACCTATGAGGAGATCCTCCATTTTAAGCTTCCAAAGTGTTGTGAGGAAAATGCACCTATAGTTCAAGGGAGAAACTACCAACTTATAGGTATGAAAGATAGACCTACAAATGTTCTGCAAGTACAACAAGTAAGTGAAGAGATTAAGGTTAGAGATATGTGCACCTTATTCAGAAGGTTGATCCCAAGCTTCCTCTTCCTTGTTCTTCAATGCCATCTAGTATCGCGATGCCCACCCCTGCAAAACAACTTGATACCTTTCTCAAATACATTTGACTACATATATAAGACTAATATCCATGACATAATAAGACATCAAACTATAATCAAACAGTAATCAAATCTAAGAAACACATGGATAGGTCATATTTGGAAAGGAAAGAATGTCTGATCTTTATTAATGAATGAAGCAAGTACATCAAGTTATACCTTCCTTCAAGCTTGGCACTTCACGAAACCTAGATTCAAGGTCTCCTGCTTCTGTTCTCCAAGGATCCCAACCTCTAATCAGCTATGCTAGGGTTTATCAAAAACTAAGGCACAAGAGAGGGGGGATGAGGGTCTCCATTCCTCCAGCATAACATTGTTATGGGCTTGGTCCCCTCACATGGCCCTTCTACCTTCCTTATATAGTCAATGAAGGAGACGAAAAGTAGTTATAACCGATCAGGAGGTTGCCAAACCGACTTAACTTACCCAAAATTTGAGATTTTGACTAGTACAGGAAAGTGCCCTACTCTGCAGTAGACAAACTAGTGCATTTATGAAGGTGTGCACTACTTTAATGAAGCAGAGTTGCATATCAAACGCTACTACCATGCTTGGATACCAGCGCACATGTGGAAAAATGGTCAAAAACAGGGTTTTTTGATGATTTTCAGGACATGGTTTGGTCTGAAAAAATGTTCCTAAGGGTTATAGCCATCAAACGGGCCAAGAGTGAGGTAATTTCAACCATTTTTAGTGTCCCAAATGACCCCTCAATCCACAAGTGTCCTGTTGTGTGACTAAATTTGATCTCAAGAAGTGTCATCATGCGACCAAGGGATGCAATTGTCGTCACAGACGGAGAAGTGTCATTTTAAGCTATAACAGATGCCCCCTAATGTATGAGGTCAGAGGGAGTGAGGGAAATGATGGCCGAAATACATTATAAATAACAAAGAGTTGAATCATGGAGGAACCGGAGAAACCAAGAATCATAGGCTCAAATGAAGTACCTGAAAGCAAAGGCAATGTCAGACAAACTTATTCTTGGGGTAACTGTCCATGTTCAAATAGTGGAACATGACCTCCAAGAGGATACAATAATGATCCAAATACTGATGCATATATCATGGCCACTAAAATACAAGCATGGATCCATGAGGAACATAAGTGTAAACATATCCACATAAATACAAGGTGGATCTATGTTAAAACTGGAGAACATAGCCATAGAGAACAAGCTGGATCTATGTCTCATCAAGAGCCAAAATGAGTGTGGCTCAGTCTTGCGCAACCTGGGCGATAACATAAATGAGGTGATGCTATCGAGGATCCCAAGGTCTTCATCCAAAAACAACCCAAGGTACAAACCTATCCATGCGAATAAATGAGTTGATGTCGAACATGGAAGGTATCGTTTGATTACCGGTCGTTGATGTATATCATTAACAAACGCGAGGGTGTCCACCAATAATGAAAATGGAACCCAAGGTACCTAGTACATTCAAGCAAGTGCAAATAAATGGTCTTGCCGTCGAACACTTGAAGAATCCATCGGATAGGAGACATTGATGTATTCCCATCTATCCAATAGCGATGGAAGCTGCCACTAATGACTACAATCCCCAAGGTACTAACCGAAACTCTAAACTTCATTCCCAGAGCACAATAAGTTGAAGTCGATGGGAAGAAGTCCGTTGGAAGGGAGACCTTAAGGCATCCTCCATCATCCAACATGAGGGACATTCAACAGGTATGAGCTGATTTGAAGTAGGACTGAACACATGATGAAACATACTGACACCAAGGAATGGCCGACGCATGAGGTCAAGGCAACTGCAGAATGGCTGATGTTAACACCTAAAAAGTGCTCACTAGCTCATTTCCTTATTCACATGACCCATTTGTCCACTTTTCCACCATCTGAGCCCCTGAAGCCAACAAAAGGTCACTAAAAGACCTTAGTACACCCCTTTTTCCCACTCAAAAAGATTATTTTTCCTAAAAAAGCATAAAAAACCCTCAAAAAGGGTCCAAATTCCCAAAAATATTAAAAAGGGAATAAAAATATTAATTTTATTCAAAAAAGGAAAAAGGAGGGAAAAGTACCTAAACCATGTTGGTCAATACCATTGGTTTCCACAAAACCACAACTGGTATTCCCCACCACCAAAACCTATAAAAAGGTGGTAGGGGCTCCTCATTTCACATCCATCCATCTTCCTATCCTCTTGCTGCCAAAATATTCCTTGAGTATTTGGCCATTGTAGCAACCTTGGAGAAAGGACCCATTGGAGTTTGGAGCTGCTCATCCTTGGAGCTTCTCAACTATCTTCATCATTTGGAGGTATTATCGCAAGCACTTGCTTGCCCCCATTTTTCAATACAAATTTATTTTCTCAAATTCTTGTTTTTGTTTTTTAATTCAAAATTTTATTATGATATGCACATGCTAGTTTAGTTTGGTTTAGATTTAGTTTACATTATTTTTGCTTAATATTGAGACTGCTGCTACTAGTTAGCAGGTGCCCATAGCACTAAGCTTGGTTGCAAAACCAAGCCAACAGTTTTTTGGCGACTCCGCTGCTTTCGAATCTTTAGATCTCACTTTTGATTTAGATCTTAGTTTTTGATTGTATTAGTTAGTTTAATTCATAGATCTGCCACCCTAGACAGCAGATCCATTGTTGTTCTAGATCTTGGCCCATTTTTTAGCCATTAACAGCCCGAAATTCTCAATTTTCGGGTTCGTTTTTAGGCGGCGTCGTACGGCTTTCGCCTCGCGGTTTTTTGCCTGATAGTTGCGCGGATCATCGCGACTGCGTGGCTTTTTTCTGCTCGGTTCACCGTGGCTTCGCGGCCTATTTGCGCGCTACACATCGCAGCTTCGCGGACATTTTCCGCGCTGCACATCGGGATTGTGTGTCTAAATCCCGCGCTGCACATCGGGACTGTGTGTCTAAATCCCGCGCTACACATCACGGCTTCGCGGTCAAAACCCGTGCTGCCCACCGCGTCTGTGCGACAGAAACCCACGTGGTCCATCGCGGCTTTTCTGTCAAAACCCGCGATGCTAATTTTTTCATTCAACCGAATCGTTTAAAAAATTAATTTCTTACTGTATTTTCTGCCCACATAGCACATTTTCCAGTATTAGAAATCCTGCATATTTTACAGCCATAGAAAAATTTTACTATTTAGAATGCATGTGAAAAAGTCTTTTTAAATATTTTCAGAAATTGAAAGAAGGATTTGATTGCATTTTATCTAGATTAAAAAATTTTACTGTTTACTTCTTTGATATTTTTGCTCATAGCAGAATTTTAAAAGAAATCCATTTATTTCGCAAAGAAGTTATATTATTTGCTTTCCTTTTTCAAAAGATCCTTTGTTTTTTGAATAGTCTTTGCAAAACATTTAATTTCCATTTATTGAAAAAGTCATAATATTTGCTTTTTATTTCAAAAGATCCTTTGTTTTTTTAATACTTAGCATTTACTTTTTCAAATTCAGTTTAAAATATCACACGTGCACCCACTCAAACACTAATTTTAAACTGAGCCTTAAAACTTACCCTAATTTCAACCCACTTTTAACCCCACTTGGGGAGCACTAAAAGAACTTTGTAGCTAGGTATTATTGGGGGGATAGGTGTTCCAATAACACCCCTCAGTTATTACATTTGAGACATAGAAGTTGTCCATTAGGGAGCTAAAATCTCTTAGTATTTATTGGCACGGTCACAACCGGTTTATGGGAAGGCCTCTCCCCTAGGAGGGTTGAAGTCGCGAGGATGGTTCCGGAAGCCTGAGTGGAATACCGAAATCCATTCAGTAACCGAAGGGCTACCATTCGCAGTTCTCGGGATATCCCTGTACGGGGGTATTGCGGTAAAGGACCAAACGACAGATTTACCTTTTCTTGACATGTCATGAACGGAGTATCCTAGTTGCCATTCTTTAGGATTGATTACCCGGTGTCCCTCCTGGTAGGGGGATATCTAGCCGTTGTCTCAACACTCATATTGTCTGACTTCGATTTCATCACCTTGCAGAGAATATCGTTTGTTGATTCACAATACTTTTAGTTAGGTGTTTGCATGATACAATCCACCTTTGGTCTAGTTACACCTATTTTTTCTAGAAGCTGTTTGCATGTTGGTACTCTGACCATTTTTTGCATACCTCCACTTATTATAGCACAGCTGCTATAATAAGTGCCTTTTTGGCCTAAGAGCCTTCATTTTCGCTCCCCTTCTTGCACCCTTGGTTGCATTAGGGTTTTGAGGTTTTTATACATTACCATTTTTTACATCAGATTTTTTACACAAAAACATATTTCTCACCATTGAGTATTTTAGACGCTCTCGCCGTCTTTAGGGCGAACTCCCATAGTTCAGTCTACTTGGCTTGCCACATCACCGACGCTGAGCCTTATCCCTTGACTCGACACATCGTCGGTCGAACAGACAGTCATCCGATTCTGACACGCCTCACTTCACCTCCGATTCTGAGGCAGAATCCGAAAACCCCACAGAGTTATTTCCGACCAACCTTATGGCTAGAACACCATTTGACCCACTCTTTACCAGCACCATAGGTGAGACATCCAAAGATCCTTCTACCGCAGTGCCATCCATGGCAGTAACCACCCCCCTGGGTAGGCCTAATATGGGCAACACTCCTCCCTTAGGAATTCCCAACACAGGGCCACCCCCTGTTATAGGAATTCCCAACACAGGGCCACCACCTGTTATGGGTATACCCAACATAGGGGTCACACCCCCTTTGGTTTCCACAAACCCTATCCCCAAAATCCCTACTGCTATTCCTAACCCAAGTGTAACCCATGTTGCACTTGGAAGCGCTGACCCGTACCAGACCACACCTATTGGAGGACACATACCTTCAATACCTAGCATACCTTTAGGCGCTACTGGACCCCTACATCATACCACCATGACTAGTCATGTCCCAGTCACTACGCCACATACATCTGCTACCTTACCTTACATGGCGAGTCTGAACTTACCAAACTTAGCCAGGCTCACCAATGACCCCATCAGACACGATCCTGCGTGGCCTCCAATGCCCACCAAACTCCCCTCCAACATCCCTAAGTTTGAGGGCAAGGCAGGTGAGGATCCCTAGAACCATATCATGTCTTTCCATCTATGGTGTTCCTCCAACTCCATAGTGGACGACTCTGTCCGCCTCCATCTGTTACAACGCACCTTCACTGGCTTTGCAGCTAAGTGGTATATCGAGCAGCCCCATGGGATGCATGCCACCTTTACCTCCCTTGCTTCGACCTTCCTGCAGTTCTTCCGGTTACCTGTCCGCTATGATGTGGGATTTGAGATCCTACTGTCTTGCAGACAGAACACGGCCACCCACATCACTGACCACATTCATGAGTGGCGTCGACGCCGAAGCCTCTGCAAAATCAAGTTAGATGACCGCATCTTCTTAAATTGGTTTCTAAAATCCCTCCTCCCTCTCATTGCGAAGGATGTGGCATCCGAAAGATCCCAGTCTGAAGAAGAAGCCATCCTCAAAGCCCAGCAGTTTGACCTCATTTATGCCCAGTCGGGTTATCTGTATACCATTATACCAGACGCCCCTCGAGCTGATTCATCCCAACACGATGCGTCGGGGGCATCCCACGCCGCAGACAGCATCATTGGTCATATTACCCCGCATCCCCAACCCTTTTCCATTGCACATCCTAGCCATGGTCCCTACCTTTTGCGGGCTACATCTCAATCTGGAGCAACCAATTCATATGCTCCCATGGCACATCACCACCATATCCACGGACCTTCATGTCCACCTCAGTGCTTTGGTCATGCACCATCTGCATACGCCCCCCCAGTCGCACCTCAACCTGTGTACTATCCACAGCTAGCTGCGACAGCTAACCCAACACCTCCAATAGCTCAAGGTTACCAACAACCCCAGCAGGTAACTAGACCACCTCCAGCCCCACCGGTTTATTATCCACCACAACCTGCTCCCGCACTTGCGGAGAACCAAAATCCTCCCACTACTCAAGGGCAAGTGTACACACAGCACAACCAGCCCCAGCACCAGAACAACCAGCGCAACCAAAATGCGCAACAGAACCGTGATAGAGGTCGTAACCGCGGTAATAACCAACAACATCAGCAAGGTCCTCCACCTCCCAATCCTCCACAAAATAACAATGCTGCTCCTCCCAACCGCAATTCGGATCAGAATCCCAAGCAGCCTAGAAATAATAACCTCAGAACAAACCACCCTTGTTCTATCTGTGGGGTCTATGGTCATTACACGCATTCTTTCCCACATTTGGAGCGAGCTCGGCAACTCTGGACGGACGATGCCCATCGTCAAGGGCAAGCGGCTCCTCAGCCGCCACCCAACCCTCCACCACCTCAACATCAAGCGTTGGTGTTGCAAAACCCCTTTCCAAACCAAGGTGTAGTGAACACTCAGCCGTTAGCGCCCCCTCAGGGCAACGTGCCACCACAACAAATCACTTATGCAGCCCCTGATCAACCCATGTTCGATTTAGGTACTCACCATTTGTTGATGATGTCAACTGCCGATGCCAACCTCCAAACCCGTCGGAACCAATATGGCTCCACTTCTGAAGCCCCTCCCGCCGACAAGAACACTAACATTAATCCCACAGATCAAACGTTACGTATACCTCCGGCCCCACTTGATGGTGCTTCCAAAGCACCTTGCTTCCCACTTCGTCGCATCAACAATAATCCCAATTCTCGTGCTGCATCGAATTACAACATTGTCAACGACTTAGCCCAGTCTCCTGCAGCCATGTCTGCTTTAGAAGTTTTGAAAAACTGTCCCTCGCAGTGCAAGACTTTGCTCTCTGCCATTGGCGCTATCGACCCCAATGATTCACAACTGATCGCATTCGATTCAGACCAGTCTGAACCACGCCTGCCTTCCTCTTTAGCATTCCAAGTTTCCGTTTCTATTCGGAATCTTGTCATCCATAGGTGCATTATCGATGAAGGGGCCTCTACATGCGTCATGTCCACATTTGTTTGGCAGAAGTTGCAATCCCCTACTCTCCAGCAGTCCACCACTGCGTTGCGAGCCTACGACGGCCGTTCGGCCCAACCCCAGGGTCTCTTACCTAATGTCCCCATCCAGCTCGCGGGTAAAACCATGCTCATAGACATTGAGGTCATCAATGCCCAACTGGACTATAACCTTTTACTTGGTCGTAGCTACATGTATTCCATGCGGGCGGTCGCCTCATCCGTTTTTCGTACCATGCAGTTCCCTCATGAGGGACGCGTGGTCAAGGTCGACCAACTCACCTACTACGATCCCAAGGCCCCCGCCACACCTGAAAATGTTCTCCCCATGGTTGAACAACCTGTTTGTGGTGTAAATACCTCGTTCGTTTCCTCAAAAGGACCCAGACTTTACTCCGAGGCACCGATGACCTCTACATTCCAGGCCATTCCACCACCGTCACCGGAGACCCACGTCGCTAACCTCTGCACTCTTTCACAACAACCCAGTAACCAACCCTCCTTGTTGCCTAAACCACCATTGGTACCTAGTCACATTGTAGTTACACCCATCCACACAATCCCCTTTCTATTTCCTCCTTCGGGTGTAGTAAGCGCCCCAGTTATGGCTACCCTTAGTCTCCCCGGGTTAACATTGGGAATACCCATGTGGTATATTTCACCTTCGGTTCCCCCGCTGACACCCAATGTCATCCTGCAGCCGGTACAGCCCATCGTCACTTCTACCCAACCACTTCCTGGTATCACGACTCCTTCATCATCAACGAATCCCCCCCAACTCATCAGGTCCACTGGGGGCAGAGGCCCACAACCATACACTGCGGTACCCCCACCCAAGGGAGTTAAACCTCCTCCCATGTTCCGTGCTCCTCCCAAATGCTCGTTGTGTGATGAGTTAGGCCATCCAACCCATCAGTGTCCACAGTTACCTGCATTGCAGGAACACATGCAAATGCTAGACGACGACCCCAACATCCCGGTGGTCAAACTCGATCCAAACCCCATGCCTCATGATAAATCACTGCGTACCAACCACCCATGTGCGATATGCGGTATTTATGGCCACTACTCACATAACTGTCCTGGCATCCCAGATTACAGAGCAGCCCTCTACGAGATGAATAATTTGGACCTTGAGACGACACCCCCTACTATCGAGGAGATCTACCCTCCCGCATCATCCTCATCCGGAGAGATTAACAACATCTATATGATCTCTTCGACGACCAATTTCAAACCAGAACCCCTTGATTTATGGTCTGACTACTTCCGTACTGATGAGCAAATTTTGGAAACACTCACTACTCTCGACTACCCTTGGGACGATATGCATCATCGCTCATACTTCCTTCCAGAGGTGTCTACAACCATGACATCTGACCAGTTGTCAGTCGAATCGAAAGATTTCATACCCACTAAGGTCGATTGGCTCAAGGACCCCATCCCAGCACCGGATGCCTTCAAAGAAGGGAACATGTCAAACATTTCCCCCATTATACAAATTGATATTTCCACCACACCTGGAAAACCTGATCTCATCTCGCTGGGCGCATCTTGCACTCAAGCGGAAACTCAGGCGTATAAAAAGCTTTTTCAAGAATTCCGTGATGTCTTTGCCTGGTCCTATACCGAAATGCCTGGTCTTGACCCTGACATTATAGAACACCACATTGACACGTGGCCTGATGTTCCCCCCGTTCGTCAGAAACAGCGACCCATTCATCCTTCCAAGCTCCCCACTGTTAAAGCCGAGGTTGAGAAACTTCATGAAGCAGGATTCATTTATCGTATTCCTTATACCACATGGGTGTCAAACCCCGTTCCCGTCAACAAAAAACAAGGCACCCTTAGAGTATGTACTGACTTCCGTGATTTAAACCGCGCTTGTCCCAAAGACAATTTCCCCACGCCATTCATTGACCAACTCATTGATGCGTGTGCAGGACATGAAGTCCTATCTTTCATGGACGGTTTTTCCAAATACAACCAGATTCAGATTTGTAAGGAGGATCAGTATAAGACTGCCTTTACTACCCGATGGGGCACCTTTTCCTATCGTGTCATGCCTTTCGGCCTCAAAAATGCTAGTGCCACCTTCCAACGGGCTATGACCTATTGTTTTCATGACTTGGTCCATATCCTGCTGGTCTATCTCGATGACCTTACAGCTCGTTCCCGGAAACAATCAGACCACCTTAATGACCTCCGACAAGTTTTCCTGCGTTGTCGCAAATATAAAATCCGCTTGAACCCACACAAGTGTGTCTTTTGCGTTCGTGCAGGCTGTTTGTTGGGTTTCATTGTTTCCCAGGATGGAATTACTGTTGATCCCCTGAAAGTCAAAGCCATCTTAGACCTTCCCTCTCCGCGCACACTTCGGCAACTCCAGAGTTTGTAGGGGCGGTCCAATTTCCTTCGTCGCTTCGTGCCTAATAACGCCACCAAAGTTCACGGATTCTTACGCCTACTTCGCACCCACATACCCTTTGTTTGGGATGAGCAAGCGGACACGGCATTCGAAGCCCTCAAGAAAGCTCTCACACAAGCCCCCTTGATCTCCCCTCCGGATTTCTCTCAGGACTTCACCCTTTATGTCTCGGCATCTGAACATGCCGTGTCCGGAGTCTTGGTCCAAGAAGACGCCTCTCACCAAGAACATGTCATTTATTACGTCAGTCAAACCTTGTCTAGCCCTCCCTTAGTTACCCATACGAGGAAAGATTAGCCCTAGCTGTAGTCTTTTCCGTCCAAAAATTACGACACTACATTCTGTTCGGTCATACCACGGTCGTAGCCAACTCCAACCCTATGGTCTATCTCCTAAATCAGCGGCTCCTACAAGGCCGTGTTGCTAAATGGGTCATTATTCTCCAGGAATATGACCTCACTTTCAAAACTCCCAAGAGCACCAAATCCCTCGTGCTTGCCCATTTGATCACTGACCTCCCATCTTCTTCGTCATCACCTGCTATCCAAACGGATCTGATTGACGATCACATCTTCATCATTTCGTCTGATGACCCATGGTACGGTGACATCCTAGTTTACCTCCGCACGTAGAAATTTCGACCCCACGTCGATCGTGATGGACGCCGTCGTATACGTCACCACGCCCCCCGATACCTCTTGTTAGGGGATGTGCTTTATCGACACGGTGTTGATACCATCCTACGATGTTGCCTATCCCATAGTGAGGCAGAACAAGTCCTCAATGATTGTCATAGCGGTGCCTGTGGCGGCCATTTCTCCGGCATGGCCACCGCCCAAAAGATCATTCGTGCAGGTTACTTTTGGCCGTCATTATTTACTGATAGCATCACCGCAGTAAAACATTGCCAAAATTGCCAACTTTTTGCCCCTAAAGCAAGAACCCCACCCGCCCCCCTTCATCCAGTCGTTACTGCCGGACCATTCTGCAAATGGGCCATTGACTTCCTTGATTGCAATCCCACATCAGCCAGCGGTCACAAACATATTATTGTGGCCGTAGATTATTTTACCAAGTGGGTGGAGGCAATGCCAACCTACAATTGCACAGCCGAAACCGCAGCACGATTCTTTCTCAACCATGTTATTGCACGTTTTGGAGTGCCAAAGCAACTTGTATCAGACCACAGCTCTCAATTCGAAGACGCCATCTAGAAAGAACTATCCACCTTACTGAAATTTGAACACCATTTCTCCTCTGCCTACTACCCCCAAGGAAACGGCCAAGTCGAAGCGACAAACAAAATTTTGAAAACCATCCTCCAACGCACTGTAGACAAACACAAGTCAAATTGGCACCACATGCTCTTCCTGGCACTATGGGCATACCGCACATCGACTAAAACTGCCACCGGTTTTACCCCTTTCCACTTAGTTCACGGTGTCGAATCTGTCCTCCCCATTGAGTGCCAGATTCCAACCCTACATATGGCCGTTGAACGCCTACCGGACACTGCCCCAATTGAGCAACGCTTACTACTCCTGGAGTAGGCCGATGAAGATCGGCACGCAGCCCTTCAAAACATGGAAGCAGCCAAGAACCGATCCAAATTGAATTATGATAAACATGTCCACCCGAGAACTTTTTCTGAAGGGGACCTTGTCCTCGCCTACGATCAGGCTCATGATAAAATCGGAAAAGGAAAGTTTGTGTCCATGTGGAAAGGCCCATATATTACTGCTGCTACTAGTTAGTAGGTTCCCATAGCACTAAGCTTGGTTGCAAAACCAAGCCAACAGCCGACACAGGTTATATCCTTGAACAGTGAGCACGACACAAGAGTGACTTAGGAAGCTTTTAACACAAAGAGACCACGATGCAAATCTGCAATGTAGGAGACATTAACAGATTCTCCATATGATTGGAAGACTAACCAAACAGAGGAGTAAGAACTCGGAGATCAGTTTTATCCTAAGGCCAACACTAGAACCCAACTTGTTTGATAGACTCAAAACAGGTGCTTTGTTCATGGAGATAGTTGACTTGCTGCCATCATATTGAAAGATATTTTAACATTCTTCCCTTCTCTTCCCTTTTTAATTTTTTAACGAGCTTGACAAAGAACTAAAGCATGCTCGACGGTATTTTCATATTTAAGGAGTCTGAAAAACCTAGAAGAAAACTCCATACATCTATCCATGGATTTTATATCGAGCCCGGATTGATCTGTGCTCAGTGGTGTTTTCTTGCTTATAGAGTTGAAAAACTTAAACAGTCGTCTATCAACCATCGCTTGGATTTCACATCGAGCCTAAGTAGGTGAATGCTCACTTGGTGTTTTCACATTTCGAGAGACTGAAAACCCTAAAGATGACTCCAAAGGTCCTTTTTCATAAAGTCAGTCTCCTTCCCCAAAAAAGTGTAAAATAATGGAAGAAGAACTCTTCTAGCGCATACCAGAGTATACCTAGAGTATACCTTTTCCGTAAATTATCCACCAAGGCCTGGAAAAGGGGTAATTCTATACCTAAGTGGATGTTGGTTCAATTATTTTAACGAGCCCGAAAAGACAACTATGCTCGGCAAACTTTTCCTATTTAAGGAGTCTGAAAAGGGCTTAAAAGAACTCCATAGGGATCTTTTCCATAAAGGTTTAACAAGCCCGAAAAAGTAAACTCGTGACCTCCTTACTGTTTTTAACGAGCTCAAAGGAGATACAGAAAAATGATCACAACTTCCTTACTGTTTTTAATGAGCTCGAAGTGAAGATGAAAGAAATGCTCATAGCCTCCTTAATGTTTTTAATGAGCTCGAAGGAAAGGTGGAAGACTGCTCGTAACCTACTTACTGTTTTTAACGAACTCGAAGTAAAGGTAGAAGAATGCTTGAAATGGGAGGAGATGAGTGTCAGGGACATGAAAAAGTAGCTCCAAGCACATGGAACAAAGCTATGCCTAATGCAAGGAACATGAGTAAGATAAAGACACTCAGGGTGTGTCTCCTCCAGGTAAAATGTGTCAAATTGCGAAGGCAAAGTCATACAAGGCTTAGCGGAAATGAGATCAGAGATGGAGGCTTATATAACGAGCTAAAAGCATGGAAGTCGGCATCAGGCTCATTAGCGCAGGAGGGATCATAACAGATGCATATGCAACTTGAACACAAAGATGGGAGCCTTATCAGGGATGGCCAGAAATATATGAGGAGGAAAGATATGAGGCTTCTTCTCAAAGTCATGGTAAATCTAAAAAGGCTCCCAAGCCTATGAGAAAAACTCAGCATGGGCACCAGAATGGCATAAGGGTGTTGACTAGGGTGACCCATGTTAGGTAGGCTCTACTGTCGGAATGGTGCACAATGCATAAAGAGATGGCTAACACACCAATATCCAACAGGTTCGACCCTATGGCGAATTCAGATG
The DNA here is from genome assembly GCA_027924585.1 of Larix kaempferi. Lineage (NCBI taxonomy): Eukaryota > Viridiplantae > Streptophyta > Pinopsida > Pinales > Pinaceae > Larix > Larix kaempferi. Next base: position 16,861,889 of record BSBM01000074.1, on the reverse strand, counting down.
GCAAAAGGTTCAAATGCAACATAACAGCGGGGAAGCCTAAACCTATATGAAAGATTCCAAATATACTGGACATGGTCGCACAAGGTGTCGAAAAGGACCAGTAAGCAAGTATAAATCCAGCTAACAATCTTGTCTCCAAGAAACATTAGTACCAAGATCATATCTAAAACATATGTAAAGAAAGACCCGATACAAGTCATTGTGGTAGAAATACTTTCAACTTCACTATCATCAACAACAGGTATAAACAAGGCAGTGTTTTCAAATGAAGACTCTATGTTACCCAAGCCCGAGGACTTACAATCAACAAGATCGACTTCATGATGAAGATCAAAATTGAAGAACATGATGGAATCTGCAGAAGCAAATTCATCATCACGGGAGTTGAAAATTCTAGAAGCAGAATCAAACTCAGCAGGAACACCGATTTGCAGATCTATAGGAGAGTCCAAAGACTCAACAGTAAGAAGATCATATTTTAAGGGAAAACCGGGGCTGGACATAACTGCGACTTGATCAACATCCAAATGAATGGAAAACTGTACTATGGACTCTAAGAAAAATTCATCAGAAGGAAGTATATCGTCCCAGATAGAACACATATCTAAACATTCAGATGGAGGTGTCACTTGGTCAAAATCTAGAACTAAGTCCCAAGAATTTAATCATGAACTCAGAGACTTCTTCTCAGTAGCAGTTGAACTCAAGGAACAATATGCCACATAAGTCCCATGTGACATAGTAGTGCCTAATGATGAGGGATCTGACTGGTCTACAGTTGGGTAATAAGGAGGATCAACGAATGCAAGCTGGTCGATAGTGACGATGCTTTCATTATGAGGAAAATGCATCACATGAAAGAGCGTAGACACCATAGCATGCATAGCATAAACATAATCACACCCAAGGATCATATCAAAATCCATAGGGTCCTTTAAAACCATAAAATCAACTAAGACTATTTTTCCACCCAAGGTAACAGGTACCTGATGGAGGAATCCAATCGGTTCACTAGGTCTTCTATCGAAGGTCAACGGCCAATTAACAGCTGGAATAACATTTGGGAAACCCAAATCTCTCCAAGCATAAGCGGATAAGATACTAACAGAAGCTCCTCAATCTACAATGCATCGATCAACTGTATGGTTCCCGATATCAACCTTTATCTAGAAAGGTGTCGAAGAAGGAAGACGAGGTTTGGCTAGACTATTCCAATCAAAGGAAACGATCCTAGGGCTTGGTAGGGGTTCACATGGCACAGATGAAGTGCCCCCTTTTTGAGGAACATCCAAACTGGTAATGCAGAAGACTTCTGCAATAGGTGCATCAATCTTTGTAGGACTGATGGGATCGATCGAAGATTGCATCGATTCAATCACTTCACTCTCCAAAGAAAGAGTGGGGTTGACCAAAGATTGCATTGGTTCAACCACTTTATCAACCAAAGGTTGATCTGACTGTAGGGAATCAGTAGACAACTTAGGAGTAGAGATTCTTTCAGACATGGACCACACTCTTCGAGCCTTTGGAATGGCAAGGCATCGGTGACTAAGGTGATCTCCCTTACAAAGTTTACAAGGTAGATTTGGTTTTCGTCCTATAGGTTGAGACTCCTTTACAATGTCAGTACTCTCAGCATGACTAGCATTCGCTGACAGCTTGCCCCCAGCATGACTTACAGTGGCTGGTTGCTTAGAAGCATAAGACTTTTGAACTAAGGACCACACTTTTTGCACTTCTTGAAGTATAAGGCACAAGTAAGTAAGGTGGTCTCCCTCACAAAACTTGGAAGGGAACTTATACTTCTGTTTATTGGGTTTGTCAACAATGTCAACTCCCTCACAATGACTTGCAGTGGCTGATCTGGTGTCTCCAGTATGACTCACAGGAACTGGTGACTTGTCATTAATATGACTAGCAGTGATCAATGACATGTCCTTAACATGACTGACAGAGGTTGAAGACAAACTTTCAGTGTGATTTTCAGTGACTAAAATTTTTCTCCCAGCATGACTTTCAGAGGCTGGGTAGGTGCCCCCTGCATGATTTGCAGAGGCAGGGTGCTTTCCCCCAGCATAACTTATAGGGCTGGGTTGCTGCCCCCTTGTTTTGGCATCTTCTTCCTATTCTTCCTCTATCTATTCCTTTTAGACTGCTGGTTACTAGTATTTCTACTTTCGCCACATGAGGTAGAAGGAGGAGGAGAAGATGTTACTGAAAAGGAAGGCCCAGGGCTCTAATGCTCTTGATTTGAGGTGCTTACAAAAGAAGTGTCAGGAGCATGCAAGGAATTCGAAGTGGAGAACAACCAAACCGATAGCCCTATAGTGAATCCAGGAAGATTCAGAGTAGCCATTAAGGGAGTACCAATGTTTCCAATGAATGGAACATCACAAGGATACCCCAAAACAAGGGTACATTGATTGGCACTCGCCGGAATGCTAGACATAGTTTCCTGCTCAAATGAGCAAGAAGTTCTCTAAGGAAAACTAAGACAAGTAGCACAAAGAGCACACCACTAAAAAAGGTCCTAGGTAAATCAAACCAGATGTTAAGTCAGTAATTTGTTTCTTCAAATTTTGTTTGATTTGCATTTTATTTTAATTTATTTATTTGCTTTAATTTGATTTTTCTCTCTTTAGAAAATTTTCTTTAGTTTTTATATGAAATTTTTGGCTTGCTTTTGAAATTTTCAAATTTTAAACTTTAGGTTTGTTTTTGATAAGGGGTTTAAAAGGTCACTATATCGAATAATGGGCTCATAAACCATACTCTAAGTAGAGTCATGTATAACCTTGCCTTGACAGCTTTAAAACCTTATGCAAAATGACAAAAAGCTGTTAAAAAACACCAAAACAATGTCAAAGTTATTCTTGTAGCGCTAGAGCTCAAAATCACCAAAGGCATGCTACAAGAATATCGCGAATCCAAAATTCCTCTGATCTTTTAGCAAATATTGGCACGTTTGGAATGATGAATGACTAATTACATGTTCTGGAGAATTTGTTACGTGCTGATGTAGGGAACATCATGAGTCCAAGTGGCTACACATTGTGAGACAATCGTGCTCATCATGAACCTAGATGTAATTTATTTTGACAGGTAGCAGTATGGTTTGAGGTAAATGTGGGACGAGCTGGTCATTTATAGGTACATTCAAAGACGAAGGACTTAGTGGAGTAGCCATAACCACTAGAAAACCGGACATTGTCGCTGCTGAACAAAGAAGGGGCTTTTATGGTTGCACGGGAAATTAGGGCCTCCTGATTTCGTTGCTAGCAATTAAATTGAACATTGAAGGACGTCTGTACATCCAAGGTGACCCATTTGACAACTCAAGTCAGGATTTTAAATAATTGCAGTTGTGCAATTTATAGGTATTTCCTGAAAAACCAATATAACAGTAAATTTGGGGTTTTTTTGTTGGGGCTTACTCTGTCAAAATTGATCAAAAGAAAAGTTAAATTATGCTTTTAAATGAAATTTCGACCAGCGAAATAGTAATTTTTGATGCTCTGAGATGCCAGGCTGAGGGGTTGAAGATAGTAGTTTTTTTTTTAATGAAATATGATCCTGTCAAAGCTAAGGTTGTAGTGAGATAGAGGCAGCGAGGAGCTAAAGACTTGAGAGTATATGAAGCTTACTGTCATTTTGATATTAAGATTCCTGACAGTTAAAATAAACTAAATTTAAGAACCCTATAAGTCATTCAGTTTTTTGAAAAAGAATGGGCAAGAGTGGCAAGATAAACAGAGCCAAACCTACTGATGTAGGATGGATTGAAAAACTCCCTGGGTGTGTTGAGTTGTCTCAACAAGCTGGTTGGATGGATTTTTTCAAGAAAATCAATGGGTATAATACAAAGGTGTCTTGTAAGTTTGCTCAGGGTTTCAAAAATGACATGGTGATTTTTGATACTCTTAAATTCAAGCTGACAGTAAAACTGATTGCAGAAGCTACAGGGATTAAGGATAAGGGTGAACCATGGTTTAACAAACTGCCTTTTGACTTTGATCCACAAAGATATCTTTTACCAAATGTCACCCCTGATTGGAATAAAGACGTTCTTATTCAAAATTTTAGAAAGGAATGGGTTGAGCCAATCAGAATATTACAGAGCTATGTTACTTGCGAGGGCATGTATGCTTATGTATACAAGTACCATTTCAGATTCCTTCAGCACATGGTGGGGGTGTCCAAGATGAACCTGCCATTCTTCTTTTTGAAAAGCTTGCAGAAGATGTCCAACAAGGTGAAAGGGCCGATAGATCATTCTTCTCAGTCTATCTTTCACCATGGGCTAATCAAGTTGATTATTAGCACTCTTTCGCAGCATGAAGGGAAGACCTGGTATTTTTTCATCGTTTGGTCTGGCTTTGAAGATCAGAAATCTAAGAGGCAAGCATACAAGGGTAAGGTCTTGTTGATAAAATTAGGTCAGAAGCCAAAACTTGAAGATAAGGAAGAGGTCAAAGTTGAGGAAGCATCAGAGCATGTGGAGGAGGATAGTGAACTAAAACCATTCTCAGCCAGCCCTAAAGGAAAGTATTCACTGTTTGTAGATGAGAAAGAGCAACCTGAACAGAATTTGGCACCTGCAGAGGATTCTCATGAAGTGAAAAATATTGATATAAAAGAGGTTGTTTTACCTAAGGAGGAAATTCAAACTCAACAGAGAAGCCCTATCACCATTCTCTTAGATGATGAGGGATATTTATTGGAAGAAGAGCAGCCCATCTCCAAAACAGAAGTCAAGGTTGAAATAGGAAAAGAAATCCCTACTTCAGACAGCAAAAAAACAAAACCTAACAGGAAAAGGAATAAACTTGAAGTAGTAGAGTTGGCTGCTATCCAGCATCAAGGAAAGGAGCTGAAAATGATGGGAGAAGCAGCATCATTTTGGAGACCTAAAACTAGGTCAAAGAATAAGCTAAGACTGAACATGAAGAAATTGCTCAATCCCAAATTAAATACAAATGAAGTGACTGTTATAGATGAGGTTTCCATGGATGATAAACCAGAATTAGATAAAATGCAGCCACAATTAAAAGAAGAAGCTCCTTTAGTTGAAGAAACAGGTGAAGGAAATCCTAGCATCAAAGACACTTCTGCAGACCTATTAATTGAAGAGGCTTAAATCTTCAAAAAACTTGATATACCTTGGAAACCTGATGAGAAACAAGATCCTATCATAGACAAACTAGTTGACTCTGACAGAGAGAATTTACAGAAAACTGTGAAGCAGTACAAACATCAGATAAGTTACATGCAAGAGGTCAATGATGGATTAATGATGGCTAATAGAAGGTTGAGAGAAGATCTACAAGATGTAAATGACAATTTTCAGGAGTTGATAGCAGAAGCAAAAGAAGCACTAAAGAGAAAAAGAGCTACTGACATGCATTGCACAGAATTGGAAAAGATAGTCCAGGACCTGCAGCAGAGAAACAAGGAGCTCATCAAGAAGATAAATGACATGGAGCAGGAATAGAAGAAAGCTAAGAAGAAAGGCCAAGTAGCAGATGGTATCGCTCTGTTGGCTGAAGCAGCGAAAGATCTATAAGTTAGTTGTTCATTTAGTTAGTTGTCACTAGTTGATAAACACATATAGTTAGTGATTTACTATTTTTAGCATTTTGTAATTTTGTAAATATTGTACATTTACTTTACCTCATCGAATAGATGGAAGGCAGTTAGGGTTAGGGCCCTAACTGATTTTGTAAAAAAATAGTATTTAGAGAGGTTAGAAAGTCATTGAGAGGGTTTGATTTTTGGGAGTTTTCAGGAGGTCTTGAGACTGCTATTATCTTCAGACTTGTTCAGAGCTAAGTATTATGACTCTTGTAAGCATTTGCTGATGAAATTATAAGATATATATGACCTTTACCCTTCAGTTTTCTGTGTTGGCTTCATATTTTCAGCTTATTTAGTTGCTTAATAGATATATTCATTGTTGGTTTATGTGTATCTACTGGTGATGCTTGTCTTTTATGAATGAACCTCAACATTGTGTTTCTATTGGATCTTGTTGGATATATCATGCATCTTTATCATTTTTTGTTTAGGATTTAGTTATTATTTTGTTTATGAATGTATTCCCTGATTGTTCCCAAAACTTTACAACCACAAAACCTTTCAAAAACCTAAAACCTACTTTATTTTACTAAGTTTATTTGAGATTGTGTTGGCTTGTTTCTTTGGCCTTGGAAACAATTTCTGGCACAAACATCTTTGGCGCCGTTGCCGGGGACGAAGCTGAAGCATATCTTCCCTGGGATACTTATTAGTTTTACTGGTTTAAGAGGTGGACTTAAATCAGCTCTTTTGGAGGCTATTTTCACCAAAAAAGTTGTCACAGTGGCTTCTAAAGGAATTGGAACCAGGAACAGACCTACTTCTCCATTGAAATTGGGTGTGACAGACCCTAAACAGATCTTAAAAACAACAAGAAAACTCAGAAGGTCTCAATCTTTACCAGCCTCCTGTGATCCTGACCAGTTGAGTGTTTCATTACATTCAGCTGAAACCTCACCTTGGGTAAAACCTACTATCCCTGAGAGCACTTTTCAGGTTTTTACTAACCCTCAAAGCTTTTTGAAAGCTAAGACTGTTTCTCTGGGTAAAATACCTATCTTTCAGTTGAAAGTAGGAAAGAATCCTTTTCAAACAAGTTTCAGCCGAGCTTCTACATTTTCCAAGCCAGTCGGTACAAAAATGGCAGGCCAAAACCCACCCATGGATATGATGGACCGCATGGTTGCAGCTAGGTATGCACCATTAGTTTTACCTCAGCCTTTACATGCATTACCTGGAGGTGATTACCAGAAGTATATGCCTAGGTTCAATTGACAGGGGGAGACCACTACTGAGGAAGATTGGGAGGCTTTCCTAAGTTATGCTGACAATCAAAACATTGAGATCAAAGATGTGTGGATGAGGGTATTTGTTCAAAGCCTTGATGGGGCTGTAAGAAAGTGGTTTAGAGAGTTGCCTGCCAACTCAATCACTATAATTGAAGAACTCCATCATCTTTTCATGAGGCAATGGGGAGACACAAAGGACCACACCTACTATATAACTGAGTTTGGAGCTCTCAGTAGGAAAAAAGAGGAGACTGTTGCAGATTTTTCAAAAAGGTTTTACAAGATGTACAGTAGAATTCCTGCAGAAATAAAGCCTACAGAAACATCAGCTAAACTTACTTATGCAAATGCCTTTGATCACGAGTTTTCCTTATTGTTGAGAGAAAGAAGACCTATCAACCTATTGAATATGCAAGATGCAGCATTGGAGGTAGAATCCAATTTGCTGGCTTCAAACAGACTTAAGAAAGAAACAGCCCAGCAACTTTATGAAAGGAAAGGAAAGAAGGAAGCTATTTCAGCAAGTGCTGCTCCTCAGTCTGCCGAAACCAAGATAGATGAGATGGCTAAGCTGGTGAAAATTCTTACTGCAAAATTGAATAAGCTAGAGCTTGAGAAGAATTCTAGTAAACCTGCTCCAGAAGCCGAACGAAATCCAAATAACCAGAATCAGTTCAGAAGGCAATTTGTTCCTAGATTTATACCAAGAGAGCGCAGGAACAATGATATCCAGCGAGAAAGGAGAGAAAATGAGGATCAAAGAGTGCCCCCACCTTTTCAAAATAATTTAGTTGATGAAGAAGAAGTTGATCAACAGCTGCTTTTTGAAGAGACTGAGACTGATCAGGATATGAACCACTCTGGAGAGGGATTGTCTACAGGTTTTGTTACTGAAGAAGATTTTCTGAATTCAGAATACTACGATGTTGACATGTTTCAAACTGAGGGTGATTTAGGCTTGGAAAATATTGTTGCAACTACTGCTGTTCCTCAGAATGGACCTAAGAAGACCATAAATCTCAGATCAGGCCCAAAACAAGTGGTCCAAGCCCTGAAGAAGAAGGCACCTGTCCCTGCTGCACCTGTTCCTGCTAAACAAATAACTGATCCTGTCATAGAAAAGAAGCAATCTGCAGAAAAATCAAAGAAGAATGCTGAAGTTGAAGAGGTAAATAAATCTGTCCAGAATTTTAGTTTGGAGAATGAACTAGGGAAGTTAAAGATTCCTGTACCTTTGACTGAGTTAATAAAGAATCCATCATATAAAGAAACAGTTCTAAAAGTGATGAATGTACCCAGTAATCAGCCTGTTTTAGATACAGTTAACTTGTAGGAAGAAAACCCTAGAATTTTCATTGGATCAGCTCTCGCTGAGAAGACTGAAAATGAAGCTGGTGCTTCTCCTCCATTCTATGTAACCTTGACTGTTCATGAGCAAATGATTCACAATTGTCTGTTAGATTCAGGAGCATCCCATAACTTAATGCCAAAAGCTGTCATGGAAGCCCTGGGCCTCAGTATCACCGAACCTTACCATGATTTATATGCCTTTGACTCTCGAGTTGTGAAATGTCTAGGAGTAATAAAAGATATGGTTGTCAACCTTACTCAGTTGCCCATGAAAAGCGTGATAATGGATGTTGTGGTAGCTGACATCACACCAAAGTTTGGCTTGCTCCTTTCTAGGTCATGGGCCAAGAAGGTTGGGGGAACCTTACAGATGGACCTCTCTTATGCCACCTTTCCTGTTTTTGGTGGGGAAAATAGAAGACTTTACAGAGAGCTACAACTTGCTTACATAGTAACAGATGATAAAAACCCCACCAATCACCCAATGTACTCTGTGGATAAAGACCTCGGTTCATGCATATTACAGTTCAGTGAGGAGGATAATTCTGCTGGTCTGTTACAAGTGGAGAAAGAACAGCAAATAAAACACAGCAGAGAGGAAGAAGATGCACTGTGGTAGTTGTACTTTGATGGATCCTCATGCAAGGAGGGTGCTGGAGCTGGAGTTTTACTCATTTCCCCTGGCGGTGAAACAGTGAAACTCATGTATAAGTTGGAGTTTGTTACCACTAACAACACTGCTGAGTATGAAGCTCTGCTACTGGGATTGAAGGCTGCTAAAGATTTAGGAATTCAGCAAATTACTGCATTTGGCGACTCCGAATTAGTTGTTCAGTAGGTGAAGAACAAATATCAAGTAAAGCAGGGTTTGCTGAAAGTATATCGGAATGAGGTATGGGATATGCTTGAAAACTATTTTATAGCATTCAATATCACTCATATTCCAAGGAATCATAATGAGATTGCAGACTCATTAGCTTTAGCTGCTACACATTTCAGAATCCCTAAAACCACTCAGCTGAGGTATCCCATAGAGGTGAGGTATAGACCATGCGTACCTGATAATGTGAAGCACTGGAGAGTTTTTGAAGATGACATTGAAATAAAAAAATTTCTTGAGCTTACAGATTAGTTTTCAAATGCTCAAATTGATCAGGAAGAAGATGAGGGAGATGAACAGTTAAATGAATTTGCTGCAAAAGAAATAGCAGGTCATAAAATCATTGAGTTGAAGAGCAATTTCATTCCAAAAGGTCTAGTGCCTTTAGAAAGAATATTCACGAAGGATGATACACCTTCAAAGCTAGTGGTTCAATCTTCAGAAGACAATGTAATGGACTGCAACATTGGTTCAGCAGAACATCCAAAGATGATAAAAATTTCTAAATCTTTGACAGTTGAATAGAGAAATAGATATATCAAGCTTTTGAAAGAACATGTAGATGTATTTGCATGGTCTTATCAGGAACTAAGAACTTATGATAGAGCAATTATTCAACACAAGGTCCCTTTGAAGCCTAATGTTAAGCCTTTCCGACAGAAACTAAGGAGGATCAATCTAGCTTTGTTCCCTGTAATTGAAAAAGAAATAAAGAAGCTGCTGGATGCAAAGATAATAGTGCCTCTTAGGTACTCTTCCTGGGTTGCTAATTTGGTTCCTGTCAGAAAAAAGAATGGGGAAATTAGATTATGTATTGACTTCAGAAATCTGAATAGATCATCATTAAAAGACAACTATCCTCTTCCCAAGATTGAACAGGTTTTGCAGCAAGTAGTTGGAGCTCAGAGGATCTCTATGGTGGATGGTTTCTCAGGGTACAATCAGATTGCCATGCACCTGGATGACAAGGAAAAGACAGCCTTTACAACCCCATGGGGGACATTCATGTATGACAAGATGCCTTTTGGCTTGATGAATGCTAGAGAAACCTTTCAGAGAGCCATGGACATTGCATTCGTAGGAGAAAAAGATAAGTTTGTGGTTATCTATCTGGATGATATTACTGTATTCTCAAAATCTGACGATGAGAATTTACAACACTTGAGGCAAACCTTCCTAAAATGCAGAAAATTTGGCCTATCCCTGAACCCCAAAAAGTCACATTTTGTTGTGCAAGAAGGTAAACTACTTGGTCTCCTGGTGTCGGCTAATGGCATCAGAATAGATCCTGAAAGAGTGAAAGCAATATTGAATATTAGTTTACCTAGGAGTAAAAAGGATGTTCAATCATTCATTGGCAAGATAAATTTTATGCGGTGGTTTATTCCCAACTTTGCTGAAACCATTAAACAAATCACAGCCATGTTAAAGAAAGATCAAGAAGTAAAGTGGACTGCTGAGGCAAAGGCAGCATTTGAAAAAATCAAGGTAGCTCTTACTGAAGCACATGTATTGGTAAGTCCTGATTTTACCAAAGAATTCCTTACTTTTTCATTTGCATCAGAAGACACAATTGCAGCTGTTTTACTTCAGAAGAATAAAGAAGGATTGGAACAACCTATTGCTTTCTTCATCAAAACCCTCAGAGATTCTGAGCTGAAGTACAGTATATTGGAAAAGCAAGCTTGTGCTCTGGTGAAGGCTTTGAAATTTTTCAGAATTGATATCCTACATTCAAAAATAATTTCTTTTGTACCTAATTCTGCTGTGAAAGATGTGTTAACTCAGCCTGATAGTGAAGGAAAGAGAGGTAGGTGGATTGCGAAGATTATGGAATATGATGTAGAGATTAGGCCTACTAAGCTTGTCAAGGGACAAGGTTTAGCCAAGCTGTTGGCTGAATCAAATTGTCAGGCTCTGGGACTGTATGTCATGGCTGAAGAATCAGTTCCTGAAGAAGATCAAGCACTTCTGGGAAAAGAAAAGATCATGGACTTTTATTCATCATCAGCCTGGTATGCAGACATTGTTCATTTTCTGTTATTTCTGCAATGTCCTGAACATTTGGATAAGAAAGCTGCCAGATCTTTAAAACTCAAAGCTACTAAATACTGTTTAGTTGAAGATCAATTGTTCTGGAAGGACCCAGGAGGTATTTTGCTCAGGTGTTTGGACAAATCTGAAATAGGATAGGTGATTTCAGAATCTCATGAAGGTGCTTGTGGAGGGCACAAGTATTGGAAAGCAACAGCTTATAAAATTTTACGAGCTGGATATTATTGGCCATCCTTGTTCACAGATGTTTACCAGCAGGTAAGAGCCTGCATTCCTTGTCAGAAATTTGCAGGTAAACAGAAATTATTGTCTTTGCCTTTAAAATCTATTGCAGTCAATGCCCCTTTTCAGCAGTGGGGTCTGGACTTTATTGGAGAAATAAATCCAGCATCTTCAGGACATCATCACTGGATTCTGACTACAACAGATTTTTTCACAAAATGGGTGGACGCCATTCCCACAAGGAATGCTACAGACAAGGTAATCATGGAATTCATTGAAGAAAATATTTTGAGCCGGTTTGGCTGTCCACAGAGATTAATAACAGATAATCCAAAGGCATTCAAATCCAAGGTAATGGTGGCCTTTTGTGAAAGAAATGGCATCATTTTGAAGCACTCAACTCCCTATTATCCTCAGGGAAATGGTCAAGTTGAATCTTCCAATAAGAACATCATTCAGAGCATCAAGAAACTGCTGAAGCATAACAAAAGGTCTTGGGATTCAATGCTGAAGTATGCATTATGGGAAGATAGGATTACAGTGAAACAGGCAATTGGGACTTCTCCATTTCAGCTAGTTTATGGTACAGAGGCAGTGTTCCCTGTTCAATTGGGGATTCCAGTAATGAAATTCCTCCATAACTCTCAATAGGAACCGAATGATATGCAAAGGAGAATCTTTGAGATGATAGAGTTACAACAAAGTAGAGAGAAGGTGGATGAAAAAGCACAGCTGTACAGAGCCAAGATTAAAAATAGATTTGACAGGAATATTAAAGAAAGTACTTTCATAGAAGGTGAAATGGTTCTAAGATGGGATGCAAGAAAGGAGCAAAAGGGTAAACATTGTAAGTTTGACAATCTTTGGTTTGGCCCTTTTCTGGTATCAAAAGTTTTAGAGAACAATACTTTTATCTTGCAGTCCTTGGAAGGTGAGGAGTTGTCCAGCCCTATTAATTGGCGATTCCTCAAACATTTTTACAGTTTATAGGAGCATTTTCACTGATCATTGTACATACCGGTGAGTGAATCACAATAAGACTCCATAGCCCAATGGAAATTTTTGCAGAATAGATAAGATAACAAACAGAAGGCACTCGTCTACAGGTTCTTGAAGCCTCGTAGGGATGTCTTCATCCCGCAGCTGGAGCCAGATGTTAAGTCAGTAATTTGTTTCTTCATATTTTGTTTGATTTGCATTTTATTTTAATTTATTTATTTGCTTTAATTTGATTTTTCCCTCTTCAGGAAATTTTCTTTAGTTTTTATATGAAATTTTGGGCTTGCTTTTGAAATTTTCAAATTTTAAACTTTAGGTTTGTTTTTGATAAGGGGTTTAAAAGGTCATTGTATCGAATAATGGGCTCATAAACCATATTCTAAGTAGAGTCATGTATAATCCTTGCCTTGACAGCTTTAAAACCTTATGCAAAATGACAAAAAGCTGTTAAAAAACACCAAAACAGTGTCAAAGTTATTCTTGTAGCGCTGGAGCTCAAAATCACCAACGGTGCGCTACAAGAATATCGCGACTCCAAAATTCCTCCGATCTTTTAGCAAATCTTGGCACGTTTGGAATGATGAATGACTAATTACATGTTCTGGAGAATTTGTTACGTGCTGATGCAGGGAACATCATGAGTCCAAGTGGCTACACGTTGTGAGAAAATCGTGCTCATCATGAACCTAGATGTAATTCCTTTTGACAGGTAGCAGTATGGTTTGAGGTAAATGTGGGACGAGTTGGTCATTTACAGGTACATTCAAAGACGAAGGACTTAGTGGAGTAGCCATAACCACTAGAAAACTAGACATTGTCGTTGCTGAACAAAGGAGGGGTTTTTGATGGTTGCACAGGAAATTAGGGCCTCCTGATTTCATTGCTAGCAATTAAATTGAGCATTGAAGGACGTCTGTACATCCAAGGTGACCCATTTGACAATTCAAGTCGGGATTTTAAATAATTGCAGTTGAGCAATTTATAGGTATTTCCTGAAAAACCAATATAATAGTAAATTTGGGGTTTTTTCGCTGGGGCTTACTCTGTCAAAATTGATCAAAAGAAAAGTTAAATTATGCTTTTAAATGAAATTTTTACCAGCGAAATAGTAATTTTTGATGCTTTGAGATGCCAGGCTGAGGGGTTGAAGATAGTAGTTTTTTTTTTAATGAAATATGATCCTGTCAAAGCTAAGGTTGTAGTGAGATAGAGGCAGCGAGGAGCTAAAGACTTGAGAGTATATGAAGCTTACTGTCATTTTGATATTAAGATTCCTGACAGCTAAAATAAACTGAATTTAAGAACCCTATAAGTCATTCAGTTTTTTGAAAAAGAATGGGCAAGAGTGGCAAGATAAACAGAGCCGAACCTACTGATGTAGGATGGATTGAAAAACTCCCTGGGTGTGTTGAGCTGTTTCAACAAGCTGGTTGGATGGATTTTTTCAAGAAAATCGATGGGTATAATACAAAGGTGTCTTGTAAGTTTGCTTAGGGTTTCAAAAATGACATGGTGATTTTTGATACTCTTAAATTCAAGCTGACAGTAAAACTGATTGCAGAAGCTACAGGGATTAAGGATGAGGGTGAACCATGGTTTAAGAAACTGCCTTTTGACTTTGATCCATAAAGATATCTTTTACCAAATGTCACCCCTGATTGGAATAAAGGCGTTCTTATTCAAAATTTCAGAAAGGAATGGGTTGACCCAATCAGAATATTACAGAGCTATGTTACTTGCGAGGGCAGGTATGCTTATGTATACAAGTACCATTTCAGATTCCTTTAGCACATGGTGGGGGTGTCCAAGATGAACCTGTCATTCTTCTTTTTGAAAAGCTCACAGAATATGTCCAACAAGGTGAAAGGGCCGATAGATCATTCTTCTCAGTCTATCTTTCACCATGGGCTAATCAAGTTGATTATTAGCACTGTTTTGCAGCATGAAGGGAAGACCTGGGATTTTTTCATCTTTTGGTCTGGCTTTGAAGATCAGAAATCTAAGAGGCAAGCAGACAAGGGTAAGGTCTTGTTGAGAAAATTAGGTCAGAAGCCAAAACTTGAAGATAAGGAAGAGGTCAAAGTTGAGGAAGCATCAGAGCATGTGGAGGAGGATAGTGAACTAAAACCATTCTCAGCCAGCCCTAAAGGAAAGTATTCACTGTTTGTAGATGAGAAAGAGAAACCTGAATAGAATTTTGCACCTGCAGAGGATTCTCATGAAGTGAAAAATATTGATATAAAAGAGGTTGTTGTACCTAAGGAGAAAATTCAAACTCAACAGAGAAGCCCTACCACCATTCTCTCAGATGATGAGGGATATTTATTGGAAGAAGAGCAGGCCATCTCCAAAACAGAAGTCAAGGTTGAAATAGGAAAAGAAATCCCTACTTCAGACAGCAAAACAACAAAACCTAACAGGAAAAGGAATAAACTTGAAGTAGTAGAGTTGGTTTCTATCCAGCATCAAGGAAAGGAGCTGAAAATGATGGGAGAAGCAGCATCATTTTGGAGACCTAAAACTAGGTCAAAGAACAAGCTAAGACTGAACATGAATAAATTGCTCAATCCCAAATTAAATACAAATGAAGTGACTATCATAGATGAGTTTTCCATGGATGATAAACCAGAATTAGATAAAATGCAGCCACAATTAAAAAAAAAAGCTCCTTTAGTTGAAGAAACAGGTGAAGGAAATCCTAGCATCAAAGACACTCCTGCAGACCTGTTAATTGAAGAGGTTTAAATCTTCAAAAAACTTGATATACCTTGGAAACCTGATGAGAAACAAGATCCTATCATAGACAAAATAGTTGACTCTGATAGAGAGAATTTACAGAAAACTGTTAAGCAGTACAAACATCAGATGAGTTACATGCAAGAGGTCAATGATGGATTAATGATGGCTAACAGAAGGTTGAGAGAAGATCTACAAGATGTAAATGACAATTTTCAGGAGTTGATAGCAGAACAAAAGAAGCACTAAAGAGAAAAAGAGCTACTGACATGCATTGCACAGAATTGGAAAAGATAGTCCAGGACCTGCAGCAGAGAAACAAGGAGCTCATCAAGAAGATAAACGACATGGAGAAAAAACAGAAGAAAGCTAAGAAGAAAGGCCAAGCAGCAGATGGTATCGCTCTGCTGGCTGAAGCAGCAAAAGATCTATAAGTTAGCTGTTCATTTAGTTAGTTGTCACTAGTTGATAAACACATATAGTTAGTGATTTACTATTTTTGGCATTTTGTAATTTTGTAAATATTGTACATTTACTTTACCTCATCAAATAGATGGAAGGCAGTTAGGGTTAGGGCCCTAACTGATTTTGTAAAAGAATAGTATTTAGAGAGGTTAGAAAGTCATTGAGAGGGTTTGATTTTTGGGAGTTTTCAAGAGGTCTTGAGACTGCTATTATCTTCAGACTTGTTTAGAGCTAAGTATTATGACTCTTGTAAGCATTTGCTGATGAAATTATGAGATATATATGACCTTTACCCTTTAGTTTTCTGTGTTGGCTTCATATTTTCAGCTTATTTAGTTGCTTAATAGATATATTCATTGCTGGTTTATGTGTATCTACTGGTGATGCTTGCCTTTTATGAATGAACCTCAACATTGTGTTTTTGTTGGATCTTGTTGGATATATCATGCATCTTTATCATTTTTTGTTTATGATTTAGTTATTATTTTGTTTATGAATGTATTCCCTGATTGTTCCCAAAACTTTACAACCACAAAACCTTTCAAAAACCTAAAACCTACTTTATTTTACTGAGTTTATTTGAGATTGTGTTAGCTTGTTTCTTTGGCCTTTGGAACAATTTCTGGCACAAACACCAGGCAAACAGATTCCTTCCGGAGAAGAGTCTGGGATGATGAGGGCCTAGAACAGATCAACAAAGGAAGAAGAACAGTTACCCGGGGTCCACAATAAAATGACTAAGGATGCAAGCGTTGGAATCACCCAACCGCCCTCCCAAAGACCTGCAAGGAATTTCCTCCCATGTTTGTCCTAGGTACAACAGATATAACCCTCCGCCGTCACATGTGTATGATCCTATGGTTAGATACTAAGGATACCACCACACCGAAAACTCCTGGGGGAACAGTCTCTGGTCAAATTAGAAGGCAAGGGCAGGGTAACTGAGCCCGAAACTCAAAAGAGTCCCCAAACGCGATCCAATCCTGGTATATGCTCGAAACAGAAAGTAGGAGGTTTATTCCAAACAATCTGATCTCACGAGACCTACTACATAGATCCCATGCAAGCTTTGAATGAGGTGGGTTTACCTGTGATAGTCAAACTACGATTTTTGCGTAATGTGTGATCTTGGGTGGTTTAAGGTGTTTTAAACCCAAGATCCTAACCAAGAATAGTTGGTGAAAAGTGTAACCTAGAAAAGAAAATGTTACTAGTACATTTTATTAGGGTTCATTTTAAAGGTTACTTGCTTACTCAAAAAGGTAGTGGGTGTGTGAGAGTGGTTATAAAATAGATAGAATACTGAAATGAAATGTTTACCATTAAACAAATCTTTTCTTTTCAATGCAAGTCTTTAAGATACGATCTAGAATGCATATGCAAATGCAATTTTTAGTCTTTTCAGATGCAAAAAGATAAAAATAAAGTTTAAATGTACAAAATTAAACTCAAAACCTAAGAATGCAGCTACTCAAACAAATTAGTATGCAAAAGAAAACTTCTTCTTTTGATGCAAAGCACTCTTAAATCCTTTAAGTCACTTGCAAGGTACTCTACTAAAAAATAAATCAAAATTTTAATGCTTTTCAAAAGGTGATAAACAAAACTAAAATTGAAAGTAACTTACTGTCAAAGCAAAAGCAAAGAACTTTAAGGTTTCCTGATTGAAACAGTAAAAGCTACCAATACGACTTTTAGATTCTTATTGATGTAAGCATGCCAACCATTGGGAAAAGCATACGAAAACTACTTTTAGACCCAAACAAAGCAAATGACCTACAAAGAAGTATGGTTTGGTAAAGTCAGGTCTGCACATAAACAATGCAGTTAAGGTCCTGAACAACAATAAGGATAGTTGAGCTTTCACTACAAAAAGAAAACTAAAAGCATAATGGAGGATAAGAAACCAATCTAAAGGAAAATTTCACTCAAATAGATATAGACAGGGTCAAGTAGACTCAATAGGTTTCAATCCAGTGGAAATGGAGCAAGCAGGTTCAGTCAGACTCAAATTAGGGTACAAAACACCAAACTGGTCCGCAACCCCCCAACTTGGGTCAACAAGGCCCAAAACTTTCCAAACAAGCCCAAATTGATCAAAAGAGGTCCAAATCATAAACATAGGATCATTACAAGGACAGGAGACCACTTACAGTGGTTTAACTCAGACTTAGGGTCATCAGGGACCCCAAAAATGCAGCCACAACCCCCAAATTTGGGTCCACAACCCAAAAACTCAAACCCAGAATGTGTGCGCTACTGTGTATGAGGCATACAAACACCCATAATAGGGTAATGGGCTATTGTGCTTCACAAAAGTAGTGCACAGGTGGGAAAAGTTGAAAAAATGGGGTTAAAACCCCCCAACTTGGGTCCACCAGGGTCTGAAAGGGCTAGGAAGGGTCTGTAAGAGCCAGGGAGGGTCAAACAAAGCCTAATAATTGATTCTAATCAAGAAATTAAACAAATAAATTCAAACAAAACTAAAGAAATTACCTTGAATACCCCTAAGCAGTTAGGCTTTCCCCAGCGGAGTCGCCATTCTGTTGTGAGGAAAATGCAACTATAGTTCAGGGGAGAAACTACCAACTTACAGGTATGAAAGATAGACCTACAAATGTTCTGCAAGTACAACAAGTAAGTGAAGAGATTAAGGTTAGAGATATGTGTACCTTATTCAAAAGGTTGATCCCAAGCTTCCTCTTCCTTGGTCTTCAATGCCATCCAGTATCGCGATGCCCACACCTGCAAAACAACTTGATACCTTTCTCAAATACATTTGACTACGTATATAAGACTGATATCCATGACATAATAAGACATCAAACTATAATCAAATAGTAATCAAATCTAAGACACACATGGATAGGTCATATTTGGAAAGGAAAGAACGTCTGATCTTTATTAATGAATGAAGCAAGTACATCAAGTTATACCTTCCTTCAAGCTTGGCACTTCACAAAACCTAGATTCAAGGTCTCTTGCTTCTGTTCTCCAAGGATCCCAACCTCTAATCAGCTATGCTAGGGTTTATCAAAAACTAAGGCACAAGAGAGGGGGGATGAGGGTCTCCATTCCTCCATCATAACATTGTTATAGGCTTGGTCCCCTCACATGGCCCTTCTACCTTCCTTATATAGTCAATGAAGGAGAGGAAAAGTAGTTATAACCAATCAAGAGGTTGCCAAACCAACTTAACTTACCCAAATTTTGAGATTTTGACTAGTACAGGAAAGTGCCGTACTTTGCAGTAGACAAACTAGTGCATTTATGAAGGTGTGCGCTACTTTAATGAAGCAGAGTTGCATATCAAATGCTACTATCATGCTTGGATACCAGCACACATGTGGAAAAATGGTCAAAAACAGGGTTTTCTGATGATTTTCAGGACATGGTTTGGTCTGGAAAAATGTTCCTAAGGGTTATAACCATCAAATGGGCCAAGAGTGAGGCAATTTCAACCATGTTTAGTGTCCCAAATGACCCCTCAATCCACAAGTTTCCTGTTGTGTGACTAAACTTGATCTCAAGAAGTGTCATCATGCGACCAAGGGATGCAAGTGTCGTCACGGACGGAGAAGTGTCATTTTAAACT
This sequence comes from Larix kaempferi, assembly GCA_027924585.1. Lineage (NCBI taxonomy): Eukaryota > Viridiplantae > Streptophyta > Pinopsida > Pinales > Pinaceae > Larix > Larix kaempferi. The sequence continues at coordinate 16,842,724 of BSBM01000074.1, read as the reverse complement.
ATAACACAAAGTTCAAAATTATATCCATTATTTATTTCTTTGAATTGTCGGCCATTTTCAACTAAGAATCAACGTTCTAGAACTCCCACTAAAACTAGGTATACTCCAGATGCTAGATCCAACACCAAGCCAACAAACCCTCAACAACAAAGGAATCCCCTTGAAGCCAAATACAACTCTAATAAAAACTGTTGGGGATTTAGTTACCTATTCATTGATTATGCATAAGAATTCTTATAGTTAAACATAATTACACTGTGGAACACAATACATTCACATAGTACAAAGAAATTGCCCTGGAAACCCTTGATTGGGAAAACTAGCAAACCAGTGAGCTTAACTACTCATATCTTAGTAATTATCTTAACCAACAATTGCAATAATGATTTATATATCGCTACATCTCAAGCATGAATTCTAACATTCACTTCAACCATATCAGTCGAATGAATTTCACTCTCTCAATCTCTCTCTGTACACCATACTCTTGCTTTTCATAACACCTTATTTATTGATGTAATACTCTAATTCATGATAACTGAATTAGTTACAACTAACTACCCCATTAATGGTGATCCTTTACTTCCTAACAAGTTTAAGTTGATCATTCTGCCACAATAAACTTGACTAAGTCAACTTTGGTCGACCACCAGTTTGATATTACAGTTGTCTTGAGTTCCCATCAAGTTCCTACTAGATTTTATGTCCATCTAATTCCAGTCGGCCTGTCGAGGTCGCTACATTGTTGACGACTATTCAATCAACCATCAGACTGTGTACCAGTCAATTATTTTCTAGCCGACCCATCAACCAAACTTCAACCATCTATTGAATTTAACTTATGTCGATTGTGTTCAACTTAGTCGACCATCGACTATACCTTCGATTTCCATGCAATAAGATAACACACTGAACAAGTTTGAATATGTAATGATGACTAGTGTTATGTCGTTGGAATGTGTAATGATGTCTAGTGAGATGTCGTAAGATGTTATGATGTCCTAACTAGCAAATAAAGCATAACACTCTTCATATTATAAAAAAAGAGTTATCGTACATGCATCATGAAGTAAATTCTCTTATTAACATTATTTATATAAGAGAGGTGGAAAAATATTTATCCGACATGTATTATGCAAAATGATCTATCCATACCTATAGTTATATAATAGACTCTAAAGGAGCCCCTTTAATTTGGATACACACATGTTGTGTCATTGTGACATGAAGTGAAAATGGAATGTGATGTGTGGGTGCTCGAGATGGTAAGAGTAGAAGTTTCTTGAAGAATAAGAATATCAAGCCTTCCCATGGATGTTTCCCCATTCGGGGTTTTACCACGTAAAATTGGTGTACTCTCTTTTATCTTTCATGTCCTCTCTTGCACTTGTTACTAATTATTTGGTGTTTGTGTTGATAGGAGTTTAAACTAGCTAGATTTTGGTTCTTGATTTAAATGTTAGTAATATATTCATTGTATGTTAATGCATATGTAGCAATGATATAATAGGATATTTGTTTTTTATGGTCACATGATAGATTTGTTTGGAAGGAACCATACAAAAACAATAATAAAGTTCAATGGCCACTTCTACATCGAGAGTGAGATCAATTCTATATTTACTTCATAGTAATGCAGGGCCATAGCTTACCTTTAACATTGTCATGTATTATCACCTTTCTAAATATGGCATATTAAACACAAGTGTTTTGCACCACATATTGATGTTTAAATAATGCAAAAAAGAGGGGTGAGCATTGCTATCACTCTTAAAACACTAGAGACAATATTATAATGAATAAATTTGTTAGAAGGGTCACTACTATTTATGGTAAGGGTTGAGGGTGGTTTACATGTTTGAGTATTATGAGCCAATTTAGGTTGTATAAAAAATACAATTTCATACAATTTGATCCATGTGCCATTGAAAAAAATAATGTTATTTTCAAATTTAAAATTATTAAAACAATGAAATGGAACTTAAAGGAGTAAAATTCCATACTTAGATAAATTATGGTTCCACAATACTAGTGTTTGAGGTACACCCATAGATCAAGCGATGGTAACAAATGCATCAACAATGGAAGTCATTGGTTAACACCAGGGTGATACACCAGCATCATGTTATAACAACTACATAGTGTCAATAAGCATGATTTCATACTAACCTCATACATGAATCTTTCATGTACAAAAACCTCCATTGTCGCTTAACAAGTCTTCATACACCTCAAGCATGGATGAGGATCACATGAACAACAATTAAAAGGCCTAATATGTCCATGTGACATTTCCTAGATGGACTTTGATGTATGTACAAAATATCCAACCCGATCTACATTGTCCAGTTGCACATTATCTGAGTATCTCCCATGATAAGATGTACTGACATGTGTTTTATGCTAAAGTAAATTACAAGGCAAGGAGTCTACCAATGTTTGGGTCTCACAAACATTATATAAAATATTAGGATATTTGTAAAAGGATTTAATCATTCACCTAGGAGAGAATGACCCTCTCAATGGGTAATGCCTAAAATTCTTTTGATCATATACAACCCCATAACCTACCCTATATAATTTATCAATTAAAAATTAGTTGATTTGGATACCTAAAACAAATTTGGCCTGCAAATTTTTGAGAAAATATAGTGGCACCTCCTTATGGTTGCAAGGCATTTTGTCAAAAGCAATAGACCATCCATCCATCAAGTTGTCTATAAATGGTTGGTAGGTTCATTAGTCCATGCAAATATGCTTATTTGTCACACGAGGTGTTGGCCTATTCTAGGATTAATAAACAAGGTAATGAGATCTTGTTACAAAATTTCCAAACCTCTCACCCTCGATTCTAGATAACCCTGTCCTATAGTATCCATACTTCCTACACCTGTATTTGAAAAAATGACATAATTTCCCTCAAGCATGGGAGTTGGAAGATACAATGGTATTGAGGGATTTAGTGATGAAAAGATATGCTATCTCTCTAGTGCTTCTAAAAGAACTAAGTAGGTTTCTCAATGTCTCAATTCAATTGGTAATGTTGATGCTTGCATTTCCACATTATGGTTGTGGGTAAGGGTTGGGAATTTATTTAGTGAATGATGGCAGTTTTGGGTTCTATTCATGTGTAGGTTCCATGATAGTAGAATTTACAAGCTACAATTGAACAAGAAAAATACATTTAGATTTAGATTTTTAATTTGTAGAATTTAAAAAGTATAAACTAATAGTTAGACAAATGTACCTACCTTGAATTCAAAGGAATGCAAAATAAAATATCTCTACCGCTTCCACAAATATTGAATGGTAGTGATAGAAACCTCTCTCATCCTAGTCACAATCATTTCCTTCTCTGAACATGCCTTTTCCTCCTCAAGAGTGTGCCTTGTATTTTTTAAATAATAAAGTTTATGTGACCATTTTTTATTCATAGATAAAGGAAAACACATATATTCCTATAACAAATATGCATTTCTTTAAATTTGATTTCATCAACTACTTGGTGGATTTGCATGGCGATTTATGAAGGCCCAATTAAAAAGACCATGTGCACATCCTATTTTAGCATGTTCTTGGGGTGGCCATTGTCACTTTTTCACCCATCAACTTCGTGTGAGGGTCCAATTAGGATAATGAAACTCCTTTATATGCCACACCTCTACATGAATTTATCGTCGAAGAAAACAAGTGACTTATTCTGTATGAGGATGATATCGATACCGAATACTGTGGAAGAACATTGCTAGACATTAAATTATAAAACGTTAAACCTGAAATTATAAATGAAAAATAAGATATCACTGCAGAAATATGGTGTGATAACTATTGTTATCCATTTCTCTTCCCTAATCCAAATCCAGAAGAGGACTCTATTCCAAAGAAGATATGTTCATTTTGTAAATACTAATGGACTCCATTTAGTGGACTAGAATTTCCATATTGTTGATGTTGATGGTCCAATATTGTTGATGAGAAAAAGAGCCTACAATATCCTGCCAAGCTACAATATGAGAGCACAAGGGGCTTGAGATAGGGTTGTCCTCTGTCTCCCATCCTCTTCTTGCTGATTAGTGAGGGTCTTTGTAGGACGATTTCTGCGGCATGTCAGAAAGGCTCTTTTTATGGCATCATGTTCTACTCGACTCTTCATTTAACACATCTACTCTTTGTTGACGATGCAATTTTCTTCGGCTCAACCCTTATGTCAGATTGGAGTTGTCTGCACTCTATCCTCACAATTTTCTGTCAAGCCTCGGGCATGGAGGTCAGCCATGATAAATCATTCATATATAAATAGGGGCCCACATAGGTCAGTCCTATTTTATGTAGTCTCTTCCCTTTTGAGATTGAATATTTGGAAAAGGGCTTGAAATAACTTGGTTTCTCCCTCAAACCAAACCGCTATTTCATTTTAGACTGGGACCAGCTCATCAAAATATTTGTAAAAAAATTCAAACATTGGTCTTACAGGCATCTCACTCTTGGAGGAAGGTTGATCCTCATTCGCTAAGTCTTATCAGCCATCCTAGTCTTCTAGTTCTCTCTCTCACTCTTCCCCTTGCCTGTTCTGGGAACTCTCAGGAAAATCATGTTTTCATTCCTTTGGTCGGGATCTAAGTCATCCTTCAAACTACATATGGTTCATTGGGCACAACTTGCTCGTCGTAAATCATTCGGCGTTTGGGACATCATGAACATGATTTGCTTCAACAAGGCTTTAGTATTAAAAAAATGTTCGAGAGCCATCTTTGGTAGTGGTCTTTTGCAAGCGGTCATCTTGGCAAAATATCTTAATGATAAGCCGGTATACAATTGGATTTCGAAAAATCCCAAAACTAGCAGAGGGACTTCACAATTTTGGAAAGGTTTTCACAAGCTCCTCCCTGGATCACATAACACATTGCTTGGAAAATTGGCAATGGCTCTAATTATATATTTATTGGTGTGGATTCTTTTATCGATTGCAATGAGAACCACTTGCTCAGTCACTAGATCCTTCAAAAATTGGTTGTATCAAGCATCACCACTCGATCACATCAAACAACAATGGGTGTTGGATATTAATTCCAACAGCCACGTCATAACTTTGGAAACCACCCGATCATTCCGTTAATGTCCACTTGATATGCATTTATGAAAAATGTGTTGCAAGATGGGATTCCATGACTGTTGGTAGCTGGCATTAAAATCCATCTAAGAATCTTCTCTAAGAATTCAATCCTGATGTTTGTAGATGTCTCGAGAGAGTTCATAATGTGTATAAACCTATATTTTGGTTAATAGAAGAGGTAGAGATTAGTTCTGGGTTTTCTGTGCCTACTCTCTCAATTGGTATTAGAGCCAGCCATCTGCACCTGGCTCCTAGTTAGAACTCTCCTCCGCATCTAAGGGTAGTCCTCTTGCTTATTGGTGAGCCCGTTTATCACCTGTTGTGTGTTACCCCTCTATCTATGAGAGATCCCTTTTCCAATGCTTCGCAACGTTACTCTACTAGAGACCACCTGTACTGGCATGAATAAGAGGATTTGTTGCTGTCGACAAAGCCATGAGAGCGTTGCATTCTCTGCCTAGTTGTTTCCTCTTGCCCCCAACCCATGTATAATTCAGACCGACTGAATAGATTTACATCTTGTGTGATAGGTCTGAAGTGAGTGTAATCTGGTATGAAGAAGGGATTTGGGAAGATAGAGAAGTGCGAAAGCACCATTTCTTGTTTCCACTACTCAATTTTGACTCCCGTTGTTTGAGAAATTTGTATGGTCTCAACAAACTCTAGCTGATTTTTGTGCTACTGTTGAAGGCTGGACCCTTGCATGTGAGCTAAAGCTTTCTGCGCATGAAGAAAGAGGATTGTGTAGAAGTTCTGTGAACTATAAAGTCTTTGGTCCTCCTCATAATTCTGATGTGTTATTTATGAGTGCTCCCATCGTTAAGTGGTTGAGCAACCTTGGTGAATCCCGCTTACTCTTACGGATGAAAAATGTGCAGGCTGAAGCCTAGAGTTGAGATTTGAGTTGAGTAGAAGTTCAGAGTAGCTGGCAGTTGTAGCTACGTATATTTAAGATGATCATGGAAGGAAAATACACTGAGCTTGATGTTTATGAAGATGAGCTGAGATTTATCGAGGAATGGCTAGAAAATCCCATGCTTATTGAATCCCTTGCAGCAGTTGAAGATGAAAAGAATGCAACCCTACAGGCCACAGTTCAAGATGCTAGAGAGCAAGAAAATCCTTCTTTATTTAATGTTTTAACTCTGTCTATTTGTGCAGGTTTTGATTGCAGTGTTAAAGCTACAAGAGCTAAAGTATTGAAGCTGCCATGCAACATATACAAGAAGAAGAAAGTTAAAATGAAGGATCCATCACATAGCTCATTCAAAGTCTTGCACCGTTGGAAAATGAAAAAGGAAATAACCTAGTGCTTTCAATGAAGAAAATGTTCAAAGAATTTTTGTATGGTTTTTTGTTGTTTTACATATGTTGTAGCAATGTTGTATGGCATAGTAACTTGAAGTCTTGTTTTTGAAAACGATGATGTTGGTTGAAGCCACTATTGGAGGATGGATGAATTCGATGTTAATGTTTGTTGCTAAATGTTGAAGAATCAATGTTGTTGAAGAATGAATTTTGAAGCCAGTATCCTTGTGACCTTTATGATCTTTGTGTGATCCTCCGCCATTGATGAGTGGTTTGCTGAAGTCTGCCACTTGCGGGGAAGGAAGAGCGTAGAGTGGGCCTCCGCCTTCAGTATGCAATTGAGAAATCCTCTACAACAACAAATCTTCCATAATACTCTCTAAGACATGAGATCAATATGATGATGAAGACTATCAACAAGCAGCAACAATAGATTGAAGAAAAAAGTTGAAGTGTTTTGTGACCACATGTAAGAAGCCTACCTGAGACTTTAGATCAGCAGGACATGATTTTTTTTTGTTAAGCTATGCAGTTTTAATTGTGGCTATTGAAATTAAGTGGGAGTGTTGGATATTAATTCCAACAGCCACGTCATAACTTTGGAAACCACCCAATCATTCCTTGAATGTCCCTATGTTATGCATTTACGCAAGATGTGTTGCAAGATGGGTTTCCATGCCTATTGGTAGCTCAAATTATAGGCCATGTAAGAAGCTTCTCTAAGAAGCCAATCCTAATGTTTCTAGATGTCTCTAGAGAGTTTGCAATGTGTATTTAAATCTATATTTTGGTAAATGGAAGAGGTAGAGAGTAGTTCTGGGATTTTTGTAAGTTTTAAACCTTAACAGTGAAGTACAAACTTATATTGATTCTTAAGCATTAACAGAAAATACACAATGGCACGCACATAACACAGAGATTTTCACCTGGAAACCCTTAACCGGGAAAAAACTAGCAAAACTTAGAGCCGCACTGCTCCTTTTCATTATATGTTTATTCAACCATTTACAATACAATATATGGTATTCCACAACATCTAAAACCCTAATTCGTTTACCCGAAATTAGGTTACAACCCTAATCTCTTTTACCGGGATTAGATAGACTACAATGGGTCAAAATCGCGAAAAAGCAAAAACAATCCAACATAACATACCAGCGACCATGTGCAGAGATATAACATACCCAACATTCTCCCACTTGTTGTTCTCTTCACATACAGGAGAAATTTATGACTTCAACAATGCCCATGTTCTCTTTACACCAAGAGAACTTCTGAGTACTCACAGACTTTGTCAAAGAGTCTGCAACATTTACCAAAGTGTTAACCTTCTCCAGCAACACTTTGTTTTGTTCAACCATGTCTCTAACGAAATGGTACTGCACATCAATGTTCTTTGTCCTTGAGTGATAAGCAAGGTTCTTTTCCAGAAATATTGCACTTGAGCTATCACAGTCAATCTTTACTACATTCTGAACAAAACCAATACCTGAACACAATCTTTGCAACCATACAACTTCCTTACTTGCATGGGTAGCTTCCATGTATTCAGCTTCTGTAGTTGAGAGTGCAACTACAACTTGTCTTCTACTCATCCAACTGATTGCTCCTCCAAATAGATTAAAAATGTAGCCACTTGTAGATCTTCTGTGATCAAGATATCCAGCCCAGTCAGCATCAGCAAATCCTTGTATATCTATCTCTCTGTTTAGAGCGGGTCTTCCTTGGTAGCATATTGCAAAATCTGTAGTGCCACGCAAATACCTGAAGACCCTCTTTACTGCAGTCCAATGTTCCTTTCCTAGTTTTGACATGTATCTACTCAAAACTCCCACTGCATGGGCTATATCTGGTCTAGTACAGACCATGGCATACATCAGACTGCCAACTGCACTAGCATAGGGAACATGAGACATGTCCTCTACCTCTTCTTGTGTCGTGGGACACTATTCTACAGATAACCTTACACCTACAGGAATGGGCACCTCCACTGGTTTGCTTTCCTGTATATTAAATCTCTTCAATATCGTTTCAACATATTTCCTCTGATTTAACCAGAGTTTCCTGTTTTCACGATCTCTTTTTATTTCCATGCCCAAAATAAAATTTGCAGCACCAAGATCTTTCATGTCAAATTCAGATGACAGCTGATTTTTGACATCCTTGATGATTTCCTTGTTGTTTCCAACTAGCAACATATCATCAACATACAATATTACATAAATAAAATGATCACCATTTAGCTTAAAATAAACACAGTGATCAGCTTTGCTTCTTGAGAAACCAAGTCCCAGTATATAAGTATCAAATTTTTGATACCACATTCTTGGAGATTGTTTCAATCCATAGAGAGATTTTTTCAGCTTACAAACAAGCTCATTTCTTCCCTTCACCACAAACCGTTCTGGTTGCTTCATATAGATCTCTTCATTAAGATTTCCATGTAGGAAAGTCGTCTTTACATCCATCTGTTCTACTTCAAGGTCAAAAGCAGCGGAAATAGATAGAAGAAATCTAATAGAAGTCAATTTTGCAACAGGTGAAAAAATCTCACCAAAATCGATGCCCTCAATTTGGGAATAACCTTTCGCTATTAGTCGAGCCTTGTACTTCTCCACTTTACCTGCTGCATTTAACTTCTTCTTGAATACCCATTTGCTTCCAACAGGATTTCTTCCTTCTGGCAACTCAACTAGATCCCATGCCTCATTTTTGTCCAAGGCATCCATTTCTTCTATCATGGCCTTCTTCCATAGTTTACTATCTTCTGAATCCATTGCCTCTTTAGCAGTTCTAGGATCATCATCAGTAATAGATAACACAAAATTAGAACGAAAATCAGGGGGACTGTACCTTTCAGCTTTCCTTCTTACTCGGTCAGATCTCCTCAATACCAGAGTCTGTGGATCCGCCTCTTCATCTGATTCAGATGATTCTTCCTCCTCATCTGATTCAAACGAATCTGGTTACTCAAAAGAATCACCTCTTTCATCCTTGATATCAAAGTGTAGCTTCTCTGAATCCTTTTCCTTTGGGACATCCTCAATCTTGGAAGTGCTTTCAACTTCTCTGAAGATCACATCTCGACTGTAAACTATTTGCCTTTTTACTGGGTTCCACAGCTTGTAACCTTTCACTCCATCCTTGTAACCAATGAAGATACATTTTCCCGCTTTATTATCCAACTTGCTCCTTTTCTCCTTTGGAACATGTACAAAAGCATCACACCCAAACACTCTTAGATGAGAGAGAGAGGGTTTCTTACCAGTCCAAACCTCATGAGGTGTCTTGTCAACCAACGCTGATGTGAGTGTCCTATTCACTAAGTAACACGTAGTGTCAATAGCTTCTGCCCAGAATTGTTGTGTTAGCCCTGCACCACTGAGCAGCCTCCTTGCCTTTTCCATCAATGTCCTGTTCATCCTTTCTGCAACCCCATTCTGTTGAGGTGTGTATGGAGTAGTCTTTTGCCTTGTTATTCCACACATTTTAAAGAACTCCTCAAATTCACTTTCACATAATTCTCCACCGTTATCTATTCTGAGTACTTTTATTTTCTTTTCAGTTTGATTCTCTACAAGAGCCTTAAATTGTTTGAATCTTTTAAAAACCTCAGATTTCTTACGCAGGAAATAAATCCAAGTTTTCCTTGAGAAATCATCTATAAATGAAACATAATACACAGATTTACCTAGTGATGGAACAGGCATAGGTCCAAAAACATCACTGTGTATTAACTCTAAGATTCCTTTAGCTCTTACAACACCAGATGAGAATCTTACCTGATTCTGTTTACCATATAAGCAATGTTCACAGAAATCAAAATCTAATGTGAAATCAGACATGCCTTCAGCCATACTTTTACCTTGTAATAGTCAAAGACCCTTCTCTCCAATATGTCCCAGCCTTCGATGCCATAGCGATGTCTTCTCACTAGAGACAGTAAGGACTCTATCTCCTTCATTTTTACCCTCAGGAACAATAGTACTGTTACATCCATTTTTAAAGGTACTTCCCAACAACTTGTATAGAGTTCCAATCCGAACTCCCCTGATCAGCACCAGTGATTCTCGAACCATCTTGCATGTGTTCTTTTCAAATAAAGTTTTCACACCTGCATCATCCACTTTGCTTACAGATATAAGGTTTTTAGCCAGATTTGGAATGTGCAGAACCTCGGGAAGAGTTTTAACCCTTCCATCTTTGAGTAGTAGCTTGATCTTTCCTCGACCTATGATTTTTGCCACCGAGTTGTCTCCCAGAAATACATCTCCTCCATCATACTTTTCGTATTCAGAAAACCACTCCCTGTGAGGAGTCATATGATAAGACGCACCTGAGTCAATCAACCACGAATCATGCTTTGCATGTGTACTTGAAGATGCCAGATACACATCTCCTCCTTCCTCTGTAGATTCTTTCCCATCTGCGAATGGAGCATCATTAGGTCCTCTGCTTTTATCAGTATTTTTGGATTTACAATCCTTCTTGTAATGCTCAGTTTTACCGCACTTCCAGCATTTTCTTACAGAAGGTCCTGGAGATTTAGATCTCCCTCTAGATTTAGATCTACCACCTGAAGACTTACTTTTAGATCTATCTCCAGGGCGACCTCTTACAAATAAGGCATCCTTGGTTGAACTATCCATGGATCTCCGCCTCATTTCCTCCGATAGCAGGGATGCAACCACATCATCGAAGTTTAGCGTGGTTGCATTACTCCCAATAGCTATAACCAGATTATCCCATGAATCTGGCAAAGAGCACAACAGACTAATACATTTTTCATCATCAGTAATCGTAATACCAACAGACGTCAACTGACTTACCAGAGTATTGAAGGCGTTTAGATGCTCTGACACAGAGTCTCCATCAGTCATCCTCAGAAGGTACAATTTCTTTCATAGAAAGAACTTATTTACCAGGGACTTTGACTGATACAGATTTCCCAGTTTATCCCATAGCTTCTTTGCACTATCTTCTCCAGATACGTTCACCAATACCAAATCTGCGAGGCAAAGATGAATGGTGCTCCTTGCTTTTATTTCCAGCTTATCCCATTCTTCTTTTACCGCACCAGTGGGCATGGTACCTGGATCTACTGCAATCCATTGTTCTCTATCTACCAGAAGATCTTCCATCTTGAGATTCCATAACTCAAAGCTCTGGCCATTAAATTTCTCAATCTCGAATCTAGAACTGCTCGCCATTCTTTAAAAAATAAATCACCGCTACAAAGCTCCCACTGAAACCAGGTTTATCACAATTCCAAGATCGAGCCAAACCCTTGGAAACAAAGGCATCCCTCTGAACCCAAAAAATGCTCTGGTACCAAATGTAAGTTTTAAACCTTAACAGTGAAGTACAAACTTATATTGATTCTTAAGCATTAACAGAAAATACACAATGGCACGCACATAACACAGATATTTTCACCTGGAAACCCTTAACCGAGAAAAAACCAACAAAACTTAGAGCCGCATTGCTCCTTTTCATTATATGTTTATTCAACCATTTACAATACAATATATGGTATTCCGCAGCATCTAAAACCCTAATTCATTTACCCGAAATTAGGTTACAACCCTAATCCCTTTTACCGAGATTAGATAGAGTACAATGGGTCGAAATCGCGAAAAAGCAAAAACAACCCAACATAACATACCAGCGACCATGTGAAGAGATATAACATACCCAACAATTTTGTCCCGCTGTCTGTTGTGCCTACTCTCTCAACAGGGATCTCGATATGGAGAATATTATTGGTTCCATGCAAATGACCTTGATCTTCGCGACCAGGAGGCTGCGGATTGGATGTTATACATCGATTCACTCAACGCAATAGGTATTCACCTCCACTCATCAACATATGTATTAGCATGGAATCTAAACAAAAACTCTCGAATCATCACTGCTAAGTTGGCATACCAGGGAATCTCATCATATCTCTACAACCCTTCCTCCATCTAGTGGTATGTCAAGCTCTCGAATTTGAGTTTGCCGATAAAATTAAAATGCTTCTTCTGGCTTGCTTTGAAGAATCGTATTCTCACATGGAAAAAATTACAAACTCATGGTTGGATCTGTCCCAATCTTTGTTTCCTTTGCAGAATGGCAGAGGAGAGCATAGCACATATTTTCTATAGCTGTGACTTTAGCCTACAGTTTTGGCAAGCAGCCATCAATACGCTTCATATTTCTAATGCATGGGATGAAGTCTCTCTACCCTCTAGTTTTGAGAGGTGGCATCTATATGTCAAGCCACACAAATTCTTGCCAAATTTCTACTGTTGGAAAATTTGGATCGAGAGAAACAATGCCATATTTGAAGGTGTACAACAATTGATTCATCACTGTGTTGGTTTAATATTGATTCCATACCAATCACATCATCTGGGTAAGCCTATTTCAAAGGTTAAAATCCTTTCGGCACCCTCCATATCTTCTGGAGCAGCTTCAGGCTTCTTTGATGGAGCGGTTCAAAATGGGTTGGGGGGTTGCGGTGTTACTATCCAGATCAATAAAAAACATTCTTTCAATCTTAAACTTGCTTGTGGTCAGGCTGCTAACACGAAACCCGAGCTATAGATATTACTGAGTTGTAGATATTCGGAGATTCATTTGTTATCATCAATTGGGCCTCGGACATTAATCAACCTCAAATTCTCTCCTTGCATCCCTGGTGCGTCAGAATCAAAGAAATTTTAGCAGGCCTTATGAAATTTCGCATCGAGCATATTCATCAAGAATTTAATGAAGCTGTAGACAAACTCTCGAAGCTCACACTCGCTCGGAATGAAGGTTGACTCATTTTCGAGGAATACATCGAAGGATCGATCACTCATGTGGGATCCATTAACATTTTTTCCTTGTGTGGTGGCAAGGTTCCCATCTGATTTTTCGCTGAACTAAAATTTAGATCTATATGTGTATCTCTGTCGAGGAAATATATTTGGAACTGAATTTCCTTGGTCTCGAATCAACCGTTGGGATAATATCACTTTGTTTTTACAGATATAAAAGTATAAAAAATATGTGTAAGACATAGCAGCGCTCCTCTACCTTGAAGAGTTCTACTGAAAATATAAATAGTATAAAAAATATATGTAAGACATAACAACACTCCTCTACCTTGAAGAGTTCTAGTGAGAATGTAAATTTTCTTTGATTTTTATATGAATACCAAAAAAAATAACAATTTTTCTTTAAAAAAAAATGCTATACTATGAAAGGGACCCACCATCCCAAAAAATGGTTTCTTTCCTCTTTTACAACCTATCCACCCATTATTGTTACCCCTCCTTCACTTTACAACTTATCCACCCTTCCCTCATCATGAAAGGAAATAAGATTATAAAATTTTATAAAACTATGCACTTTTTCTAACTTCGAGAATATGTTGCTTATAAAGAAAATGAAGTTTTTTAAAAACACCTTAAGGTAGATGCCAACCAAATTTGGCAAAATAAATATCTTTATAGCAAAAGTTTTACAATATTCCTTTTGGGTTGCATGCTAACTTCTCGGTCTTTTATTGGCTGAAATAAAGATGCAATCTTTCGGTCTGTAATTTGATTCCAACTACATATCTTGTTTAAGTCTCTCAATGTTTAAGAATAGCGACATTCAATTATGTAAAGTACACTCTTCATGATAACAAGCCCGTAGATTTTGATAGTTTAGTTTAAACGTCACTTTCCTAATACCTAAAAGATTAAATTGAGGTTGAGAGCGTGAGTCAAGATATGGCCTTATATAGATTTCAGGTCTAAGATTCTTCATCATTACCTCTAAAGCCTTAGGTTGCAGGTCATTTAATGTGATGACATAAAAAACGATCAATATCCAATCTGTTGCAGGCCATTTAATACAACCACGCAGTAAATCAATTAGCCATTGGATCTCAACCTGGTTAGAAGCATTCCAGTGAAGCCTTATAGCTGACCCATAGAAGCCCAGGTTGCAATCACTAGATAGTAGAAGCCCAGGTTGGCCAGATTCGGGTCAGGCCTTATAGCTGACCCAGGTTGCAATCACTGCCGGGGACAGTAATCCTTTATTGCCTCGTGGGGTGCAGGTTCCGTGGTTTAAAAAAATCTAAAAGATCAAATGTGATGTTATCTTTCCTGCAAAACCGCTTTTACGTCTCGATATTTTAACCGTCTGCGTGACACTTTGGGGCCACATTACCGCCAAAAGGCCCATATTTTGACTCATGCGGCATGGAGAAACCTCTTTCACACAGCATAAATATGTAAAATGACGATTACGATACGTAAGACACTGGCAGGAAAATTCAGCGTGTCTTATTAACCACGTAGCGATGTCGGTGGTATTTCGTTGGGGAGCGATAAACTAAAATACGCCTAAGCTTTCCGTACATTCTAGACGAATAAAACATCATTTGCCCGGAGTATGTATGTCCAGAGGCTAACTTTTCCAGAGAATGTATTATGGTTTGCAGAAAGGAATAAATAATGGCATAGCGTGTTTCAACTTCCTCTTGTTCAACACCTTTCTTCGTCATTTGAACGGACAGTATCCATCTTTGTATAATAAATCACTTGAAATCTCAAATAGAAGGATATTTTTCCAGTTTTGTTTGCTTCCTGGGCTTGAGCAACAGCGGACTTTCTTATTTAAAGCTTGGCCGTTTTTTCTTAGGGCCTTCAGCTGATTTTGGTAATTTATTTAGTCATTTGCTTGATTTGAACGAGATCTGTCGATGTTTTCGAGAATCGACCGAAGTAAAGGCAGATTTAGCTGAAGAATCCATAGCTTCAACCTTGTGGCCTTTCTTTCTGTTTTTTAAATCTTTGGTGCGTGAAGCAGTAAATACTGGTTCAGGTTTAGCTGTGATGGCTCCGATATCTTTGCCTCCAGGGTTCAGATTTCATCCCACGGATGAGGAACTAGTAGCTTATTATTTGAAAGGCAAAGTTCATGGTTGGAAAATAGAGCTCGACATTATTCCCGAGGTTGATATCTACAAGTGTGAGCCATGGGATTTGCCTGGTAAGTTACATTATCTTTGTTGTCAGTTGTGAATTGCATTTTTGAAAATTTAGGCTTTCCTTTAGCGGACGAACATACACAAAGAATTTAAGATTTCTGAGTGTTTCTACTGAGCTGTTAAATAATTTGCGAAACAAAACCCTCATCCTCTCTTCTGGCTGTCACAAAATTTTAAGCTTAAGATTTTCTCGTAACATTTCTTGTATGCAGAGAAATCCTTTCTGCATGGAAGTGATCTAGAGTATTATTTTTTTAGCGCAAGGGACAAGAAGTATCCACACGGGTCAAGAACAAACCGAGCGACGAAAGCTGGTTACTGGAAGGCTACGGGGAAAGATCGAAAAGTTAGCTCTCATATGCGTCCAATTGGAATGAAGAAAACTCTGGTATTTTACACAGGCCGGGCACCTCATGGCTCTCGAACAGCCTGGGTTATGCATGAATATCGTCTCGACGAGAAGGAATGCGAAGCCTCAGCTTCGTTGCAGGTACCTCGAATTTTTGTTAACTAGTACCCTTTTCTTTTCGTTAAAGACCACTTGTTGAAAACTAATTCAAAAAAATGAAAGAAGCATTCTAAGAAATTTGTTAAATTCGTTAAAGCAGATTCATTTAATGGAGTGTGTAAAAAGATACGTGATCATTCTTTATGCTTTAGACCAATTAGCTAATTGTTTACAGGTGCAATAACAATATATATTACCGATTCTCATATTTTGTTTAAGAAAGAAATGTCTGACAAGCTAATTATGGCACGAAGAGATCCTCTTTTTGCTTTGTATAAATAAAAATTAAAAAATTCTGTCGGGAGCAGGAATATGTTTAGCAGATATTTTGAGCCGTGGAATTTACTCTAGCATATGTCATAGCTTGGCTGTACAGGGTGTATTCTCAGTTTTCAACCTTTTTTTAAGTATATTTTTTTTGTTTAGATTTGTTTGTAGTTTAATTGGAATATATATTAGTTATGAAAATGGCATGATTTAGATGTTATGGGTATTTAATTGTGTTAAATCTATTTATAGATTCAAAAATAGAACAAATAGGTAGAAATTTAGATTTTATTCCAAAAAAAATACAGGATTTGGATCAAAACCTACAATAAAATCAAAATAGACTACTCTAACATAAAATAAATAAACTACTCCAACTATAAACTTAGAATAAATAACTACTCCTATTGTATTGTATATTGTATTGTACCTTGTAGCCTAAAAGTGAATAATTAGTCCGATTGTACAGTGTAGCCGAACAGTGAATAATTTACAATAGCTATTATTTCTTTTTGTCGAACTATATGTGAATAAGTGCAAATTGATTTAAAATCCACAGGATGCTTCTGTTTTATGTCGAGTATTCAAGAAAAGCGGACCCGCGCAAAAGATTGGAGTACAATACGGCAAAATTGTTGGGAATGATTTCTCATGTGGCTTGGATAATTCGACACAATACAACACGTTTGAGGAGCTGTCTCGAGAGATGTCATCGCCATTGTCGGATGGTGAAGAAGACGATCTAAACTATTCAAGAGAAACATATTCCCAACTTATAAACGGCACGAAGGTGGATGATGGAGTTTCGAAAAGAAAGTTTCAATCAGTGAGTTATGATAATGCTGTCTGCAGCTTCCCCTCACTTAATGAGTCCATAAACCATCCCAAGGTTTGAGAATCATATTCTCCACTTTAGTAAATTGTGTTTACTATTTTCTTTTGTGAATTGTTTGTTAATATCTTTGGTCCCTGTGTAAATATTTCTTGATATGTTTTATCTTGTGTTGTTCATGTTGAGTATAATGAGACTTCATGCTCACCCTTAGAGGTTGGCGTAAATTGTGTTTACTATTTTCTTTTGTGAATTGTTTGTTAATATCTTTGGTCCCTGTGTAAATATTTCTTGATATGTTTTATCTTGTGTTGTGCAGGTTGAGTATAATGAGACTTCATGCTCACCCTTAGAGGTTGGCGTTTTTCCTCCTATTAAAAACTGTCTAAGCCTTTCTGACTTGACAATTCTCTGCGCGGATTTACTCCACGAGCATGTTCATTCATCTGTCAATGAAGCAGAGTTATTAGAACAAATTTATCGAGATGCGCAGACAGCTCAAGAGAATAATTATATAAGCCAGTTTATTAACAGTGATGTTGCTGACATACACAAAAATGAAGATTATCTTCAAGTTGATGATTTCGGCCCCGGCTTGAACATAGAAAACAATCATAAACAGCCCAGCATCTCTGATGAAGATGAAGAGGAAGAGCTTGAAGTTGAAGATGAAGATGAAGAGCTTGATCTATTTTCATTGAATAGCTTTGTTTCAGAGTACTATAATTCGGAGAGTTTTCATGACCAGCCAGAACAGCTTCTCTTCTTTAACCCTTTTCTGAGACAAAATTCAAACCCTGAAAATTTAGCTTGCATGCTAACGTAATATGATAAATGTTGAATGTTACAACATTTATGGCAAAAGCAATACAAATTCAGTATTTGCTGTGAGGTGTAATCATTAGTGTACGGTGAAAGTTTAGGTGATCTCATTGATGTTAAGATACATTTAAAGTTTAGGTGATTTCATTGATATTAAGATACATTCAAGTGTAGCAGAGATGTTGAGAAGTTGAACATGATGTACGATGCAGAACAACTGAAAAGTCTGTAATGGAAACTTTATCAAGAGCAATAATGGTATGTTTAGTAAAAAATTTGCTTGGATGTAGAGTAAAACATAGTTTTTATATATCGATGTATGTATCGTCCTTATAAGCTTGCCTGCCATGTGAGGAAGCAGATAGGTGAAAGATTTGTAAATAGCTTAGAGTTGAAACTTGAGAATGTCTTGGAAATATTTTTAGTGCCTATAAAGATTAGGATAACATCTTTGTGCGATTGTTTGTTCCTGATTAGGTTAACATGTTTGTGTAAATGTAATGTTTGTTTGTTCCTTTCATTTCATGCCATTCTTTCTTGCATTGTTGTTGCAGGACCTATGCTTCAGTTTAGAAAGGCTTCCTCGTGGGCGATACCTGGAAGGTGAGTCAATTAAGCGATCTTCACGTCTCTCCATCTAAAAATCCATAGCCTAATAGAATGTCCGGAAACATCTCGAGCAGCGACAGATTGCAAGAGGACGAGCTAAGAAGATGAGTGAAGGTTTAAGCATGTGAAGTCCACACAATTTCAGAAGTCAAATTTGAATATTGAATTTTATGTAAGTTTTATACATAAGATTATGTTTAAATCAACGTTAAGCATGCTAAGCCCCTACGCTTTGTCAAATTTCAATATTATCTAAGTTTTATATAAAAGATTATGTTGCATTGGTTTCAGTTTAAATTTGCATGGTTCAAGTTTATTTATTCTATTATTTTTTTATTATTTTTTTTATTTTATATGGATGTGAATTTGGAGGAGTTGTATTTCTAAAAAATAATGGAGAAAGATATAGTAAATCTAAAATCGTTTATAATATATAATATAGTAATAATATACAACACACTCTATATTTCCCTACTAATAAAATGAGCCTCTTCCATTGAGAACATAATTATGATTGTTAAAAAACAAGATAAACAACATTGAGATAAGAGGTTTTATAACATTGCTTCATATTCTAGTAAAAACAATGTGAAGCTCAAGGTTAGCATAAAGAGACTATGCCTTGGCTAAATGGTTCTAGAGTACAAAGAGAAGAGGTGGCCTGGCATAATATTGACAATATTAAAAGTATTATTACATATAAATTTAAAGAGAAATGTTCAAAAAATACATGATAAGATAATTTAGAATTTCTAAAGTATGTAAGCTCCATAGTGAAATATGCATTCCTTCTTTGTTATTGGGAGAAGGATGACAAGCAAAATCTCTTTCTTTGGGAATGTTGGGCATAAACTCACATTAGAGAGTAATAATTTCAAAATATTTGTTGCAATAACAACTTTCGGACCAATAAAATTCTAGTACATCAATAAAGTTCTAAATTTTTCAAGCACATCAATAAAATTCTAAAGAAAACCAAACAATTTCTTACCTTTCTAAGATCTAATAAACCAAACTTGATCTTATAAATATTAATAAACAAGATCATCATCCTATCAAATGTAAAAACAATATAATATATATGTAATTACATAATATATATATATATATATATATATATATATATATCTTTAATAATTTATTTACATGTTTTAATAAAATATTAATATAATTTAATTTATTTAAAAAAATGGTTATAAATAGTTTTAGTTACTTCCTTTTAAATATTCCAAAAATTAAAAGTGCATTTTACTCTTTGAAAATATCTAAAACATAAATTTATATACATTTATTAATTAAGACCGCTATAAATTTATCCAAAAATCTCTCATATATTTATAATTACAACGTTTTATTTTATTTTTAACTTTATTTGATATTTATATTTTAAAATAATATTAATATAATTTATTTATTTCAAACCAAAGTTAATAATACGGTTTATCTCTTCTTTTTAAATAATCTAGGAAGCCCATTCTAACCTTTGAACTATTTAAAGTTTAAACATATACATCTATTAATTGAGATTGTTTTAAATGTCTTCTTTTTAAATATCTAGGAAGCCCATTCTAGCCTTTAAACTATATAAAGTTTTCACTCATATACATCTATGAGATTGTTTTAAAGGTATCAAAAATCACATCTTTAAAACCACACTTGAATGTTAATTAATGTATCAATTAAATTTGATCCATTAAAGAAGTTTCAAAATATTAATTTTAAAAATAAAGAAATTAACATGATGACAGGGAAATCAAGGGAAATCATCAACACGATGAGTTACATAATAAATTGTTTATAATAAATGACAATAGCATGATTAACCAAAAAAATATGAATTATAACTTTTGAGTACAATAATCAAATAGCAATAATTTAATGTATTTATTAATAATTTATTATATTAATTAATGTAATTTTTATAGTTTAAATATTGTTGAATTTTAGTTTATCATTATTTATAATAGAAACTAAATAAATTAATAAGTAAATATAAAATAAATTTGATAACAAAACATTTAAATATATTTTTGGTTAGATATTCTCTTCTAAATAGTAAACAAAAAATGTATATATTTTACTTCACATTTAATGTAATAAATAGTCAAGTGTATATTGTCAATTACCACATAAAAGACTTATAATGTCATTTTTAAAGTTCAAAATTAAAGAGATATATGTTTTAATTAATATATAAGAAATTTAATCACATATCATACATTTACATATTAAATTAGTATGGATTCATATTAACTATCTAACAAGGTGCTAAAAAAATCAAATCGCTTAAATTACAATTTTTTTTCAAATTTAACACTTGAAAAAAGTTTCACATCTCAAAAGATTTTCATCTTAACACTTGGTAGATCCCAACACCATAACCACCTCAAGAACCATTCATCTTAAAAAGAAAAGAAAAAAATTCTAACTTTTAATTTTAATAAAAGTAGGTATATACTAAGTATACAAAAGGATTCCTTAGCATCAAGACAAAGGTTTTAGAGTTTTAATACTATCTAGCTGCTGGACTTTTGAGAGCGTCAATCCATTTCATTGTAATAGCTTTTGTTGGCTCTATGTTTATGTTAGAAGGATCTGTCATATTGAGTTCATTCTTTCTCTTTGTTCTCATTATTTTCTTTCTATAAACATTATTGTGGGAAAGGAGTCGAGAGAGGTCTAGGACTGACATTTTGTGGGAAAGGAGTCGAGAGAGGTCTAGGACTGACATTTTATTGTTTCCAACTGGTGCAATCATTGTATCTAAAAATTATTTATTTTTATTTTATATTAAGAACTAAAGTGGTTGCCAATGATGAATTAATAAAATTAAAACAAGTTAGGCAATTCATTTCATTGTAATAGCTTTTGTTGGCTCTATGTTAGAAGGATCTGTCACATTGAGTTCATTCTTTCTCTTTGTTCTCATTATTTTCTTTCTATAAACATTATTGTAAAAACATATTGCGGGAAAGGAGTCGAGAGAGGTCTAGGACTGACATTTTATTGTTTCCAACTGGTGCAATCATTGTATCTAAAAATTATTTCTTTTTATTTTATAATAAAAACTAAAGTGGTTGCCAATGATGAATTAATAAAATTAAAACAAGTTAGGCAAGTTTCTTTCCATTTTGGTCTACTATTATATTGAATTAATTAATGGATATACGTTTTAGCATCTACACGTAGTAATTCCTCTCTCCTCATTGGGAAGTAAGACAATAAATAGTCTGAGTATTATTCATTACGTTAATGGTTATGTTTAATGTAGTTGTAACATTATTAAATTGATCTCTGGTATTCAGTACTCAGGACAATGATTCAGGACAATGATTATCGGTTGCTATCCACAAATACAGATTAACTCATTATATATGTATTTAATTTAAAATTTATTTGAAAAAAAATACTTTTAGAGTTTATTTCAATTTTCATAGTAAATTTATAATTACATAGAAAGTAGCTAATTATTTTAGTGAGACTTTCAAAATTATATAATGTGACTGTGATATTACAAAAAATGTAATAAAATTAAAAAAAATCATGTAAATAAATAAAATAGAAAATTAAACTAAATGAAAAGTAATTAAAAAAATTAGTATAAATTCATAAAATTAAAATTAAAAATTAAAACAAATATAAATGTATGTTAAACCGTGATTTATTAAACACCTATAAGAAATAGAAAATCATGAAGTATAATTTTTTTAAATATGTTTAAAAAAAAAAAATTACACATTTAAAATTAAATCCCTTTGAATACTAGATAAATCTAGGTTTGAGATGATCCATCTATACTCATTTAATTTAAAGTAATCAATTATATAATTCATTTAAAAAGAAAAACTTTCATAATATTTCTGAGAAGATGATTGAGAGTTCATTGTGCACGTTTTAATTAAAAGAAAGTAAGTTGACTGTATGCTTTAATTGAATAATTTCCAGAACGTATACACAAATGAATGCATCGTATTCCATGATGGGTATAGGGTATAATTAACTAACTGATCTTTGCTTTAATGGTTTATTTTGTAATACGTGCTTTAATGGTTTAATTTGTAATTGATCGAAGAATGATGAATTAAATCTTTAGCATTGGTTGTTTTGTTACTAAGATTTTGATTTTATTATAGAATATCTTTCGGATTTGTTGTTTTGTGCCTAAGATTGTGATGTTATTACATTAATTTTCTCTATTTTTTAGGACTTTTAATGGGCCTTTGATGTTGCTTCACAAGAGGGTTAATGTGGTGGAGGAATGTGGTTAAACCATTTAAGTGGCAATCTTGAAACATTGGTCTTCCTAGGTGACGATTCAATGGTAGCCGGAGGATCTCTTATGGTTTATTAAGTTGTCTATAGTTTATTTTGTATGTAGGTGACGATTCAATGATAGCGGAAGGATCTCTTATCGTTTATTAAGTTGTCTATAGTTTATTTTTGTATGGATTGATAATGTTTTAGTTTCAAGAGGATTTTGTTATAAGCTTTTTTTTATGTGAAGGACCACTTAGTGGAACTGTTTTGCACCTAAAGACTATTTAGTATAGGAAATCTGTTGTTACATATAATAAAAATTGTGACTAGTTTCAGTTTTTGAATGTACTTGAAAAAGTTATCTTTAATCCCCATGGAATAACAAGTAACTGGATTTTTCTGTGTGTAAAAAAGATGTACTAATTGCAATGAGACGAGTGAGGTGCTTTACAACCAATATGGGAGAGATGATGCAGCCTTATGCTAAGAAAATAAAAAGTAATTAAAAAAATGCATATCAACTTATAAATTAAAAAATTAAATCCAAATAAAAAGTATTTAAAAAATTCCATGTCCACTAAAAAAATTTATAACATCTAACTTAAATGTGGATTTATTAAGCACCAAGAGGGATCAAATATTTGGAGGTGTAATTTTTTTTTTTTTTTTACACAAACGGATAAAAGCTTTATATTAAAAAGGTGGAGCAGATTATAGAGATATGGGGAGGCTATTCCCAAAAGACCAGAGCTGCCGAGACAGTCTCATCAATTGCCAGCCTCTGTAGTTCAAAATCGGCCTTATGCCTATTACAATTGGAAAAACATGCAGAACTATTACAACTATAGATATTGACGAACTGCCCTAACAAGATGCAACATAAATAGAACATATAACTAGTATTGAAAACGCCAGACCAAAAAAAGAATAGCTTGGGCCCAGAGCGCTAGTTTTCATGGTGGTTTCGGGAAACTTTGTCCTTGTTGCCAGTCGCTGTGCCTGCATTTCCATTGTCTATATTCAGGATGACCAAGGGACTATTTCCACTATTGGTCCTAACACAATCCACATTTGCTTCTACAATTCGAAGACAGCTGTAGAATGTATCTTATTTGCTCATCAATTTATCAAAACAATCTTTCGTCTTACCCGTGCTTGAGCGAACTTCTGAGTTGGATATTTGAACAAAGGTGGCCAAGTGAGAGATAGCTTTCTTCATGTCCAGGAGATCTCCCCTAAGCCAATGCACTTGTGTATCCAGATCCTGAAAATGAGAATGTAGTTCACAGGAAGGACTTCCCTACCCTTGAGGAGATTCCAGATTGACCAGACCCCCAATGTCGCCATTAACATGCTTCCAATTCTTACTACCTAATTCACTAGGACTGCCACGAAACAGCTGTGGAGTTACACCATGACTGAATTCATAAAGGGTCGAGTGTAGGCCAGAGTCCAGGGTCTTTCTAGAGGCGAAACCATAGCCAGGGAACTGCTCCAAGCTCCTGCTGCCCTGTCCATGACCAGCTTCTAGGGGCACCCATCTTCTTCCGTTGCCATACTCATCCATCTTAGGATGGTTCAAGCAAGCCATTTTAGTCACTCCACCCCTAGGGGGGTCATTGCCGCCGGTGCCATGGAAGAGGTCAGAGAGATAGCGCTTCGGACTGCCATTGCAAGCCCCCCTGGGTTGCCCCTAGGAATTTTTCTTGCATTTTCGGCAGTGCTAAGCAGGTGGGCAGTGGTTGCAGTCGTCCATAGCTGGAGAGGACAACAGACTACCGGAGACTATGTTGAAGGGAAAGACACAAAGAAACAAGGAACACAAACGCAGAAGGATTCGCATGGAGCTAGAAGCTTCGCCACCCTGCATGATATAGCCATCCACCACCTTGGAGGTCATCCAAATTAAACTCCCGCATGCAAGCCAGGTGCTCTCTTCCAGGGTTAACCGCCAATTCAGGGGAGGGGACGTTTGAAAGGAGTGGGAGGATCTAGGAGGGATATGGAGAATTAATGAGGTCGATGGGAGGGTCATGAGGGGGGAGGGGGTGAGGATCAAGGTGTTAGGGGAGAACAAGTTAAGGCACCCAAGCATCCACCTTAAGTCTACCATTGATAAGAACATGCCCACAATTCAAACCTATGGCAACATTAGCCATAGAGTCAACGGAATGGTTGTTTTTTTGTAGGATGTGGAGGAATGAGAGGGAGTGAAAATCTTTAGCCAAAAGGATTAAATGCTGGTGCATCGTAGAGATAGGTTTCCGGTGAATATTGACTAAATCTCTGGCTTCTCTAATCACCATCATTGAGTCTCCAAAGATCACGAGGTCCTTGATATCGTTGCTTCTTGCAATGTACATCCCTTTTATCAAAGCTAATTATTCTGCTTTGTTATTAGTTCTTTTTCCAATTCCCCAAGCATAGCCACTCAATTTGCTTCCATCGGAGTCTGTAAGGACTACCCCCGCACCTGCCAACCCGGGATTTCCTTTGGAGGCACCGTCGAAGAATAGGATGTGGCTTCCAAGTGTTCGAATCCAAATTTGAAGGTCTTTAGGATCCATTCTGATGTTCCATCTTTGAGGTTTATTAATCTTGAGAGGGTGGTGAGAGGAGGGAAGGGGAGAGGTTAACAGGTAAGCCACCCAATTTTTTTCCTCAACACTTAATGGCTCTTTGTGGAGATTTTTCATGCTTCTAGAGGATAGGGAATCAATCCACAAGGATTTTGTAGAAGAAATGATTTTCCCAGGGACTGCTCTTATATCTTCAAATATTTCATTATTTCTAGCAATCCAAAGTTTCCAGCATATGAATTTTGGGAAGGCTAACCAGGCTCTTTTGAAATTTGGCTTTCTGGAGAAGGAATTCGGGTAGTATAAGTGCCATTTCCCAAAGAGATCTGACCAATTGGTGGGCAGGACCAGATTTGGTTGGATGTCGTGGAGGGCTCTGTGCCAAACTTCTTGGGAAAAGTCACAATCCAAAAAGAGGTGATTGATTGTCTCCTTTGCATTTTTACAGAGGATACATCTAGACGGGCCTTCAATCCCTCTTCTTTTCAGATTATCCGTAGTGAGGATATTCCTGTGAGCGAGAGCCCAATTGAAGACATTCACCTTAGGGATTCCGTCGCTATTCCACACTCTGCTCCACTTGTTATCTTTACTGTTGTTATTGTTTAGTGCGTCCAAATAATTGTAGTCTTTCTTCATTGTGTATTTTCCATCATTCCCCCAGCTTCGTTTATCCCTCAATGAAATGTGGATGGGGATCGCACCATGAAACCGAGAGAGAAGGGCGTTGTATTCATGTTGAAGGTGATTCGGGAGGTCAAGTTCTTTCCATCCCGTCCCATTGCCTTGAGTAGACCAATATGATAAATCATAGAGGGTAAAAATGTTTGCCTGCTCCATCCAGTTCCTCAATTCCCGGAAGGCAGGGACTGAATTAACGGGGGGGTAGGCACCAAACTTGTCTTTCCAAATTTGGATTTTCTTACCATTGTCAGGGACCCAGGAGATGTTATTTTGAATTATAAAGGTAGCTTTCTTACAAAGGTTACATATCACGGTTCCTTTCTTTTCTTGATCATTTTTTTCCAGACACTTGCTTCTACTTCCCTGCATATATTTTTTGCAAAGAATCTCTTTCCACTAAGTTTTCTTCCCGGAGATGATCCTCCAGATGATTTTGGCTCCAAGGGCAAGATTCATAGAAGAAAGGTCTTTTATCCTAGCCTCGCCATGAGTTTTTGGTCTGCACACTGTGTCCCAGTTTATGAGATGAAATTTTTTTGTGCCATTGGTTTTTCCACCCTGCCAAAGGAAGTTTCTGAAGAGTTTTGAAATTTTAGATAACACAGTCTTGGGGGCAAGAGAAATGGAGTAGGCATAGAGAGGATAGGTAGATAGGATGGAGTTTATGAGAACCAACTTGCTAGCAGGGTTTAGCTAGCAAGAGCCCCAGGAACTGATTTTGCTTTTTATTTTGATAATTAGCCCTTGCCAGTCAAGCACTTTTTTCATGCCTTTGAAGATTGGAACCTTGAGGTAGGAAAAAGAGTTACAGTCTTTTACCCCTTCAAAACCGAAGATCCTTGCTATGCTCATGAGTGTCCTATGAGGGCAGTTCCAACTGTAGATTTTGGATTTTTCAAAATTCACTTTTCCATCAGAGGCTTTGAGAAATGACTCAAGGACCTGATTAAACTTACTTGCAATAATGGCAGAAGCTCCACCAAGTAGGATTGTATCATCAACACATTGGGAATGATTAACAGGTCTAACTCCTCTGACAATTTTGATTCCTTTAAGGTCTCCAGAGGCTTGAAGGGAGTGAATTTTTCTACTCAAGGATTCTGCAACTAAGAGGTAAAGGAATGGGGACATAATATTTCCAACATTGATGTGCTCCGGGTTTGACAAACTTTTGAAGGATTCTAGAAGCGACTTCAAACTCTTAGCCAACTACAGATTGATGTGATGTAGGTTTCTTAACTCTCCAAAGGATTCTCGAAGCGACTGCAAATTCTTAGTTGTTGAAAAATCAATGTACTGTAGATTTGTTAGCTTTCCAAAAAATTATGGAAGCGATGTCATTCTTGAGCATCCTTTTAACAACAAGTATTTCAAGGAGCATAAACTGCAAAATTATAATGGAAATATTTTGAGTTGGGAAGTTCCATGACAATTCACAACAATATTTTTGAGGTACTTCAGCTGCCCTATGGAATTTGGAAAATTTGAAACAGGGGTGAAGATATTTAGACCTCGCAGATTTAGAGGCACCTGCAATGTTCACATTTAAACCATAAGAAATATATATCTTATTATTCTCATAGAAAAATTTAAATGAAATGGAAGTCGAATAATAAACACAAAAGCCTATGTACATGAGTTTCAGATTGCCACAACATTTTCAATCTTTTCCCGGACACTTATGGGAACCGAATAAGGCAAGGAAGAGTATGGGAACCTACACCAATGGATCCATATGAGATGCGATGACTTGACCATCCTCATTATACCTTTTAAATAACCACCTTTCATTACAAGAAAATTCAAATTCCGACCAAGGTAATGATCTTTATTGGACAATTTCCACATATAGTTTCCCAACACCTCATGCCTCCATATTTTGTACTGGGACATCTGAATACGAATTTAAGTCACATGGATCTGAATACGAATACAAGTACCATTGAAATTCCATGAACTTAGGTTATGACCTATTTATTTATATTTCTGAGCAACAAAGTGTCGACAATATAAATTGTAACCCTCCAGTGAGTGTCATCCCTTTAGCCGATGAGTATCGGCAATATAAATTTTAACCCTCAAATGAGTGCCTTTCGAAAGTCATCGTAGTTTAAATTTTTAACCACAAGTATGTGATTGACACCTTAACTATTAAAACTCAGATAATGCGAGTGTCCACACTTTAAGTGTAAACTATCCACAATGAGAAGGTCAAGCGTCAAGAACATCAATTTTAACCCTCTGATGACTTACGAGTTAAACCTTCAATGTAATGAGAAAAAATTGGAGCACACGCTTAAATTTTAATAATGCACCACGTGTAAACAATGAAATAATCACTCACTTAAGTTTTACCTCAGCCCTTGGTTATAGGTTGATTGGCTGGTGTATCTTTGGTAGGGAATTAGCTGCATTACAATTTTTGCTCTTGTTGTATATTTTAATATGTTTCAATTTACTACAAATATCTTTATAGTCAACTTGAAAATAGAATTTCCGGTATATATATAAAAAAATAATGAGTGGGACACATTGTCATATCATATTTTATGTTTTAATGTATTTCAAGTTGTTAGAGATAGCTTTCTTGTCAACATGAAAATAGAATGGTGGGTATAAAGAGGCAATGTTTAAGGTTTTATAGGAGTAGGAGGAAGATTTGGTTGAGTATACCTCAAATCCACTAGATTGAGTTTAGATCTGGTCGAAATCCAAGAATCTAAGGGGTTGTAAGGGGGTTTGTGGTATTCATAGCTATAATAGTACTAAGGGTAGGTTTGGAACAGGCATAATCTATAGGTTTATGGAGTGTATGCTAAGATCAAATCTAGAGGTTCGTGTAAAGGACTCTTCATTGCTTGTGGGAGGACATCGTATTCATTTTCCTCATGTTGGGAAGTAGTTATAAAGGATGTCAATGTAGGAAGTAAAGTTGAATTTTTTAGGCCTTTTGGGTATAGCACCACTGAAGTGTCTAGAAGGCCATTCTTGGAACCAATGCTTAGTGCATTTGAAAACCTAACACAACTTTGGTAGCATGGAGTCTCATAGGTGAGAGGTAGAGATTAATCCTATTGTGTCCCTAGGTTTAAAAGGGAATACAAGCAAAATTCAATAGAGGATCTAGTTTTTTTGTAAGGGCTCGAATCATGTGGTCCTAGGTCAGAAGTGGGGAAGAGTTTTATTGTAAGGAAGTTGTAGGTTAATGAACTACATGAAGCAAATGGTTCAAATGGTAATGGGAAAGAAGAGGATTTGGAACCATGAGAGAAGGAGGAGAAATATTAAGAAAGGACTTCAGGTGGAGGCGTGGGTCGAAGAGGAGGTTCCAAAACAAAGAAGTGTGTTAAGGTCAAAGAGATGTTTCTCAACATGGTTTTAGATGAAGAAGTGACATAAAAAAAAGTAATGACAACGGAATATTTCACTCTTGTTGTAAGGGTTCAAGGAAGTAGGTTTGGAAACTACTCTCACATGTCTTGGGTGCGTGGATAGTGGGGTGTTTAATTAGGATAAGTTCCAAATTTCATTATCACCAAAGGGTGGTTGGATTCAAATTTAAAAAATGCAGAGGATTGTGGGAAAAAATTTCCAAGTTCGTGGCATTAGGGCTACTCAACAAATATCAGATAACCCTCAAGCCCCATGTTGATGGAAATAAAGAAAGGTTAGATGTGCAACCTATATGGAATCGACTATCGTGGCTTTTGATTGAATTTTGAATATGCAGACATATTCAAATCCATAGTTAAATCATTGGGAGTCTATCTAGACAGTGACCTATCTTACAAATCATTAGTGGTAATTGTGGTCATGTGAATTCTTATTCTGATGGATCATAGAGAAGGGTTTCCCATGAACATCTAGCTGAAGAGGGGCACCTCGTTTCATCTACAGGTCCTTGATTATGAAAAAATTTCATTCATATGAAATTGGTGTTGTCATGCACATACACATCTCATCAAGGAGTTTTCACATAGAAATTGGTGTAGCGACCTTTATTTTTCACCCTATGAGATCCCTAGAGACCACACACATTGTTCAACTGAAACGCTACCTTTTCACTTTTATTTAGGATTTATTTATCCACCATCACCCCTTGCATGCCTTTTTGGGAGGGATTGTGAGCTTTCATCCACTGCTCCTTGCATGCCTATCAGGGATGGATGCCATCCCTCCTTGAATTACTAATAGGAAGCAATGGTCTTCCTTCACATAGTTTTTGGATGAAGTTCAAGGAGATTATTACTATGACAAGATTTCACCTCATTTTGGCATTGAAACTGACCACATAACTCAAGTGATCCTTTTTTCCTTAGGAGTCTACATCCATCCTCCCTTCATTCACCATACATATATATATTGACGCTATTTCGTTAGAGAAGGGGAAATTATTTTATACATTGTTGTTCTGTTGGAAGCTAGTTTGAATCCTACAACCAATGAGATCATCCCATTGTATGAGTCAGTGAAGGTTTTGAGCAGGAATCTTGCAGGAGGAGTCCTACATCAAGATTCAATGTATAATTTGATGTATCACTTCTTTTTCATGATTATATAGATATATTCAAATGTTCTTCCCCCACACATCATGGTGTATTAATGAATGTATATGATTCAGATCTTTATGTTTGATGCAATGTTTTTGGTGGATCTAATCTACCTTGAATAGAGAATATTGAATCTAGATTGGATTTAACTTAGATCTAAATGGTTATGTCATTTAATTGCAAATTTATATATACTAGAAGGGTTTGAAGGAATATATTTCTTGTCTATATGTGTGAAGGATAGTAGAAGGTGGAGCTAGAGCAAAGTCCACTAGATCTACAACGGCTAGGATCCATCTTCATAAACAACCTTCATAAGAACTAAGGTATGTTCATCCTTCTTCCTCCTCTTCTCATATCTTGTGTGTGAATGACTTATTGTAATTAATGTTGAAAGTATAGTGTTCTACCCTCTTCGTCTATCTTCAGTCAAGGAAAGGATCCAAGGGAGTACCTATTTGTCTGGAGAAGGGAAAATATCCATAATAGAATTGGAGACCCCATCGGGGAAATTTTTGTCCATACTTTCCCTAGGATTTGATTCTTTGAATTCCTGGTTTCTAACTTTCCCAAGTCATTTATTATTCAATAGAGTATTTGTACATAAGTTATGGACCTTCCCAACCCATGAAACCACTCATATAAGAGACAATATTTAAATTTGATACATTATGAGTGCCATCGTGCCTACCTACGGGAACTAGAGTGATGCCATCCCTCCTTGCATCATTGGAGGGCATGATGATAAGGCTTCCATCCCTCCATCCTAGTTTAGACAGAGTGATGGTGCTCTAAAGATGATGTTTTGATGCGTTTTGAATGAAATTTTTTCATATCTACTTTGGGGTTGTTCTCATACTTTTGTGTTAGTGTTCATAACCTATGTGTAATGCTCAGATGATGTCTCTTTTCTTTTTTGTGGTGATTTTATTTGTTTCATCCACCATTTCTTGAGTGTGGTTTGCATGATCTAGAATTAGTGATCTGATCTCTATTTCAGTCCTTTTATTTTGGTTGTGACCCTAGAAGACTACTTTAGCCTCTTTTGCTCTTTGTTTATCCCTATTTGAATCATTTTCAAAAAGAGAACCCTTTGTTTTGCATTGTCACAAGGTGGATGCTTATAATGAGTGCATGTGGTTACTAGGTTATTTACTGATCATTGTTTTAACTTGCTAGCCTGATTGGCATTATTAGAAGCTATACGTTGCAAGAATTTTCTTATCTTTTGCTTGTTTTGCATTTACAATCAAAGGAAAAACAAAATATCTCTACATTTTGATTGTTCATAGTTTCTTTCTTGGCGTGCTTACTTTGAATTGATCAAGCTTTATGTGAAGATTGCATATGATGAGATTTTCAATTGGGAGTTTTTTATGCTTGTGATTACATTGGGGTTCTTGTTTGATACATTATTATTATCATTGGGGAAAATATCGACCTTCCCTCTCATAGATATGTTTTCATCGAAAGAGAAAGTGTGCATTCTCATTTTTGCATCTTTTCCATTTTAAGAGTCAAGATTCTTATACATTACCAAGTTTCACTCCATGTACCTTGCTTGAGTAATCAACAATCCTAAAAAGAAGCTCTTAGTTAAAAATTGACTAGACATCTTTTTTGTCTAGCAAAAAAAAATTAATTTAGGGTGTAGGTCCTTGGATTAGGATTGGAGAGGACACTCTCCAAGGCCATAAAACACAAATAGAGCCAATAAAGAGTGAAAATTCATTAGTAGTCAAGGGTGCTTGCCAAGAAATATCCTCTAACATAGGATTCAAGTAAGAGGTCAAGCTAGGGGCATTTGATAGATTATCCCATCTCAGTGTGATTAGAGGTTTCTTGTGTGTATTGAGGTTCTGAATAGTTGGAAAGTCCTTGGGGTGACACCTTCTAGTTGGGATTCAGTTTCAAGACTTGCGTCATAATTTATGATATGCTAACACACTTGAGCTTGACTTATGACTTCTTGGTTGTCATTTCGTGAAGTTGTAAACTGAGTTTCCATTCTTCGGTTCCTATATGGGTGATTGCAAGTGGGAAGGGATTATGGTAGTCGAGATAGACGCATAATCATCTACTTCCTCCCCCCGAGGGTTCTCATCTTCACAAGGGTACTTGCAAATTAGGCTCAGGGGGTGGGGATGAGGGTTAGATAGGTTACCATAACTGTCTCTTGCCTCATTGTTGGCATATTGAAAGATTCCTTTTATCCAAATGGTTTGCCTATTGATAGCCTATATTTTGGCTAAGGTTGTGTCATTGGTTTTATGTTGTAGTTGGATTTAGGTTGTTAAATTTATTTTATAATTTAATCTTTCACCATTTCCAATCTATTGATTTTCTAGTCTCAACGTATTTAGGTCCTTTCTCCTCTCAAGGAGGAATCACCATTCACTAGGTAGTGAGTCACCTCTAAAGTAGAGGGAAGTGAAACCATTATTTTCAAAAGATATTCGGTACCCACATACCAAGTTGAGGTTGAAGTAGTGGATGAAAGTATTGTCTCACACTTTAACCCGCCTTTAACCAATCCTTTTGACCTTGTACTTATGCAAGTGCAACCTTTAGTTGGTTCTCCGTTTTCATTGTTTAGTCAAATGATGTCAGGTGCTACCATATTATCATCTATGGATAAACCCCCACCATCTTCCCCTAGTATCCATAGGGGGAACTTCGATCAATACTTCTTTACCATCAATTAGTGGAGTAAATGCTCCATCCATATCACCTTATATGTCTACACATAAATGAAAAACAACAGAGAAGTACTAATCGGATATTGTGCAAAGGAACAAAGGAGAAATATCATGAAGCATGCATAAGTGACTATAATATGCATAGAAATGAAAGACAATAGAAAAGTATTGATAGCAGGTTGATGAAAAGAACAAAGGTTCAAACTGGAAAGAACATAGGGGGAGTACTGTGATGTGTGTGAACAAAATAAAGTAATTCATAATTAGGAAGAGCATAGCTTCATGAGCTGTTGACATGCACAAATTCATGAGGTGTTGACATCAATTCCAAAGGGGGATATTGTTGAACTTTGGTTGTCATTGATGTCAACTGATGTCAAAGAGGACTTAGTATCCTTGTTCTAGTTTGAAGAAGTATATGAAATTCAGTTTGAAGAAGTACATCGAGATTGTAGAAGTACGTCTAGTTTGAAGAAGTATATCTAGTTTGAAGAAGTACATAAGGTACATGCACAAGTTCCCAATCCATCTAGTTGTGATACTTCAAAGGTAATATCAAAGAGATGGTTGAACAAGTCTCATAAGTGCGGAAGACCCACCAAGCGGAATAAGTATACAAGTCTTGGAAGCGTGCAAGAGTCTTGGAAGCAAGAAGTTGTTGGACAAATCAAATGCACAAGACCCAGCAAGTGTTGATACTTCACGGGCGTAATACCGCACGGGTAGTCATTCCGAAGTGATCAAGTCCCACTATACAAAGGACCAAGTGTGTGCAAGACCCACAAGGTATGATACCTCAAGTTGTGTAGAACATGACCAGTCATAGATGCGTAAGTCAGCTTGACTATAGAGAAAGGAAGAAGGGATGATACGACTAACTTGTGGACATATGATCTGTACAAGTCAAGTATAAATAAGAATCCAAGTTGGAGAATTGAATTAAACTTGAAGATGCGAAAGTTGTAGTATTATGATTTTGCAAACTTGAAATTATTGGGGTTTGAATGGCTCATTGAATCATAATAGCATGATCTAGTAGAGAGCCATATGCGCAAAGAAAATAAATGCAGCACAGTGGATGATGGGCAGGATGATGTGATTTATCTATGATAGATGCACAAAGATAGAAGAGAAACACAAAAGATGATGTGCGGTATGATGAGGATTATATGAGACAAGTGTGCAAGAATAGAAAGACAATATCGTAAATGGTTCAAAGAAGGTTATATTTTATCTAATACAGATGCACAAGCATGAAATTGTAGAATAGTGAAGGATGTGTAGTATCATTTGAGTTTGCAGATGCACAAAGATAATATGTTGAAATAGTGCACAAACTGGAAAAGGCTATGAAAGAATCAGTTTGTAATATCGATGTAGTGAAGTGAAGTGTGTGGTACAGTACAACAATTGCAAGACTAGAGTATATAACAGGTGCACATAATGAAACGTATTGCAGCAAATCTGAAGAGTGTATGATCAGTAAAAAATCAAAGAAGAATCTTCTCCATATCAGGGCGGTAGGACGAGGAAAGGAATAGGGATTCGATGCTTCCTTCAGGTTGGTTCTTGTAAAACCAGGGGGTCGATGCCTCCTTCTAGCCGGCGCTGGTAAATCAAGAAGTTGGTTCTTCCTTCAGGTTGTATCCTATAAACCAGGGGGTTGGTGCTGGAGAAATTTGGAAGTTGCTTCTTCCATGAATGTAATCTTTATATTATAAGAGAGCATTATGTGGTTTTCTCCCATTTGGGTTTCCAATTAAAATATTTGTGTTCTATGTATTGCGCATGTGATGTTGAATGACATTGTTTATGATGAATGCTTAATATAAGTGTTGTTTATATTTGGTAAAATTAAAAATTGTTCATAACTGTGCATAATATTGATTCACCCTCCTCTCAGTATTAATAAGATTTCCAACAATAGCATGATCTTATCCAAACATTCCCTCATACTTAGGTATGTCTGAAGGTAACTTGATTAGGATAACGGGCCAAGTTGGATTATGCATCATTAGATTGTTTCCCAATTTGGTCAAATCTGGAAAGTTCAAGGTTTCCAAAAATGGGAGCTTCATTTATATGGTTGAATTCCAAGTACCAGGATTATATTTAGACATATTGTTTGTATTAGTGAATGATTTTCCTAGTATATAACCACTACAATCCATTAAAGGAGGATTAAGAGAATTCCCTAGGTTCTGAGGATAGCCAAGTGGCACATGGGTGTGTGCAAGAAGATGAGGGTCACTTTAGATGCAATGCTACTTTTTTCAAAACTCGTTCCTGATACATAAAACGTAACGCGTTTTTGATATTTAGCACCTGCCATGGTAAGACCCGAGCCTAACATGTCATTGGACATGTAGGATAGGTAACCATAACGCGTACGCGTTATGTAGTTAAAAAACGCGTACGCGTTATGTAGTTACAAAACGCGTACGCGTTATGTAAATCTAAAAATGAATTTAAATACACAGTCCCGACTATTGTCGACCACCCGCGGCACTCACGCATCAGAAATGCGAAATGGAGGCGAAATAGACCCTGGATGAGGACGGTGTGTGGCCCACTCAAGTATCGGTGTTGCTCGATTTAGCTGGAGGGGAGACAAATTCACCGGTGGATTGTCATCTAATCAGGTAATTCATTCACCCATACCATTTTTTTGTCATTTCTTAACCTAAATTACTATTTTTTTATTGTTTAAAACAACCTAGTTTTGTAATATTGATAAAATTGGGAATAACCCAATCTCTAATTAAATTCACATCTCCCTCAACCAAGATGAGTGAATAATTAAAATGAATCCCTTTTCAAAAACTCAAAAATTCATAATCCAACCAAAAATTGAAAAAAATAAAACTCCCCCCTTTCTACATTGTATTCATCTAAGTCACCCGACACGAGGACACGGGACACGAGTGTCCCCACCAGGCTTCAAATTTGAAGCCTTCAGGCCACTTCAAATTTTACCCTGCAAAAAAAATTTAATTTCATGGTAAGCACTTCAATAATTAAATTAACCACTACTGTTTAAAATTGCAACAGAAGGGTAGCTTCAAATTTCACCCATCAACAATTTTTAGTGGGAAATTGGGAATGCGGCTACTAGCTAGGTGACTTGGGAGTGGGACTCGGTTACTCTCCAATATCCACGTGTTCGATCATCCATCGATCATGGACCATTGGGCCTCTAATATTATCATTGAGCAACTTACGTGGACGGGCTTACACTGAGTAGCCCATGGCTTGAACGCTTCGAAGTTCTCGTGTTTGTAGCGAGCGCTTACGTGTTTAACACATTTAATGGCATCAACAAAATTATTAAACCTGGTAGGTGGCTCATACGTGTTGTTGCTAGCAGGCTTACCAAGTTACAAGTTATCACATACCAATTCGTGAATGCTGACTCCGTAAGTTAATTGAGTATTCAATGTATAATATATTATGTTAATGTGCCCCCGTGAATTTGGCATTTCAGACAAAATCCATAATCCATAAACTTCTTGTAATGTTGTAGGTTGTTGCTCCTGCCCGTGGCCCCTACCTATAGCCCTGTGTTTTCTTTGTTGGATCAAGTTAATCCTACTGTGGACGGCTCCCAGCCTCACACCCTGTGTTTTCTTTGTTGTATCAAGTCAATCCTGCAGCTCCCGAGTTCCACCTTTTGTTTTCTTTTTTGTATCAAGTCAATGCTCGAATTACATGCTTCCATGGCTTCGACCATCAATATATAATATTGCATGAATAGAAACAAGCTTTTTCTTATACCCCTATTCCACTGTGGTTGAGCTACTTCCAAGTTCCACCTACCCTATCTCCTCCAGTCCTCCAGGAGAGTTTGCGAAATATGGTTGTGTTATATGACATATATAATGTTTAGTGCTGCTATATCCACTGAAAAATAAAGCCTCTCAACTTTACTACGTCAGTAAACATTGAAATTTTGATGTACTATTACATTTTCAAATGAAAAGAATAACTTATTTTTACATGGCAGCATTGAAGGGTTCAATATCTCATAGCCCTTCATAGTGAAATGGGACCCCACCCTTCAAATTTGATCCTTGGTCCCCACTAGACACGGTGACCCCCGGAATTAGGACACGTAGGACACGGTGACCCCCGGAATTAATATATTTGTAAAATATATTAAAATTTAAAAATATAGACATATAGATCCAATAAAATTTAACATTTACAATTACAAATATTCAATAGAAATTACATTTACAATTACAAATATGAAATATTCAATAGAAATTAGATCATTCACAAATCACAACACATTTGTCATTCACAATCACAAATCACAATGAGACATTGAGACACATAGATGCAAACTCATCACTGCCCTGATCCTCCTCCTCCTCCTCCTCCTCCTCTCTGCCAATCTGACTAACTTAATTTTTAATTGTCAAATGTTTAATTTTAAGTTTTAAATGTATGTAAGTGAATGCCATTAAATTGCTTACTTGAGTTTGATTTAATACATGTTCAATTTTGAAGAGACGTCATTATATACCATGTATATGTTTCTAATGATTTTCATATTAATATCTTTATTGCAGTTGCGGCTATGGATACCAATGCCGAGATATTGATTAAGCTTTCCCACTTGAGGGGCATAAGTGCAGCTTTTAGTGGTGGTGACAGGATTCACCGTTCACTTGCGTCAACCTTGGATGCAATTGTGGACACCATTTCACAATCTACCAATGTACTATATGATATTGCATCTTACAGAGAAAGAAAAAGACAACAATATGCTGATGGGCTAGACTACAATGCAATAAAAAAGGTGAAAATATCCAAAGAGCTCATATTTGCATTGTTTAGGGACCCTCGGACGGGGGAAATCCCAAAATGCAAACAGGCCGCATATCTCCATTGAGTGGTGCACGTTTCAACCATTTGTTGATAACTGGATGGACAGATGGTACATGGTTTTTGATATGCCACCACACAACAATAGGGAAATTCCCTTATATTTCCTTCGAAAGATGTACGCAGAGTTCGTGTTGCATAAACACGTTAACTATTTTGACATCTTGCAGTTTCAGGGGATCGGTGGGGGGATGCCCCAAAACCGACCCAATGCCAAGCTTCGAGACCAGGATCACCCTATCCCTACACCTCGCAGGCAGTTTCCTGGGCCAAATGTCCCACCTGCACATCGTATTATTCTGCAGACGCGGGATGCATTTTTGAGTTTGGCACGGGCAATTGTTCGCCATGGCACGATGGTTCAACATATGGGTGAGGAAGGGACATCTGTCCCTGGTGTGGTACATACACCAGCTCGTCACCATGCAGGACCATCAGGACCATCCACTAGTGCAGGACCATCAGGACCATCCACTAGTGCAGCACCATCGACACATCCCCATCCTAGTACTGATCCTCATGAGTGCACATCATGTGGTCATCCCTGCTATAGTATTGCCTCAGATGTTGCCTTCAGTGGGTTTTTGAGAGAGGTATGTTGATGGTTAATTGTAATAAATTCTTCATTTATTTTTGTCTTTGTACACATATATATAGTTTGAGCTAATATATTAATTTTGTGAACTTGCAGTTGATGCTTTATGCCGGCAGCGACGCCCCAGAGACGGATGTTCCAGACTCTACAGGGGGGCATGATGCTACCCATTTGGTAGGCCCATCTTATATACCACCTATTGCCGTATCTCACACTGAGGTAAACATTTTAAAATTTCATTTTTTTAATACTTGTTAATTTGTTAATTTCCACATACTTTACATTTTAGTTCATTAATGCTATCTACGGTCTAATATTTACAATTATTAAACTTGTAGATGGCAGATCCTTCACTGGGGCAAGGTAATGTGGAGGTAGTACCCGTGGTAATACCGTCCCATGAAACATCTGGGCTCCAGGTAAACAATTAAAAATGACATTTTTTAAATACATGTTTGTTTGTTGAATCATGCATGTCTAACTACATGAACATTTGCTGACTGTAGGCACCATCCGAGACATCTGGACCATTGCCTAGATTTGTATCTCCCTCCAGGCCATTCGTGAACAAGGGTCGTGTGTATGTGAGGTGTTCTACTCCTAGAAAGACTCCAACTGCCGACGACCATGGGCTTACTCACACCATGGTAATGTATATCCTTCGATGATATTTGTTGTTTAACTTGAAATCCGGTGCATAAATCGTTTTTGTTATTGTTTGAATTGCATGTTTACTGGATTAGGAACCCGAGTTGTCTACTGAGAACCTCGCATCGATGGTTGATGCAGTAGTTAGTGCCGCATCTGCAATGGCAACTGATCACACACAGGTATGTAACTATTTCAACATTATCTTTACATAGTTTATTATTGTTGTCTATTGTTTATTCATGCATTTCTAACTATTTCAACATTTTTTCATTGTAGCCACCACCAGCAGGAGCAGTTCCTGGCCCCCCTGGTTCGACCATTCTGGATGCTCAACCAACGGCTCCATCTGCTACACAAGCAACGCAATCTCCTTTGTCAGTTGAGGTGAGATGTCCTTCAGTGACCAAGTGTTTCATGCACTTTCCATGCACCAATTGATAATTGTTGAGCTAATGTATTAGTGTACATAGTTAGTTGAATTTAACAATTGATATTTAATTTGCAGGATCCAGAGATGCACATTGATCCTAGAGATGTGCCTAGAGGATCAACGTCGGGAAAGAACAAGAGGAAGCTTGAGTTTTGATAGTTTTGGATAGTTTTGGACACATGTGCTTTTGGATACTTTTGTATATATATGTACTTTTTGATACATTCCGTTTTGGAGACATGTACATTGACTTTATTGTGCATGTACTTTTGGAGACATGTACATTGACTTCATTGGATACATGTACTTTTGTATACTTTTGGATATACATGTACTTTTGGAGACATGCACTATGTACTTTTAGATACATGTAGTTTTGGAGACATGCACATTGACATTTCACTTATACATGAATGATACATTTCACTTTGTATTTGTTCTTCGGTTTCCGCGTGTTCTTGTGTCAATCTAATGTGTTGATTTGTGTGGATTATCTATTACTCATGAATGCACTATGTCAAAAGAACAAACTATTATATTCAAAGGTTTCAACGAATTCACTACATGCATGCACTAATTGGTATCTAATTAAAATTTGTGATTTTGGATGATCATTACAAGTTATGTCAAAGTTCTTGCTCGTGTAATTTAATCAAACTAAATGCAATACAATGTTTTTCAAGGTTTCAACGAACTCACTCATGCACACCCATTGCCATCAACTACCAATGAAAGTCTAACATTATGAGGTTCTTCTTTAAAA
The DNA here is from genome assembly GCA_027924585.1 of Larix kaempferi. Classification (NCBI taxonomy): domain Eukaryota; kingdom Viridiplantae; phylum Streptophyta; class Pinopsida; order Pinales; family Pinaceae; genus Larix; species Larix kaempferi. Next base: position 16,802,154 of record BSBM01000074.1, on the reverse strand, counting down.
ATGGGTAATATTTCCTTGATGATCATAAATTGAGAACCATTTGTAGCCACTCATATAATACCATCTTCACTTATCTTTGTACATGATAATCCATAAAATGTGCTATGTTTTTTAACCTAAACAATCATCAAAAACCTAGAATTATAGGGATATGACAAAGAACCTTATGGGGCACCTTATATATTACCTAATTAGTTCAATATCTATTGATCCCACATTCATGGAATTTTAAATTTGTTGCATGCTATCCATAATATATCATTTGATCATAATTAGGACATGCATCAATTGTTTGATACTCCTTTCTTGTATCTTTCATAAGGGCACACAATTCTCAATATGTGCAAGGTAAAGTATTCGATGGTTATAGGAAAATATTACCTAACAATCTATAAGAAAAAATCAATTTATGTACTAAATAATGGATATCGCAATGTAGTTATTACAATCACAAAAAATATTAAAAACTTATATTTATCATTAGAGTTATTGTGTATACATTAGGATCTTTATCATACCATTGTTTGAAATGTCATTCAATACCTTCAATTTTATCAACATCAAATTAGTAGACAAAGTGACTCATCTTTGATCTCTTGTATAGGACTTTGTGTGCCTTATCAATAAGATGTACATCATGAATATTATCATAGGTCTCATACATAGGTGCATCCTCATCCATGCAAACAAAGGTGTCATGGATCAACCTATTATCCCTTTATTCTCAATAATATTAGTATCATTATCTTCCATAGGATCAAACTCAACTCCACCACCCCCATTATTGCTACTCTAAATTGCAGCCTTAGGAGTCTTGATCATGTTTTTTTGTATCTTTAGGAGTTTTGAAATATTATACTCTTTCAAAAATAACATGGAAGTTCAAATATTTAAAAGTGGCTTAAATTATAAAATGGGCGGAAATTCACTAAGTGTCCCTGAATGACATTTTCATGCGACTTGCAACGCGACATAAATCGGAAACCGGACGTCGGACCGACGAACCGTTGACTCCGTTGGTCACCTGGTGTGCAATTAACTCTAGGGGGCCCTCTCCCTCGTCTCCCCATGGCCCAGTGCCTTCATTGTGCATTCATTTCATAAACTAGGGTTTTGCTCAGTTTAATTGCATGCAATCTCGCATTGGTGGGTCAAATCTGAAAAACCTCCCCCGAGCCAGTGTTGGCAGTCTTCCCATGTCGGAATTTCCCACACACACTTGCAGGAGCCAACGGCACACAATCTTCCTGCTCCGTTTGCTTTTTGGCTCCTGGACGGAAATTCACCAAGTGTCCCTGAACGGCATTTTCATGCGACTTGCAACTCAACATAACTCGGAAACCAGACGTCGGACCGACGAACCGTCGACTCCGCTGGTCTCCTAGCGTGCGATTACCTTTAGGGGGCCCTCTCCCTCGTCTCCCCATGGCCCAGTGCCTTCATTGTGCATTCATTTCGTAAACTAGGGTTTTGCTCAGTTTAATTGCATGCAATCTCACATTGGTGGGTCAACTCTGCAAAAACCTCCCCCGAGCCAGTGTTGGCAGTGTTCCCACGTCGGCATTGCCCACACACACTTGCAGGAGCCAACGGCACGCAATCTTCCTACTCCGTTTTCTTTGTGGCTCTCGGACGGAAATTCACCAAGTGTCCCTGAACCACTTTTTCATGCGATTTGCAACTCGACATAACTCGGAAACCAGACGTTGGATCGACGAACCGTCGACTCCGTTGGTCTCTTGGCATGCGATTACCTCTAGGGGGCCCTCTCCCTCATCTCCCCATGGCCCAGTGGCTTCATTGTGCATTCATTTCGTAAACTAGGGTTTTGCTCAGTTTAATTGCATGCAATCTCGCATTGGTGGGTCAACTCTGCAAAAACCTCCCCTGAGCCAGTGTTGGTAGTGTTCCCACGTCGGCATTTCCCACACACACTTTCAGGAGCCAAGGACATGCAATCTTCCTGCTCCGTTTGCTTTTTGGCTCCCGGACGGAAATTCACCAAGTGTCCCTGAACGACATTTTCATGCGACTTGCAACTCGACATAACTTGGAAACCGGATGTCGGACCGACGAACCGTCAACTCTGTTGGTCTCCTGGCATGCGATTACCTCTAGGGGGCCCTCTCCCTCGTCTCCCCATGGCCCAGTGGCTTCATTGTACATTCATTTCGTAAACTAGGGTTTTGCTCAATGTGGGAGTGTGCAATTTTTGCACATGGGGGTCAACTTTGGAAAATCATCCACCGGGCAAGTATGGCTAGTGTTCCTAGCCCGAACCTGTCTAGACACACTTGCAGGACTCCCCGGAACCCGGTTTTGTTGCATGGTTGGATTTCTATGCCCCTGGTAGGTATCCAGCAGGTGTCGTTGAAGGCCTTCTAGTAGTGAGACGGGACAAGCCATAGAATGAAGACCGTGGCTCGGATCGACGAACCGTCGACTCCGTTGGATTCATCACACTGGGATAGTGCCAAGGGTGCCCCTCCCCTCCTACCCGGTGGCCCATGTGTCACCTTGCAGGTCCATCTTGGAAACTAGGGTTTTTCTCAGTGTGGGAGTGTGCAATTTTTGCACACGGGGGTCAACTTTGGAAAATCATCCACCGGGAAGGTATGGCTAGTGTTCCTAACCCGAACCTGTCTAGACACACCTGCAGGACCCCCTGGAACCTGGTTTTGTTGCACAGTTGGAGTTATATGCCCCCGGTAGGTATCCAGCAAGTGTCCGTGAAGGCCTTCTGGTAGTGAGATGGGACGAGCCATAGAATGAAGACCGTGGCTCGGATCGACGAACCGTCAACTCTGTTGGATTCAGAACACCGTGATAGTGCCAGGGGTGCCCCTCCCCTCCTACCCGATGGCCCATGTGTCACCTTGCAGGTCCATCTTGGAAACTAGGGTTTTTCTCAGTGTGGGAGTGTGCAATTTTTGCACATGGGGGTCAACTTTGGAAAATCATCCACCGGGCGGGTATGGCTAGTGTTCCTAACCCGAACCTGCCTAGACACTTTGGAAACTAGGGTTTTGCAAGTCCATGATGATGATGATGGTGATGATGATGAAGATGTTGATGATGATGGCTTGGTCTAAGGTGGTGCTCTCAAATAGCTAATTCATTATGAAATATTTAACAAGACATGAATTAAATTTAATATAAGTGTATTGTTTAATATAGTGAGCATGAATTGAATTAATTTTGTTGGGTGAAGCCAATAACCAACATGATGAACATAATATAATTTTAGGGTTTACTGATCATATGTAAAAAATGGCATATTCATAAACTTGACATACAAGAGAACTTTTGGCATATTTATAAACAACGTAAACATAAATTTGGCATATCAAGAACGCAAAATTGACATATTCATATGAAACATACATGTGAAAATTGAGCATATATCAATATTCAATTACAAATAGTATAAATAGTATAGTATTAAAAGTATGTAACGTACCTCATCATGCTAGATCCCACCTATTATCATACAACTAAGCCCTCCGGATCATCTCTTATACTGATGGTCTCCATTACTCTCTCGTTCTCTGTATCCGGTAAGAAGTAACGTACCTTCGATGTATTTCGACTAGGCATTGTTCGTACCTGAAGGTTTGTGCCAATGATTAAGTTGGTAAAGTGATACACACTTGCACCTGGTTTGTAATCCCTGTAAACATATCCACCCTTCTTTCTTCCATTGTTGTCCCGTGTCAAGTATTCACCTTTAGCAACCATAGGCCCAGTTGGAAAGTGGTTGTTTTCATCGTCAGTCATGGACACAATGAGGGTTTGCTTTCCATCTATACAGCGTGCCAACCAGTATTCATCACCCCATTCAGTATCTTTTGAGGCAACCACTGCGTATATGTGCCCTGCATTATATGATTGTAGGAATATGATCAAAATATTTTTCGTGCGATACAAGGCCATTAATGTGCATTTGAAGACTACGTAAACAAACAAAAAATGTTAAGGAAATGCATCATACCGGGTTGTACAAGGTCTGAGACATGATCAAAATCTGCAGAAATAGATGATTGGTCTTCTTCCAACGGAGTTAACTCAACAATTGCACGCTGATAAAGTGGAAGTGATATGCGATCCCATCCATCAACCCAATCCAATGATTCACACCCATCCCAGTCACTATCACAACAAGGCGGGCAAAAACAAGTGAGTTTTCTGGTCCAAATTTCAAATACTGGGTTATCAGAGCTTCGAACCGAATGAAAGCCACGAGTCCCAGGCACAGTCTTGCATTCCCATGCATGTGAACGATCTATGTCTACCACCTCCCAAAAAAATCTCTCCACGTCTCTTTCTTGTGGATTCTACTCGCATAGTTGATTCCTCTCCCATTACTGACGTGCACCACCTGACTATAGATTGAGCATTTAGAATAGTAGATTATGTAGATACTTTCAATTCCTCTCTTCGTAGGGCTGTTTTGACACATGCTCCGGTTCCATTATGCTCTCCTTTACCATGCCCAGTCTCAAAATAGTTCCACATATGTGGCACTTTGTAGTTTTTATGCAATGAACACAACCACTGAAATATGCGTGCATTTTTGAACTAACCAGCACACCCATCAGACCAAATCCAGTGTCGATCCATCTGTATGTTCCTTCCCTTCAAGTGATCATAGAACATGATGAAGCAATGACGTACATAGTGGAAGTCGTGGCACCTATCATCACTTATGTAGAAGTGATATTCCTTCAGAATTTCTCTTTGCTCTTCAGTGCTATTTGGGCCATGCCTATATGTGATATGGACCATCGAGGAAACCTGCTCAGAGTGATAATACTGACTTTGGATCTCATTTTGAGGTTGCAGAGTGTAGTTCTCGGAAAAATCAACAACTGAAAGTATAGTACCAAGGGGAAATGTATCTCTGCATATTCTAAACTTCTCATCATGCCATCGTGCCACGTGGACATGCTGAACATATTGATGTGTCTTTTCAATAAATTCCTTGATGAAGTCACTAACTTGTACCTGGTGACACAAAATAATCTCAATGTCGGTTTTTTGTTGTAAGCAAGGATTGAAATGTAACCGTTACAACATAATTTTATAGATATAAATGCATACCTGAGATGTCACCAATTGTATTTTTTTGCTTTCTTTCCTTGGGCCTATTTCATAGTTGATATATTTGAAACTTTTCATGTCTGTAACCATTTTCCCAAATTCACTGTCTCCATTCTCGTGCATACATTGGCTCAATAATGCCATTCCAGCACAGTTGGAGCATGTTCCATCCAAACAAGATTTTGCATAGTATGTTTGCCCCTCAAGCCTATTGCACATGATGCTATGAATGAATTCTCTTGATGAAGTCGGTGGTATTGTCATGGAGCAATCCTGCACAATGTTAGTATGCAACACACGACGAATGTACAAAAATGTTTCATAGTAATATTCATATTCTACATGGTATCTACAACAACAAGTGTTACGAAGAGTATTGATTCTAACATACCATGGCTTACATTTCTCAGAAGATCTTTGCCCCAAGTTCAATTGTCTATGCTCAATCTTAAATTTCTTGTAAAGCTCTGTCTATGTTATATCAAGAAGATGCTTAGTATGTGGTTCACGATCCTTTGAACCCCTTCTTAGTTTTAGTACATCCTTTTGGTTTGAAGAAGGCCTTGTGTGATCATGCCAAAAACTGTGCACTAGTCCCTTTACTGCATCAACTAGCTTCATGTCACGACGTGGCAACTGACCAACAAAGGCCCAAAAATCTGTCTGATCGGTTGTGTCAAGATGTTCTCTTCTAATAGAATACCTACGGAGGGTTTTTACATTCAAATTAACTAGTTCGAATGTAGGCCTGAGAATACGAAGGGCCCTGGTGTTCTTATTTGCAATTGATTGTGACAACATACGACGAGCAGCATTGCGGTCCTTTGAACGTGTGTTCTTACCAATTTTACCAAATGCATCTACTAGGCTTTTAACTATATGAGAACTTGGTTCAGAATTCTTTATCATCTTTATCCCTAACTTTTTCCTAACAACATTCATGCTCCTAGATTTTAACAATGATAAAAATAATCTACATTTATCTCCATCACATTTAGAAACAAAATATTTATCAAGTATCTGTTGAGTTTGATAAGCAATACTACGTTTAGATAGTGTACCTTCAATGGAATTCATAAGTCTTTCATCAACTTGTATATGCTTCGGAGTTCTTCGACGTGTGCTTGCTAATGGAGGTAAGGGGGTTGGAATTGTACCATGTAGCGCATCACCAAGATGCTCTAGCGTTTCAGTAGTAGCTTGGTGTCCTTCATTCTCTTCCTGGTAGTTGGATGTTGGAAGTCCAACATCCTCATCGATGGTCTGTGGAAGTCCAACATCCCCTTGTGGAAGTCCAACATCCTCATCGATGGTGTGGATAACATTCTCTTCTTCAACAGTAGGCAAAATGTCCAACGCCTCTCTGACTTCATCGCTTGTATAACCACATCCGGATAGCAAATTGGGTGTTTCTTTGTGAGCTTCATCTTGAGATGGTAACTTATCACTTTGACTTGAAGTGGGAATTGAAACATCCCCTAATCAGCACCTACGTTTTGCTTCTTGATTACTTCCATGGGGTGCTTGTTCAACAACTATTGTGGAAATTGAAGGTCCCTCTTGTCGTGAATTAATAGGATGAACCGTGGTATCCTCTACAATTGGATTTGGATTAGTTTCCAAAGAAAGCCTCCGATTCATCATGTATATTCTTTTCTTTTCTTTCTCTTCTTCAATGAATTCTTGAGGTCTCTTCTTCCTTGTTGATTTGTTTACTCGGTTACGTGCATTCCCCATCACCACAATGATCAATTCAATATAGTTTGTTTTTGTTGCTCCTCAATTACACGCTCTTCAATAATAAGCAAATGGAAGTTCTTCCTTGTTGGTCTTGAAGCTTGATATCTTATCTTGTGTGCTCCTCAAATATAGGCAAAATGAATCTTTCAAAGGCCTTATCTTTGGTGTTATTCAATTGGAGATTCTTCAAGCGTGCTAATTTTTTTTTTCAAATATGGCCATATAACCCAACACCACACTGAGCAACCATGAAAGATGTCCTCAATGCTGCACCTGCATAAAAAAAATGATGGAGTTGGTGTAGAATGTGAAAATTTCCAGTGGCGGGCTCGTGCTGTTCGAAAAATCGCTGGACTGTTGTTTTCGTTCGGATAGAGTGAAGTTGCTCTTGGACAGCAACAGTCCACTATTTCTCGAGTTACAAAATGCGCACGCGCTATATAAATACAAAACGCATGCGCGATATGTAGTGAAAAAACGCGAATGTGATATAGTCAAGCACAATAAATAGGTTAGGTGCACGGCTAGGGCAATGAACAAAATCAAAAGAAAACTAATAATTTATTTGGTTACATACAAAACAAATGTTTTGTATGGTTTAATACCCCCTAGCTCTCTCCCAATAATCCCTAGATACCCCCTATCTCTTTCTAAATATTTGTCCCTCATTCTCCCTACATCCCTCCCTACATGTTTCTTTCATGTTTCTTTCTCTCCCTTACTCCAACCATGTCTCTACCACCCCACTCTCCATATGTCCACCTTCTCTTTATCTTCGTCATTATCCCTCCCTATAGCACTCTCTCCCTTATTCTCCCTTAATCACTAACCCTCTACACCTTTATCCCTCCCCCCTGCCCAATCTGTCTTACCTTGTTCCTAGAGCCCCTCCCCCATAAAGGCCTTTAGACCCTCTTCTAAACATTAATCCCTAAGTGCATAAGTGCAGAGGATGATGAGGAGGAGGAGGGTGATGACAATGAAGATGATCATGATGTAGATGAAGATGATAAAGATGATGATGAGGAGGAGGGTGATGACAATGAAGATGATCATGATGCAGATGAAGATGATAAAGATGATAATGTTGATGAAGATGATGATGATGATGATGATGAAGATGTTGATGATGATGGTGATGGTGATGTTCGGATGATGATGATGATGATGATGATGATGATGATGGTGACATGATGGGTATGTTGATCTGATGAGGAAGATGATGATGATGATGGTGATGATGGTGATGATGATGAAGATGTTGATGAGGATGATGATGGAGATGAAGATGATGATGATGAAGAAGATGATGATGATGGAGATGTTGTGTTGATGGGGAACCTAGAGATGACAATGATGATGAAGATGGTGATGGTGATGGTGATGGTGATGATGATGAAGATTTTGATGATGATGCTGATGGCAATGATGATGAAGATGTTGACAATGATGGTGATGGTGATGTTTAGATGATGATCATGATGATGTTCAGAAGATCATGATGGTGATGATGGTGATGATGATGGAGAAAATGACGATGATGGATATGTTGATGAGGAACCTACTGATGCCAATGATGATGATGATGGAGATGTTGATGAGGAACCTACAGATGCAATGATGATGGTGATGACGATGAAGATGTTGATGATGATGGTGCTGGTAATGATGATGATGATGATGATGATGATGATGATGATGAAGATGAAGATGATGGTGACATGATGGAGATGTTGATATGATGAGGAAGATGATGATGATGATGATGATGATGATGGTGATGATGATGAAGATGATGATGATGATGATGACGGTGATGAAGATGATGATGATCAAGAAGATGATGATGATGGAAATGTGTTGATGGGGAACCTAGAGATGACAATGATGATGAAGATGGTGATGGTGATGATGATGAAGATTTTGATGATGATGCTGATGGCGATGATGATGAAGATGTTGACGATGATGGTGATGGTGATGTTTAGATGATGATCATGATGATGTTCAGAAGATCATGATGGTGATGATGGTGATGATGATGGAGAAAATGACGATGATGGATATGTTGATGAGGAACCTGCAGATGCCAATGATGATGATGATGGAGATGTTGATGAGGAACCTACAGATGCCAATGATGATGGTGATGACGATGAAGATGTTGATGATGATGGTTCTGGTAATGATGATGACGATGATGATGAAGATGAAGATGATGGTGACATGATGGAGATGTTGATCTAATGAGGAAGATGATGATGGTGATGATGATGAAGATGTTGATGACGATGATGACGGTGATGAAGATGATGATGAGGAAGAAGATGATGATGATGGAGATGTGTTGATGGGGAACCTAGAGATGACAATGATGATGAAGTTGGTGATGGTGATGACGATGAAGATTTTGATGATGATGCTGATGGCGATGATGATGAACATGTCGATGATGATGGTAATGATGATGTTTAGATGATGATCATGATGATGTTCAGAAGATCATGATGGTGATGATGGTGGTGATGATGGAGAAAATGATGATGATGGATATGTTGATGAGGAACCTGCAGGTGCCAATGATGATGATGATGGAGATGTTGATGAGGAACCTACAGATGCCAATGATGATGGTGATGACGATGAAGATGTTGATGATGATGGTGTTGGTAATGATGATGATGATGATGATGATGATGATGAAGATGAAGATGATGGTGACATGATGGAGATGTTGATCTGATGAGGAAGATGATGATGATGATGATGATGATGATGATGATGGTGATGATGATGAAGATGTTGATGACGATGATGATGGTGATGAAGATGATGATGATGAAGAAGATGATGATGATGGAGATGTGTTGATGGGGAACCTAGAGATGACAATGATGATGAAGATGGTGATGGTGATGACGATGAAGATGGTGATGGTGATGACGATGAAGATTTTGATGATGATGCTGATGACGATGATGATGAAGATGTTGACAATGATGGTGATGGTTATGTTTAGATGATGATCATGATGATGTTCAGAAGATCATGATGGTGATGATGGTGATAATGATGGAGAAAATGATGATGATGGATATGTTGATGAGGAACCTGCAGATGCCAATGATGATGATGATGGAGATGTTGATGAGGAACCTACAGATGCCAATGATGATGGTGATGATGATGAAGATGTTGATGATGATGATGCTGGTAATGATGATGATGATGATGATGATGATGATGAAGATGAAGATGATGGTGACATGATGGAGATGTTGATCTGATGAGGAAGATGATGATGATGATGATGGTGATGATGATGGTGATGATGATGAATATGTTGATGACGATGATGATGGTGATGAAGATGATGATGATGAAGAAGATGACGATGATGGAGATGTGTTGATGGGGAACCTAGAGATGACAATTATGATGAAGATGGTGATGGTGATGACGATGAAGATTTTGATGATGATGTTGATGCTGTTGCTGCTGCTGATGATGATGATGATGAAGATGTTGACGATGATGGTGATGGTGATGTTCAGATGGTGATGATGATGATGATGATGATGATGATGATGATGATGATGATGATGGAGATGTTGATGAGGAAGGGGGAGATGGAAATGATGATGAAGATGTTTATGGTCATGAAGATGATGATGATGGTGATGGTGATGATGATGGAGATGTTGAAGATGATGGAGATGGCGATGAAGATGATGATGATGATGATGATGGTGATGATGATGAAGATGTTGATGATGATGATGATGGTGATGAAGATGATGATGATGAAGAAGATGATGATGATGGAGATGTTGATGTTGATGGGGAACCTAGAGATGACAATGATGATGAATATGGTAATGGTGATGGCGATGGTGATGACGATGAAGATTTTGTTGATGATGGTGATGGTGATGATGATGAAGATGTTGATGATGATGGTAATGGTGATGTTTAGATGATGATCATGATGATGTTCAGAAGATGATGATAATGATGATGGAGATGTTGATTTGATGAGGAATATGATGATGATGATGATGATGGTGATGATGATGAAGATGTTGATGATGACGATGATGGTCATGAAGATGATGATGATGAAGAATATGATGCTGATGGAGAATATGATGCTCACAACTCCCTCTAGTCTCTCTCTCTCCCCAACCATCAATCTCTCTCTCTCTCTCTCTCTCTCTCTCTCTCAAACACACACACATACACACACATTATGTCACTTTCCATTCTCAAACCCATCCCCCCTCCATCCATATCTATCTCCAACTTTCTCCCTCCATACCTCATCCTACCTTCTCTCCCTCCCTCTCTCGTCGCCTGTCTCTCACCTTCTATCCCTCCCTCATGTTATCTTTCCCTCAACCTATCCCAATATCTCCAACACTCCCTCTCTCACACACACTTTATGTCCCTTCCCCCTCCTCTCATATTCTCTCTCTCTCTCTCTCGATCGCCACCACTCCCTGCATGTCTCCCACCAACACTTTCTGTCCCTCCCTTCCTATCTCTTATTTCATTCTATCCCCATCTATCTCTCACTCCCTCCAAATCCATTCCTCCCCATTGTCCCTCTCCCTCCCTCGCTCTATGTCTCTCCCCCCCTCGTATTCTTTATTTCTCTCTCACATCCCCCTTGCCTCCATCCATTCCCCCTTGTCACTCAAGTCTCACTTTCAACTTCTAACCCTATACCTCTTCAGAACCTATTCTACTCCTAATAGTGCTCTCAAGCTCCACTTCCCTTCACCCCCTGTATCCCATCATGTTCTCATTCCCTTCATCTCTCCCCACTCAAGCTTGCAACATCCTTCTAATCCCTTGACCCTTTCCCACCCCTATTAAATATTAACCATAGATTCCCTTGACCCTTCCCATATTAAACAAAAATTCCCTTGAGTCTTCCACACCCCCTCTTTCTCAAGTATTAAACATGTATTTTATGATTTGAATAATGCGAGCACGTTTTGTAACTATATAACGCGTACGCGTTAAGTAGTTATATAACGCGCACGCATTATGTAGTTATATAACGCGTACGCGTTATTTACATCTAAAAGCGCGGCAATATTTTTGAGATTAAACAGGCCGAGTCACATGCTCACATGTCAACAATAATCCTATGTGTATGCTTTGGAGTTTGCTTCGGTAATTCCAAACCTGTGCTATGTTAATGAAAAACCAAAGCTAATTGGGTATTTCTTCCAGTTTCTGGAGAAGCCTATGCTTAGCCACTCGTTACAATATGCTACACAGAATCATTTTTGACGAAATATTAGACACAAATAGCTTTTTTTCTGCAGATTCCAAATATGTAACTTTTATTTTGAAATATTAATTTTTCCTATTTTCTTCCAATTTCTTTTCTGTCCTACCTCCTTAACTCGTGAAACACATTGTTAGTGTTTCTTCCATAACTTTTTCAATTCTCAATCATTTCAAAAAAAAATTGTATGGTGCACAAGAGGACACTAACCTCCACGTTCTATGAAAAACCCATTTCAAGATTTTTGCATTAAGACCTTCAAAGGCTCTACCCACAAAAGAGGTACTATTTTCGAGGTTTGATCACTTAGACAATTATAAAAAAATTATAAAATTACTAATTTAATTTTCAAAAAATAATGGCGCACAAGTGCTATGTGTTCTCTACATGCATGCCGATTTTTGTAGCTTGATTCCATCATTTAGGCCCTCAAAGGCTCTACCCACAAAAACATATACCTTATCATTTGCCTGAAAAATAAAAAGTGTCTGTTAGGAAAAATGAAACTTGACATAGCTATGCAAATTTTCAATACATAAAAGTTATATATCCAGAAACGTGATTCAATTTCCTACATTTCATCTTTTTTACTCAATGCAAGATATTTTGCGTAAGTAGATCAAAAAATCCAAGTAAGTTGAGGGATGCCTGCTTTTTCAGTTTTCTATTGCATCTAAGGCGCCAAAAGTGACCCTCATTAGCTTGCACTGACCCACATGTGCATATGGAGAGAAAGCCTCATTGCTCATACCTCCCATTCTAAGAAAGGGCATATTTCCTTGAGGCATAGTGAAACTTGGGGAAGCTCTAGTTCCTATAGAGAGTGTAGATTGAGGAATATGTCCACCTCCAAATTGAAATGCAATGAAAGGGATTCACATGACTGGTACCATTGTGTTAAATTTTGGTGCAATAGGAGGGTTTAAAGAAACTATATGTAGCATCCTCGACAAGAGAATTCCAAAGGAAAAATGATTGGTACCTTGAGTAATGGATGTTGAAGTCCCTACACCACTATTAGGAGACCTGACCATTGGGGGAGATCCTCCCAGGGAAGTTCCGACCATGGGTGGGAATAAATTAGGGGTTAGGATACCTAAAATTGTTGGAGTATTTAATCTCATTTAGATACTAGAAGTAGGAGCAGGGGTTCCCCCAAATCTTGGATTACCACTAGTACTACTCATGTTGGCATGTTCAGACAAGGGAGTCAAATGTGCGATGTAGTCTAGATTATCAAAGGATGATGAACTCTTGGTTGTAGTGAAATATAGGTTTAAATTAATTGACAAAAGAGGATGGGTATGTTAGGTCCTCAACCTCAAGTAGGATGAGAATTTCCTGAATAGGACGGAATGATATCCTTCCCGGTGTTGGAAAATAACTATTAATACCCCTAAGGTTCCCTTCTACTGACAGGTTCACAAATTTACTATGCCCTTGCTTCTCTTCATATGAACACCCCAAGGAAGAGTTAATGTGATCTCTTCTGGGACATTTTAGAGTGAAATCTAGGTTCTTTGGAGAGATACCTCTAGTCATTTTGGGTCTACGATGATGTTGGTGATCTAATTTGACTCAACGAATACCATGATAGAGTTTTTTTATTTTTGTTTACTTTATTTTTTATATTTTTGGTTCATTTTTTACAATTTAAATCTTAATACAAACACACATAGCTAAAAAAAATCTTGAACATACAAAAAACAAACACACTCTTCGAACAAAGACAAGTCAAAGGTATTTATATCACTATACAAAAATTAGTGAATACCTAAAAGGGGCCTTCTAAATGTCAACCTCGGATAATTAGATCCCATTTCTAACCATTGAAGGTTCTGGAGATAGGTGCGGTTACCTTTCATGCCACAATCACCCAAGGTGCAAGTACCCTCATGAACACAAGCACCCTCCAAGGGAGTGGAGGTGGATGATTATACGTATGCCTCAAAAAACACAAGCACTTCCCACTTGCATTCACCAAGGATGAACCTAGGGAAATAAACTAAGGTTACCACTACACATTTGATGGTTGGGAAGAACAGTAATGGGTCAGGTATTTGCGAATGGGAAATGAATGTAGAAACTAGTCCTAGACCTGAAAATTCAATGAAAAATGGTGTCACATCGAGGAAATTCCACTCCACTTAAATTCCCTTTACCAACATGGAATATCAAACAAACAAATGAGGGGATAATATCACGTTCTTTCGCAATGTTACCTCATGCTTGATGCACATGTTAGGTGTGCTTTTCCAATAAATGTCTTCTACTACTAATGGATTTTCACACACAATTATTGAGATTCTAGTTTCTATTTAATGGCATTGGAGAATTTATTCTCTAGACCTACAACCAAGGCCCTAGAACCTAGACTGTTGTTGGTTTTATAAGAAAGAAAAAAAAGTCTAGTTCTTTTTAGTTACATTGGTTTATGGGTTGTTTTTACTCAAAAGGATGTTGAAGTAAGAAATGATAATATTTCTAAATTAAATAGATTCTAGAAAGAATATTTGAAAATGGAAATAATTACTTTAAACATTTAAAGAAATGATTGAACATAACAACTTATGAAAAGTACAAGAACCGGACTGTAAGAACTTTCAAATTTAAAAAAGAATAAGTTTTTAAGAAATCCCCTATAACCAAAGAAAGCAATTCTTTATGATTTGCATAAGAGAATTCTAATGAAATATTTCTAATATGTCACTCAAGAAACAACAAATGACAAGAATATGTACTTCAACCAATGCCGACTGATTAGGACATAAAGAACATTTAACCAACATTCACAAATTTCATTATTCCTTGAAAAAAAAAAGGTATCCAATACAATTCTAATGAACCATTTGTCTTATCACAATACAATATAAAACTCACTCCTTCCTTTATATAAACCTACTCCCAAATGTATCAAAACACCCAAGGTATTTCAACATTAACTTGTAAGAAACTATGATTTCATGTATCTAAAAATCAAAAGAACAAATCCACAATATGTTTGAATCGAAAACATATCCTATACTATATCAATGGAAAGCTTAGAAATGTTCCTATCTAATGGATTTGGTTTGGTTTCAATCTAATATCTCTATTAAAATATATCATCACAACAGTCTATGTATTGTCATGAAACAATTGAAAAATAATTGATTTTAAATCAGCCATAGCTCCACTTCCCAGACTTCTTTTAGATGATTTTTTTTAAATGGGATAATTTTTAGCGACAAATTCAGGTATAAGGATGGATGCAAAATCAAGTACACTATAGATCCATGAAGCATATAATATATTGAATCATGGGCACAATAAACATACTCAGTGAATCCATTAGCAATATAATATACTAGACAATGGCCACCAAAAAAATTCTTTATGGATCAATGTCAAAATAAATTACGGTCATCGGAAAATACAATGTAGATATATGTCTTACTGTATCTCAGGAAAACAACTAGAACTGTGATGAGTACACACTAGTGTCCCATATAGTACCAATGTTAGAAAGTGAGTGGTATAGTCTTATGCAACTCAAGTAAGATCACAATGAGGTAATGCTACTATAGCCCAAGGTCTTCCATCCAAATCAATTGACACTTACGAGTTCTTCCCATGTTGATAAATGATATGAAGTCAAACATGAGGAACTATGTTTGATTACCAATCATTGATGTGTACCATTAACAAATTGTGCGACAATCCACTGATGAGGATAATTTGTGTCAAGGTACATAGCACATTCCAACAAATGTGAATAGAGGTTTTGACATTGAACACTTGTAGAATTTATTGATCATAAGACATTGATGTATTCCCATTGTCGATAGTGAGGGGACCTACCACTAATGACTGCAAGCTCCAAGGTGCTAAAAATGTCTCTAAATCTCGTTCCTAGAGTAAAATGAGTTAGAGCCAATGGAAAGAGATTCGTCGGAAGGGGATGATAACCAATATTTACTTGATTTATGTTTAGATCTGTGTTATTTGCCAGCATAAGACTTCTAAGGATGTTACTAAATGTATGAGGCTAAAATTACATAATTGGGTATTAATTTCATAATTATTCCATCAGGAAATAATTATATCCTCGCAAATTCATAATTATAAAATAAGAATTTTTTCATAATTGAGGAAAATCTCATAATTGAGAATAAAGTTAATATTGAGTTGGAAAATTCTCATAATTGAGAATAAAGTTAATATTGAGTTGGAAAATTCTCATAATTGAGAATAAAGTTAATATTGAGTTGGAAAATTCTCATAATTGAGAATAAAGTTAATATTGAGTTGGAAAATTCTCATAATTGAGCAAGGAGCTTGATCAAACTTGTAATTGCATAGTTCTAGGACAATCAATCATATTTATGACTTGTATCCACCTAATTCACATACCATGAAGCTTATCTCCAACCTACTCTAAATTCCTATAATCTAAGAAGCCAAAATAAGGGGATGAGGGGAGGAATTCCATCACTACCCTTATGTTGGAGAAAATTTTTGCATCCCTTGGGTTTTTAAGGTCATTACCATTAGCAGAGATCCATATCCTTGAAATCCATTTCATTCCCTTGAGTGGAGAAGTCTTTATTCCTTATAGCTTCTCCATACTATTCAAGAAGGAGGTTTGGTGTCTTGGGAGGAAAGAACACGTGTGGCTGAAGAGGTCGAGGAACCTAGACAAAGGTTTCGAAAGGTGCGAATGACATCCAGGTATACGTACTTGTTGCTACTTAGCTATTCAATAGAGATATATCCACTTTCCCTTCCAATTTCATGTTCAATGCTTCCTCTATATTGAATGTGTATTTCTTGAAAGCATTAATGTCAATGGTAAATTAATTATGACCACTTGTCAATATTTATTTGATTAATGTTTAGATCTATGTTATTCCATAGGGAATGAGAAAGGTATGATTTCTTTGTGCAGGTTACAGATCTGGTAGATTGGATCCACGTTAGATATTGAGAGTGGGATAAAGCAATAAGACAATAGTCTTAGAGACAAATCTTGTCCCTTCCTCTTGAATTATTGATCTACTTGTTTTATTCTTTCGATGATTGCATAGATCTTGATTTGTGATCCTATAGGGAATTAGGATAGTTATCTCTGTATTCGATATGGTATAGTGAGCCCTACAATATATGGGGATTTTTCCCATAAAGAAAAATGATGACTGGTTAGGGAGAAGTTCTAGAGTTATTCTCTTTAAGGTGATTTTTTCATCTTTATATAGGGTATCTGTGAATTTATAATCTCTTCTTTTTATTTGATTTCATGTAAAGGATGATTTTTTGGCTTCAAATTTTTATGGTTCTTCTTTGTTCTTTTTCTTTTCCTTTAAAGAGATTAAAAAAAGGACTTTATATGGAATGCTACTATATAGACATTTATGGAAGCCAAAATTGTGGATATGTAAGCTTGGCTTTCATTAAATATTTCAATTTACTATTTTGTATTATATATTTTTATATTAAAAGGTTTTATAAACTTAAATTCTAAAAATAATAATAATAAATAATTTGAAATAATAATGATATGATTTAAAAATTATAAAATTATGTTTTATATACAAATACTTCATCCTGAAATCATTGAAAAAATTACGAGAGAAGTGTTGACGCCATTAATTTTATTCAATTCACGTTTCGAAAGTGTGGTTCATCATCATGTTAATTTTATTTAATTTTCACACGATATTGATTTGAAACGTGGAATTGAGTAAAATTAATGTAATGGATCCAAAGGATTATTTTAATCAAAATTAACAAATAGTAATAATTATAATAATATATGTTAGATATATATATACGTTTGAAATAGAGATTTGATATATACATTTAATATAAAATTGTTATATATGTAAAATAATAATAGAGATACTAAATTTAAACAAAAATATAAATGTAGATATATGATATTTATATAAAAATAAAGTTGTACAATATTAACATAACTTTAATCAAAAGTATATTTTTATATATTCATATTTATATAATTTAATCAATATTAAATAATTATACTGATGTAGGTGTTTATATTTTAGAATTTGGGGTGGACTAGAATCTATGTTTTTTATTCATATTTATATAACTTGATCAATATTAAACAATTACAATGATAGGTGTTTATATCTTAGAATTTGGGGTGGACTAGCATTTATGCTTTTTCTAGATTGCACGAGGGTGAGAGTGAGACAAATGTACTTGTAACTAATACATGGATAACTCATAGATGATGCATGGATAAGTGCCTTCATGATAGAAAACTTATTATTTATTTGTGACACTTAACATGGCCTATAGTCAAAATTAAGGGATTCTGCTAATGCTAAAAGTTATAACTCAATAATTTTAATTTCTCCAAATTTAATAACATTGCACAAATTTACATTTTTATTATTAAAAAAAGTTTAATTTTATTACTAGCACATCTTCAAATAAAAACACCGAATAGGAATCACAAATTAATGAGATACCATCGAATTTTCTTTTCTTAAATTGCTATTTATATATACATAACTCCACATACAATTTCTAGATTACAATCACATTTCTTGTTCATCCACCCAAAAAAATTACACAGTAAATTCTATGATTATCCATGGCTACATTATAGATTCTCTAATGCCTACTCCGCATATGGAGGGGAAGGGACGGCTTGTTCTTCTTATACCGTTATAATATTCAATTATGTATGCAATTATAATATTATTATACATCTTATTATAAATTATTATACACTCAGTTATAATATTCAATTATAATCTTATTATGCATCTTATTATAAATTATTATATACTCAATGAAAAAAGGAAAACTACAACTAAAAATAAACGATATCACAATTTTTTTGAAACGAAATCAAGTTGTAATTGAAAATATTTTTTTTCTTTCTTTCGAAAACTTGGATCTATGCTGATAAGCATACCAAGAAAGCAGGTCTTAGAAAGGACATGGACCATAAAAATTTCACGTTATCTCCAATGTCGTGGTATCCGCTGTCAAATCTACCTACAATAAAACACAAGGCTTAAGAGGAAAATTAGAATCTGTTAACTACTCACCCATGCTTAGTCATTGCTTTACTTCCTTCATTGCATCCAAAACCCTACTTATATTAAGACCAAGATGCCTGTCGGTGAGCTTCTTTATTCATGGAGATATTTATGTTTATACTAATCGTATTTTGTGTAAATCAAAAATCTATTACGGAATTTGGAAAAAAAAGGATATTAACATTCTCATTGATTCAGTGTTTTCAGGGTTTGCATTGGATTAAAAAGCAATAAATTTTTATGAGAATTTAGTTATTGCATTGAGTGTAAACGAGGTGCTTACAACTTAGTATGGGGGAGATCTTGTAATGGATGTCACATGTCACATGTCACATGTAACGTTTTCAAAAGTAATAGAATGTAAAAAGTAATAGTATGGGTGAGATCCTATAAGGGATGTCACATGTCACATTTCACATTTGTCATATTTGTCACATTACGTTACAACCCAGTATGGGGGAGATGTTGTAACGTTTGTCACATTTGTCACATTTGTCACGTTACGTTACAACCTAGTCTGGGGGAGATGTTGTAACGTTTGTCACATTTGTCATGTTTGTCACGTTTGTCACATTTGTCACGTTACGTTTCCATGTTGGCTCAGAACTTATAAAAAATCAAAAGTAATTAAAAATTTCATGTTTGCTCATAACTTATAAAAAATAAAAAATAAAATAATTAAAAAATTAAAAGAGAGGGATCCAATTTCTTGAGGGGTAATTTTTTTCTTAATGTGTAAAAAATTTAAGATAAAACAAAAAAAAATACACCTCAAGAAATTGGATCCCTCTCGGTGCTTGATAGATCCGGGTTTGAGATGGATCTACACTAGTAATTATATAAAAACAGATGGTTCAAACATGTTTGTCTTTATTTTATGTAATGATTTGTCGATTTTATTTTTATTTTTATTAAAATATTAATATAAATTTATTTATATGTTTAAATTGTTATTTCTTGTTATATAAAAATTAGGATTCTTTGTTTAGATTTTTTATTCTTTTTGCTGCATAATGAAAATATTGAGAAAATATTTAAGATAACCAATTCCAATGAGGGTCGAACTTGAAGCCACGGGGGTACCTTGAGATAGTGGTCGAATGTGTGGTTCCACCCAAAGAAATTGTATTAAATGATCTCGTGACCCATGGATACATAAGTGGATCAAATCCCAACCCCATGTCCTCCTAATATGAAAGCCCATCGGACTGTAGACCAACTGGCAAGTCCATGTAAGCCTGAAACAGAGGTTGTTGGTTCAAATCCCGGATAACCGTTCCACCAACAGAGATTGTATTAAATGATCTTGTGACCTGTGGACACATAAGTGGATCAAAGCCCACCCCCATGTCCTCCTAATATGAAAGCCTGTCAGGGTGTAGACCAGCCGGAAAGCCCATGTAATCCTTGAAACAGAGGTTGTTGGTTCAAATCCCGGATAACCCATGCTCCATTGTGGCAGGCGCAGTGGTTGCACCTAGGGGTATAGTGGCAGCGGATGGGATTAGACCCTTGGACCCCTTGTCACAAGAGTATCAACCCCATCCTAGTTGTTAATTCCCCTAGTTAAAAAAATATTAATGAAATTACAGAGTTACACCTCTAAAATTTATATTGAAAAAGACTTTAAGATACTAATAAAATTACAAAGTTACACCTCTGAAAATTTTGGAACAATATGTAATTATGAATTATTACAGGTTAAACTTTGGGTGTGTGCAAGAAGATGAGGGTCACTTTAGATGCGATGCTACTTTTTTCAAATCTCGTTCCTGATACCTAAAACATAATGCGTTTCTGATATTTACCACCTGCCATGGTAAGACCCGAGCCTAACATGTCATTGGACATGTAGGCTAGGTAACCATAACACGTACGCGTTATGTAGTTACAAAACGCGTATGCGTTATGTAGTTAAAAATCGCGTACGCGATATGTAAAACTAAAAATGAATTTAAAAACACAGTCCCGACGATTGCCGACCACCCGTGACACTCACGCATCAGAAACGCGAATAGAGGCGAAATTGACCCTGGACGAGGACGGTTTGTGGCCCACTCAACTATCCGTGTTGCTCGATTTAGGTGGAGGGGAGACAAATTCACCGGTGCATTCTCATCTAGTCAGGTAATTCATTCACCCATACCATTTTTTTGTGATTTTTTAATCCAAATTACTATTTTTTTATTGTTTAACCTAGTTTTGTAATATTGATAAAATTGGGAATAACCCAATTTCTAATTAAATTCACACCTCAAAATGAAACCCTTTTCAAAAACTCAAAACTTCATAATCAAACCAAAAATTGAAAAAAATAAAACTCCCCCCTTTCTACAATGTATTCATCTAAGTCACCCGACACGAGGACACGGGACACGAGTGTCCCCACCAGGCTTCAAATTTGAAGCCTTCAGGCCACTTCAAATTTTACCCACACGTCATAGAAGGCCACTTCAAATTTTACCATGCAAAAAAAATTTTAATTTCATGGTAAGCCCTTCAATAATTAAATTAACCACTACTGTTTAAAATTGCAACAGAAGGGTAGCTTCAAATTTCACCCATCAACAATTTTTAGTGGGAAATTGGGAATGCGGCTACTAGCTAGGTGACTTGGGAGTGGGACTCGGTTACTCTCCAATATCCACGTGTTCGATCATCCATGGATCATGGACCATTGGGCCTCTAATAATATCATTGAGCAACTTACGTGGACGGGCTTACACTGAGTAGCCCATGGCTTGAACGCTTCGAAGTTCTCGTGTTTGTAGCGAGCGCTTACGTGTTTAACACATTTAATGGCATCAACAAAATTATTAAACCTGGAAGGTGGCTCATACGTGTTGTTGCTAGCGGGCTTACCAAGTTACAAGTTATCACATACCAATTCGTGAATGCTGACTCCGTGAGCTAATTGAGTATTCAATGTATAATATATTATGTTAATGTGCCCCCGCGAATTTGGCATTTCAGACAAAATCCACAATCCATAAACTTCTTGTAATGTTGCAAGTTGTTGCTCTTACCCGTGGCCCCTACCTATAGACCTGTGTTTTCTTTGTTGTATCAAGTTAATCCTACCATCTACGGCTCCCAGCCTCACACCCTATGTTTTCTTTGTTGTATCAAGTCAATCCTGCAGCTCCCGAGTTCCACCTTTTGTTTTCTTTGTTGTATCAAGTCAATGCTGGAATTCCATGCTTCCATGGCTCCGACCATCAATATATAATATTGCATGAATAGAAACAAGCTTTTTCTTATACCCCTATTCCACTGTGGTTGAGCTACTTCCAAGTTCCACCTACCCTATCTCCTCCTGTCGTCCAGGATAGTTTGCGGAGCGAAGCTGGAAATGCCAGCCTGCCATAAACATATTTAAAGAAATTCGTTTTCTTTGAGGAGCTCAACTTCAAGGCTAACTAGATTTTTGACATCCTATGAATTTACAGGTCTGCTATATCCACTGAAAAATAAAGCCTCTCAACTTTACTACGTTAGTAAACATTGAAATTTTGATGTACTATTACATTTTCAAATGAAAAGAATAACTTATTATTAATAAAAAAATCAAATCATATTAATATATTAATGAATTTGAATTTAGCTTCCCAATATTAAAATAAATTATACATTTTAAATGATCCACAACCAAATATTATCCTAAGAAGGAAATGGAAAAAAAGGAATTTCCTCAACACAACATGCTATTTCCTTATGATGATGCTTTTACGTTTATGATTACCAACCTTGGAATCAGGTTTGGTTATCCGAAGGTGTAATATCTTCTAAGCTAAGTCTATAGGTAGGGATGTTGGTATTGATATAATTATGACAAAGTTTTATAAAGGATTAGGAACAATTCCGTTGGCTTGTAGATGACATATTTATGGATAAAAAGCTTGTTGTTATGAGATAATGACATCATGCCTCAAAAACATGTCCCATACAATCTAATGTTAATGCGCGCTCTACATAGAAATTGGAATGTCAACATTTGTGAGTACAATAAATATGTGGATGATTTTGGCCTACTACAACTTTAATATATTGAGTGGATTGATAACCTTCACAATTATATAAGAGATTGTAGCTATGACTAGGAGGAGAGTTAACAATGCAACAAAATCAAGTAATCGAATTTTGTGCATAAAATGAACATAAGACTCCCACCAAATTTCACTGAATCTACGTCTTAACAAAAGAACTCATCGTTTCACGGGATTCCACCCCATCAATCCTTTTAACAGTAATGGCCATAACAGTTGCTACAACCCTAGCATGAGAAAAATCAATCGAGCTACGCATGACAATACTTGAAACCAGACTTTTTGAACTCCCTATTACGTCATAGGAATCAATACTACTTTCTCCACAACATGTGGCACCCTCAATATCTTCCATCACCGCAATTTACATTTGATAAAAAACTTGTTCCCAAATAGTAATTACCCCATTCTTTGCTCTAAAAAGGCCTCGGTTAACCTAGAATCCAATCCATGCAACATGAACACATCCATATATACACATAGAATAAATATTAATAAATTTCTCATAGCCCTTCAATAGTGTTCAATATCTCATAGCCCTTCATAGTGAAATGGGACCCCACCCTTCAAATTTGATCCCTGGTCCCCACTAGACACGGTGACCCTCGGAATTATGACACGTAGGACACGGTGACCCCCGGAATTAATATATTTTTAAAATATATTAAAATTTAAAAATATAGACATATAGATCATCCAATAAAATTTAACATTTACAATTACAAATATTCAATAGAAATTACATTTACAATTACAAATATGAAATATTCAATAGAAATTAGATCATTCACAAATCACAACACATTTGTCATTCACAATCACAAAACACAATGAGACATTGAGACACATAGATGCAAACTCATCACTACCCTGATCCTCCTCCTCCATGCCTGAATTAACAAACTCATCACTGCCTTGATCCTCCTCCTCCTCCTCTCTGCCAATCTGACTAACTTACTTTTTAATTGTCAAATGTTTAATTTTAAGTTTTAAATGTATGTAAGTGAATGCCATTAAATTGCTTATGTGAGTTTGATTTAATACATGTTCAATTTTGAAGAGACGTCATTATATACCATGTATATGTTTCTAATGATTTTCGTATTAATGTCTTTATTGTAGTTG
The DNA here is from genome assembly GCA_027924585.1 of Larix kaempferi. Lineage (NCBI taxonomy): Eukaryota > Viridiplantae > Streptophyta > Pinopsida > Pinales > Pinaceae > Larix > Larix kaempferi. Next base: position 16,777,789 of record BSBM01000074.1, on the reverse strand, counting down.
CGGCTATGGATACCAATGCCGAAATATTGATTGAGCTTGCCCAATTGAGGGGCATAAGTGCAGCTTTTAGTGGTGGCGACAGGATTCGCCGTTCACTTGCATCAACCTTGGATGCAATTGTGGACACCATTTCACAGTCTACGAATGTCCTATATGATATTGCATCTTACAGAGAAAGAAAAAGACAACAATATGCTGATGGACTAGATTACAATGCAGTAAAAAAGTTGAAAATATCCAAAGAGCTTATATTTGCATTGTTTAGGGACCCTCGGATGGGGGAAATCCCAAATGCAAGCAAGCCGCATATCTCCATTGAGTGGTGCACATTTCAACCATTTGTTGATAACTGGATGGACAGATGGTACATGGTTTTTGATATGCCACCACACAACAACAGGAAAATTCCCTTATATTTCCTTCGAAAGATGTACACAGAGTTCGTGTTGCATAAACACGTTAACTATTTTGACATCTTACAGTTTCAGGGGATCGGTGGGGGGATGCCCCAAAACCGACCTAATGCCAGGCTTCGAGACCAGGATCGCCCTATCCTTGCACCTCGCAGGAAGTTTCCTGGGACAGATGTCCCACCAGCACATCGCATTATTCCGCAGACACGGGATGCATTTTTGAGTTTGGCACGGGCGGTTGTTCGCCATGGCACGATGGTTCAACATATGGGTGAGGAAGGGACATCTGTCCCTGGTGTGGTACATACACCAACTCGTCACCATGCTGGACCATCAGCTAGTGCAGGACCATCAGGACCATCCACTAGTGCAGGACCATCAGGACCATCCACTAGTGCAGGACCATCGACTATTCCCCATCCTAGTACTGATCCTCACGAGTGCACATCATGTGGTCGTCCCTGCTATGGTATTGCCTCAGATGTTTCCTTCAGTGGGTTTTTGAGAGAGGTATGTTGATGGTTAATTGTAATAAATTCTTCATTTATTTTCGTCTTTGTACACATATATATAGTTTGAGCTAATATATTATGTTTGTGAACTTGCAGTTGATGCTTTATGCCGGCAGTGACGCCCCAGAGCCGGATGTTCCAGACTCTATAGGGGGGCATGATGCTACCCATTCGGTAGGCCCATCTTATATACCACCTATTGCCGTATCTCACACTGAGGTAAACATTTTAAAATTTCAATTTTTTAATACTTGTTAATTTGTTAGTTTCCACATACTTTACATTTTAGTTCATTAATGCTATCTACGGTCTAATATTTACAATTATTAAACTTGCAGATGGCAGATCCTTCACTGAGGCAAGGTAATGTGGAGGTAGTACCCATGGTCATACCGTCCCCTGAAACATCTGGGCTCCAGGTAAACAATTAAAAATGACATTTTTTAAATACATGTTTGTTTATTGAATCATGCATGTCTAACTACATGAACACTTGCTGACTGTAGGCACCATCCGAGACATCTGGCCCATTGCCTGGATTTGTATCTCCCTCCAGGCCATTCGTGAACAAGGGTCGTGTGTATGTGAGCCATTCTACTCCTAGAAAGACTCCAGCTGCCCACGACCATGGGCTTACTCACACCATGGTAATGTATATCCTTCGATGATATTTGTTGTTTAACTTGAAATCCAGTGCATAAATCATTTTTGTTAATGTTTGAATTGCATGTTTATTGCATCAGGAACCCGAGTTGTCTATTGAGAACCTCGCATCGATGGTTGATGCAGCAGTTAGTGCCGCATCTGCAGTGGCGACTGATCACACACAGGTATGTAACTATTTCAACATTATCTTTACATAGTTTATTATTGTTGGACCTATTGTTTATTCATGCATTTCTAACTATTTCAACATTTTTTCATTGTAGCCACCACCAGTAGGAGCAGTGCCTGGCCCCCCTGGTTCGACCATCCTGGATGTTCAACCGACGGCTCCATCTGCTACACAAGCAACGCAATCTCCTTTGTCAGTTGAGGTGAGATGTCCTTCAGTGACCAAATGTTTCATGCACTTTCCATGCACCAGTTGATAATTGTTGAGCTAATGTATTAGTGTACATAGTTAGTTTAATTTAACAATTGATATTTAATTTGCAGGATCCAGGGATGCACATTGATCCTAGGGATGTGCCTAGAGGATCAACGTCGGGAAAGAACAAGAGAAAGCTTGAGTTTTGATAGTTTTGGATAGTTTTGGACACATGTGCTTTTGGATACTTTTGTATATATATGTACTTTTCGATACATTCAGTTTTGGAGACATGTACATTGACTTTATTGTGCATGTACTTTTGGAGACATGTACATTGACTTCATTGGATACATGTACTTTTCGATACTTTTGGATATACATGTACTTTTGGAGACATGCACTTTTGGAGACTTTTGGATATACATGTACTTTTGGAGACATGCACTTTTGGATATTTTTGGATATATATGTACTTTTGGATACATGTACTTGTGTCAATCTAATGTGTTGATTTGTGTGGATTATCTATTACTCATGAATGCACTATGTCAAAAGAACAAACTATTATATTCAAAGGTTTCAACGAATTCACTACATGCATGCACTAATTGGTATCTAATTAAAATTTGCGATTTTGGATGATCATTACAAGTTATGTCAAAGTTCTTGCTCGTTTAATTTAATCAAACTAAATGCAATACAATGTTTTCAAGGTTTCAACGAACTCACTCATGCACACCCATTGCCATCAACTACCAATGAAAGTCTAACATTATGAGGTTCTTCTTTAAAAAGGGGTAATATTTCCTTGATGATCGTAAATTGAGAACCATTTGTAGCCACTCATATAATACCATCTTCACTTATCTTTGTACATGATAATCCATATAATGTGCTATGTTTTTTAACCTAAACAATCATCAAAAACCTAGAATTATAGGGATATGACAAAGAACCTTATGGGGCACCTTATATATTAACCTTGTGTATACATTAGGATCTTTGTCATACCATTGTTTGAAATGTCATTCAATACCTTCAATTTTATCAACATCAAATTAGTAGACAAAGTGACTCATCTTTGATCTCTTGTATAGGCCTTTGTGTGCCTTATCAATAAGATGTACATCATGAATATTATCATAGGTCTCATACATAGGTGCATCCTCATCCATGCAAACAAAGGTGTCATGGATCAACCTATTATCCCTTTATTCTCAATAATATTAGTATCATTATCTTCCATAGGATCAAATTCAACTCCATCACCCCCATTATTGCTACTCTAAATTGCAGCCTTAGGAGTTTTGATCATGTGTTTTTGTCTCTTTAGGAGTTTTGAAATATTATACTCTTTCAAAAATAATATGGAAGTTCAAATATTTAAAAGTGGCTTAAATTATAAAATGGGCGGAAATTCACCAAGTGTCCCTGAACGGCATTTTCATGCGACTTGCAACTCGACATAACTCGGAAACCGGACGTCGGACCGACGAACCGTCGACTCCGTTGGTCTCCTGGCGTGAAATTACCTCTAGGGGCCCTCTCCCTCGTCTCCCCATGGCCCAGCGGCTTCATTGTGCATTCATTTTGTAAACTAGGGTTTTGCTTAGTTTAATTGCATGCAATCTCGCATTGGTGGGTCAACTCTGCAAAAACCTCCCCCGAGCCAGTGTTGGCAGTGTTCCCACGTCGGCATTTCCCACACACACTTGCGGGAGCCAACGACACGCAATCTTCCTGCTCCGTTTGCTTTTTGGCTCCCGGACGGAAATTCACCAAGTGTCCCTGAACGGCATTTTCATGCGACTTGCAACTCGACATAACTCAGAAACCGAACGTCGGACCGATGAACTGTCGACTCCGTTGGTCTCCTGGCGTGCGATTACCTCTAGGGGGCCCTCTCCCTCATCTCCCCATGGCCCAGTGGCTTCATTGTGCATTCATTTCGTAAACTAGGGTTTTGCTCAGTGTAATTGCATGCAATCTCGCATTGGTGGATCAACTCTGCAAAAACTTCCCCCGAGCCAGTCTTGGCAGTGTTCCCACGTCGGCATTTCCCACACACAGTTGCAGGAGCCAATGGCACGCAATCTTCCTGCTCCGTTTGCTTTTTGGCTCCCGGACGGAAATTCACCAAGTGTCCCTGAACGACATTTTCATGCGACTTGCAACTCGACATAACTCGGAAACCGAACGTCGGACCGACGAACCGTCGACTCCGTTTGTCTCCTGGCGTGCGATTACCTCTAGGGGGCCCTCTCCCTCGTCTCCCCATGGCCCAGTGGCTTCATTGTGCATTCATTTCGTAAACTAGGGTTTTGCTTAGTGTAATTGCATGCAATCTCGCATTGGTGGGTTAAACTTGCTCACCTTGCAAACATCATCCATCAAACAGAAATGTGATGGAGTTGAAATCAATGGATTGCTTGTCACAATAGGCATTCATAAGTTTGCGTAATTGAATACTCCTCTTAATCCCTAAAAAATACTTCATTCCCATCCTGCAGATCCCAAACAATGTCAAAGGTAAGAAGGATTTCCATATAATCCAAATATATGTTTTTTTTCAAATATATTTTACATGGAAACATAGCAAAATGGAATCTAATATTTCGTTTGCATTGGGAAGAAAAGATTGGCAAGGCCAACATTGGCTTCCTTTTGGATTAATATCTCCATTTATAATTCCATAGATTTATACAGTTGTCTTAATCCTAACTGTATACATTGCATGAGAATAAACACCATCAATCTCATTTTTGAGACTTGGTTGTCATGTTAATGCAAATGTAAATGTAAAGGTTGCCTTTACAGGACTTTTGAAACTGAGTGTGGGAAAGGGGATCATGATCGAGATGTTGTGTGCATAAAAATTACATTCTGCAGGTAAAAATGGAAGTTTACGAGAAATTCTCTCATTAGTTACACAAAATCTATTGTTGAATGGTGTTCTTCAATAATTGTAGATGGAACAAGAAGACGAGAAGAGGACTCAATAAGGAAAGGACATGTGCAAAGATATTTTTGGGAGGTGGTTGATGTAGATCAATCACATAGAATAATGCATGGAATTTGTGGATTTCATTTAGTTTGAAACTCAAACAATGTTATAGTAGAAATATGGACAAGAAAATTCTATCACTCCCCATTATTCTAGGTATAAATATTGAATTATCCTAGTTGGATGAGGACTAATCAACCATTTCACCACATTATGATCATGTCTCAAATCTTGTACAACCAAGTTTAGGGAATATGAGATTAAATCTTATCAACTAGCATGAATACATTACATTTTGTCTATTTAGTGGACTCACACGTTGGAACTGATGTTTTTTAAAATGAACATATATGCAATGGTTTCCCTGAAAGATAATGAATGGGGCACTCACTATTTGTTGGCATGTTCCTTAAAGGCGAACCAAACCCTCATGTCTCACTAATAGATGACAATGGTGATCAACTTGTAATCAGTTTGATGGTTATTAAAGGATAATATCTAACACTGGATGACCAAACATGGAAGAAGGTTGGTTATGTATTTCAAGATTAGACTAGGTGAATCTATATACCACTTTACAAACTTAGTTTTCGATACAAACCTCAAACTACAAACAATGCCAAGGAAGCACCCATCAAAGGTATGATACTTCAAGCCTCATTGTGAACATGAAAAGTTAATGGAGATCATTAGTAATATACATGATCCAAATGGTCTACTTAAATGACCATAGGTAAGTAGATAAGTAAGATTTCCTAACATGGTCACTCTTGTGTTATATTCCAAGGTATATGGGTTGTTTGTTATTTTTGTTAATTTTTCAATTCATTTATGTAGATTACTAATATTAAATTGTTCATAATGAATTAGTCTAATAATGGTGTCCTTGTATGTGTCCAGATTATCCAAAGAATCATAAGCACATGAAATCCCATCAATAAGAACAATGGTCTTTTTCAACACCACCAAAGAAAAAATCAGAAAAATGAAATGACCTACTTCAAAAATTATTTTATTACTTATTGTGCATGGTCCATCAAACAAAAGGTAAACAAACACAATTATATGGCCTACAATGTAGGTCTTTTGATGCTCTATTTCACAAGGTTTTAACAAACACACTTGTTGTGATCATCATTAAAGTCTACAATTTCTTTCAATGAATGTGCCAAATTGACCTAACAACATAGGAAATTGAAAACCACATCCATTGAAAGGAATAATTCAGTTTTTTTTGTCATGAATTAATTTACTATCATGGATTTATGGCTCCCGGCAGTGTTCCCACGTCGGCATTGCCCACACACACTTGCAGGAGCCAACGACACGCAATCTTCCTGCTTTGTTTGCTTGTTGGCTCCCGGACGGAAATTCACCAAGTGTCCCTGAACGACATTTTCATGCGACTTGCAACTCGACATAACTCGGAAACCGGACGTCGGACCGACGAACCGTCGACTCCGTTGGTCTCATGGCGTGCGATTACCTCTAGGGGGCCCTCTCCCTTGTCTCCCCATGGCCCAGTGGCTTCATTGTGCATTCATTTCGTAAACTAGGGTTTTGCTCAGTGTGGGAGTGTGCAATTTTTGCACACAGGGGTCAACTTTGGAAAATCATCCACCGGGCAAGTATGGCTAGTGTTCCTAGCCCGAACCTGTGTAGACACACCTACAGGACTCCCCAGAACCCAGTTTTGTTGCATGGTTGGAGTTCTATGCCCCTGGTAGGTATCCAACAGGTGTCCCTGAAGGCCTTCTGGTAGTGAGACGGGACGAGCCATAGAATGAAGACCCTGGCTCGGATCGACGAACCGTCAACTCCGTTGGATTCAACACACCGGGATAGTGCCAGGGGTGCCCCTCCCCTCCTACCCAGTGGCCCATGTGTCACCTTGCAGGTCCATCTTGGAAACTAGGGTTTTCTCAGTGTGGGAGTGTGCAATTTTTGCACACGGGGGTCAACTTTGGAAAATCATCCACCGGGCAAGTATGGCTAGTGTTCCTAGCCCGAACCTGTCTAGACGCACCTGTAGGTCTCCCCGGAACCCGGTTTTGTTGCATGGTTGGAGTTCTATGCCCCCGGTAGGTATCCAGCAGGTGTCCCTGAAGGCCTTCTGGTAGTGAGACGGGACTAGCCATAGAATGAAGACCGTGGCTCGTATCGACGAATCGTCGACTCCGTTGGATTCAGCACACCGGGATAGTGCCAGGGGTGCCCCTCTCCTCCTACCCGGTGGCCCATGTGTCACCTTGCAGGTCCATCTTGGAAACTAGGGTTTTTCTCAGTGTGGGAGTGTGCAATTTTTGCACACGGGGGTCAACTTTGGAAAATCATCCACCGGGCGGGTATGGCTAGTGTTCCTAACCCGAACCTGCCTAGACACTTTGGAAACTAGGGTTTTGCAGGTCCATGATGATGATGATGGTGATGATGATGAAGATGTTGATGATGATGGCTTGGTCTAAGGTGGTGCTCTCAACTAGCTAATTCATTATGAAATATTTAACAAGACATGAATTAAATTTAATATAAGTGTATTGTTTAATATAGTGAGCATGAATTGAATTAATTTTGTTGGGTGAAGCCAATAACCAAGATGATGAACATAATATAATTTTAGGGTTTACTGATCATATGTAAAAAATGGCATATTCATAAACTTGACATACAAGAGAACTTTTGGCATATTTATAAACAACGTAAACGTAAATTTGGCATATCAAGAACACAAAATTGACATATTCATATGAAACATACATGTGAAAATTGAGCATATATCAATATTCAATTACAAATAGTATAAATAGTATAGTATTAAAAGTATGTAACGTACCTCATCATGCTAGATCCCACCTATTATCATACAACCAAGCCCTCCGGATCATCTCTTATACTGATGGTCTCCATTAGTCTCTCGTGCTCTGTATCCGGTAAGAAGTAGCGTACCTTCGATGTATTTCGACTAGGCATTGTTCATACCTGAAGGTTTGTGCCAATGATTAAGTTGGTAAAGTGATACACACTTGCACCTGGTTTGTAATCCCTGTAAACATATCCACCCTTCTTTCTTCCATTGCTGTCCCGTGTCAAGTATTCACCTTTAACAACCATAGACCCAGTTGGAAAGTGGTTGTTTTCATCGTCAGTCATGGACACAATGAGGGTTTGCATTCCATCTATACAGCGTGCCAACTAGTATTCATCACCCCATTCAGTATCTTTTGAGGAAACCACTGCGTAAATGTGCCCTGCATTATATGATTGTAGGTATATGATCAAAATATTTTTCGTGCGATACAAGGCCATTAATGTGCATTTGAAGACTACGTAAATAAACAAAAAATGTTAAGGAAATGCATCATACCGGGTTGTACAAGGTCTGAGACATGATCAAAATCTGCAGAAATAGATGATTGGTCTTCTTCCAACGGAGTTAACTCAACAATTGCACACTGATCAAGTGGAAGTGATATGCGATCCCATCCATCAACCCAATCCAATGATTCACACCCATCCCAGTCACCATCACAACAAGGCGGGCAAAAACAAGCGAGTTTTCTGGTCCAAATTTCAAATACTGGGTTATCAGAGCTTCGAACCGAATGAAAGCCACAAGTCCCATGCACAGTCTTGCATTCCCATGCATGTGAACGATCTATGTCTACCACCTCCCAAAAAAATCTCTCCACATGTCTCTTTCTTGTGGATTCTACTCGCATAGTTGATTCCTCTCCCATTACTGACGTGCACCACCTGACTATAGATTGAGCATTTAGAATAGTAGATTCTGTAGATACTTTCAATTCCTCTCTTCGTAGGGCTATTTTGACACATGCTCCAGCGCCATCATGCTCTCCTTTACCATGCCCAGTCTCAAAATAGTTCCACATATGTGGCACTTTGTAGTTTTTATGCAATGAACACAACCACTAAAATATGCGTGCATTTTTGAACTGACCAGCACACCCATCAGACCAAATCCAGTGTCGGTCCATCTGTATGTTCCTTCCCTTCAAGTGATCATAGAACATGATGAAGCAATGACGTACATAGTGGAAGTCGTGGCACCTATCATCACTTATGTAGAAGTGATATTCCTTCAGAATTTCTCTTTGCTCTTCAGTGCTATTTGGGCCATGCCTATATGTGATATGGACCATCAAGGAAACCTGCTCAGAGTGATAATACTGACTTTGGATCTCATTTTGAGGTTGCAGAGTGTAGTTCTCGGCAAAATCAACAACTGAAAGTATAGTACCAAGGGGAAATGTATCTCTGCATATTCTAAACTTCTCATCCTGCCATCGTGCCACGTGGACATGCTGAACATATTGATGTGTCTTTTCAATAAATTCCTTGATGAAGTCACTAACTTGTACCTGGTGACACAAAATGATCTCAATGTCAGTTTTTTGTTGTAAGTAAGGATTGAAATGTAATCGTTACAACATAATTTTATAGATATAAATGCATACCTGAGATGTCACCAATTGTATTTTTTTGCTTTCTTTCCCTGGGACTATTTCATAGTTGATATATTTGAAACTTTTCATGTCTGTAACCATTTTCCCAAATTCACTGTCTCCATTCTCGTGCATACATTGGCTCAATAATGCCATTCCAGCAAAGTTGGAGCATGTTCCATCCAAACAAGATTTTGCATAGTATGTTTGCCCCTCGGGCCTATTGCACATGATGCTATGAATGAGTTCTCTTGATGAAGTCGGTGGTATTGTCATGGAGCAATCCTGCACAATGTTAGTATGCAACACACGACGAATGTACAAAAATGTTTCATAGTAATATTCATATTCTACATGGTATCTAAAACAACAAGTGTTACGAAGAGTATTTATTCTAACATACCATGGCTTACATTTCTCAAAAGATCTTTTCCCCAAGTTCAATTGTCTATGCTCAATCTTAAATTTCTCATAAAGCTCTGTCTTTGTTATATCAAGAAGATGCTTAGTATGTGGTTCACGATCCTTTGAACCCCTTCTTAGTTTTAGTACATCCTTTCGGTTTGAAGAAGGCCTTGTGTGATCATGCCAAAAACTGTGCACTAGTCCATTTACTGCATCAACTAGCTTCATGTCACGACGTGGTAACCGACCAACAAAGGCCCAAAAATCTGTCTGATCGGTTGTGTCAAGATGTTCTCTTCTAATAGAATACCTATGGAGGGTTTTTACATTCAAATTAACTAGTTCAGATGTAGGCCTGAGAATACGAAGGGCCCTAGTGTTCTTATCTGCAATTGATTGTGACAACACACGATGAGCAGCATTGCGGTCCTTTGAACGTGTGTTCTTACCAATTTTACCAAATGCATCTACTAGGCTTTTAACTATATGAGAACTTGGTTCAGAATTCTTTATCATCTTTATCCCTTACTTTTTCCTAACAACATTCATGCTCCTAGATTTTAACAATGATAAAAATAATCTACATTTATCTCCATCACATTTAGAAACAAAATATTTATCAAGTATCTGTTGAGTTTGATAAGAAATACTACGTTTAGATAGCGTACCTTCAATGGAATTCATAAGTCTTTCATCAACTTGTATACGCTTCGGAGTTCTTCGACGTGTGCTTGCTAATGGAGGTAAGGGGGTTGGAATTGTACCATGTAGCGCATCACCAAGACGCTCTGGCATTTCAGTAGTAGCTTGGTGTCCTTCATTCTCTTCCTGGTAGTTGGATGGTGGAAGTCCAACATCCTCATCCATGGTCTGTGGAAGTCCAACATCCCCTTGTGGAAGTCCAACATCCTCATCGATGGTGTGGATAACATTCTCTTCTTCAACAGTAGGAAAAATGTCCAACGCCTCTCTGACTTCATCGCTTGTATAACCACATCCAGATAGCAAATTGGGTGTTTCTTCGTGAGCTTCATCTTGAGATGGTAACTTATCACTTTGACTTGAAGTGGGAATTGAAACATCCCCTAATGAGCACCTACGTTTTGCTTCTTGATTACTTCCATGGGGTGCTTGTTCAACAACTATTGTGGAAATTGAAGGTCCCTCTTGTCGTGGATTAATAGGATGAACCATGGTATCCTCTACAATTGGATTTGGATTAGTTTCCAAAGAAAGCCTCCGATTCATCATGTATATTCTTTTCTTTTCTTTCTCTTCTTCAATGACTTCTTGAGATCTCTTCTTCCTTGTTGATTTGTTTACTCGGTTACGTGCATTCCCCATCACCACAATGATCAATTCAATATAGTTTGTTTTTGTTGCTCCTCAATTACAAGCTCTTCAATAATAAGCAAATGGAAGTTCTTCCTTGTTGGTCTTGAAGCTTGATATCTTATCTTGTGTGCTCCTCAAATATAAGCAAAATGAATCTTTCAAAGGCCTTATCTTTGGTGTTCTTCAATTGGAGATTCTTCAAGCTTGCTAATTATTTTCTTCAAATATGGCCATATAACCCAACACCACAGTGAGCAACCATGAAAGATGTCCTCAATGCTGCACCTGCATAAAAAAAAATGATGGAGTTGGTGTAGAATGTGAAAATTTTCAGACGCGGGCTCGTGCTGTTCGAAAAATCGCGGGATTATTGTTTTCGTTCGGACAGAGTGAAGTTGCTCTCGGACAGCAACAGGCCATTATTTCTGGAGTTGCAAAACGCGTACGCGTTATATAAATACAAAACGCGTGCGCGATATGTAGTGAAAAAACGCGAACACGATATAGTCAAGCACAATAAATAGGTTAGTTGCACGGCTAGGGCAACGAACAAAATCAAAGAAAACTAATAATTTATATGGTTGCATACAAAACAAATGTTTTGTATGGTTTAATACCCCCTAGATCTCTCCCAATAATCCCTAGATACCCCCTATCTCTTTCTAAATATCTGTCCCTCATTCTCCCTACATGTTTCTTTCATGTTCCTTTCTCTCCCTTCAGCCATGTCTCTACCACCCCACTCTCCATCTCTCCGCCTTCTCTTTATCTTCGTCATTATCCCTCCCTATAGCACTCTCTCCCTTCTTCTCCCTTAACCACTAACCCTCTATGCCTTTATCCCTCCCCCCTGCCCTCTCTGTCTTACCTTGTTCCTAGAGCCCCTCCCCCATAAAGGCCTTTAGACCCTCTTCTAAACATTAATCCCTAAGTGCATAAGTGCACAAGATGATGAGGAGGAGGAGGGTGATGACAATGAAGATGATCATGATGTAGATGAAGATGATAAAGATGATGATGAGGAGGAGGGTGATGACAATGAAGATGATCATGATGCAGATGAAGATGATAAAGATGATAATGTTGATGAAGATGATGGTGATGATGATGAAGATGTTGATGATGATGGTGATGAAGATGTTGATGATGATGGTGATGATGATGATGAAGATGATGGTGACATGATGGAGATGTTGATCTGATGAGGAAGATGATGATGATGATGGTGATGATGATGATGATGTTGATGAGGACAATGATGGAGATGAAGATGATGATGATGACGGAGATGTTGTGTTGATGGGGAACCTAGAGATGACAATGATGATGAAGATGGTGATGGTGATGGTGACGATGATGACGATGAATATTTTGATCATGATGTTGATGGCGATGATGATGAAGATGTTGACGATGATGGTGATGGTGATGTTTAGATGATGATCATGATGATGTTCAGAAGATCATGATGGTGATGATGGTGATGATGATGGAGAAAATGACAATGATGGATATGTTGATGAGGAACCTGCAGATGCCAATGATGATGATGATGGAGATGTCGATGAGGAACCTACAGATGCCAATGATGATGGTGATGACGATGAAGATGTTGATGATGATGGTGCTGGTAATGATGATGATGATGATGATGATGAAGATGATGGTGACATGATGGAGATGTTGATCTGATGAGGAAGATGATGATGATGATGATGGTGATGATGATGAAGATGTTGATCTGATGAGGAAGATGATGATGATGATGATGGTGATGATGATGAAGATGTTGATGACGATGATGACGGTGATGAAGATGATGATGATGGAGATGTGTTGATGGGGAACCTAGAGATGACAATGATGATGAAGATGGTGACGGTGATGATGATGAAGATTTTGATGATGATGCTGATGGCGATGATGATGAAGATGTTGATGATGATGGTGATGGTGATGTTTAGATGATGATCATGATGATGTTCAGAAGATCATGATGGTGATGATGGTGATGATGATGGAGAAAATGACGATGATGGATATGTTAATGAGGAACTTGCAGATGCCAATGATGACGATGATGGAGATGTTGATGAGGAACCTACAGATGCCAATGATGATGGTGATGACGATGAAGATGTTGATGATGATGGTGTTGCTAATGATGATGATGATGATGATGATGATGATGAAGATGAAGATGATGGTGACATGATGGAGATGTTGATCTGATGAGGAAGATGATGATGATGATGATGGTGATGATGATGAAGATGTTGATGACGATGATGATGGTGATGAAGATGATGATGATGAAGAAGATGACAATGATGATGGTGATGAAGATGATGATGATGAAGAAGATGACGATGATGGAGATGTGTTGATGGGGAACCTAGAGATGACAATGATGATGAAGATGGTGATGGTGATGACGATGAAGATTTTGATGATGATGCTGATGCTGATGATGATGATGATGACGACGAAGATGTTGACGATGATGGTGATGGTGATGTTCAGATGGTGATGATGATGATGGTGATGATGATGATGATGATGATGATGATGATGGAGATGTTGATGAGGAAGGGGGAGATGACAAGGATGATGAAGATGTTTATGGTCATGAAGATGATGATGATGGTGATGGTGATGATGATGGAGATGTTGAAGATGATGGAGATGGCGATGAAGATGATGATGATGATGATGATGGTGAAGATGATGAAGAAGATGATGATGATGGAGATGTTGACCTGATGACGATGAAGATGATGATTATGGTGATGATGATGAAGATGTTGATGCTGATGATGATGGTGATGAAGATGATGATGATGGAGAAGATGATAATGATGGAGATGTTGATGAGGAACCTACAAATGCCAATGATGATGATGATGATGGTGATGAAAATGAAGATGTTGATGATGATGGTGATGGTAATGATGATGAAGATGATGATGATGATGGTGATGGTGATGGTGATGTTTAGATGATGATGAAGAAGATGATGGTGACATGATGGATATGTTGATCTGATTCAAGGAAGATGATGATGATGATGATGATGGTGATGATGATGAAGAAGTTGATGATGATGATGATGGTGATGAAGATGATGATGATGAAGAAGATGATTATGATGGAGATGTTGATGTTGATGGGGAACCTAGAGATGACAATGATGATGAATATGGTGATGGTGATGGTGATGGTGATGACGATGAAGATTTTGATGATGATGGTGATGGTGATGATGATGAAGATGTTGATGATGATGGTGATGGTGATGTTTAGATGATGATCATGATGATGATAATGATGATGGAGATGTTGATTTGATGAGGAATATGATGATGATGATGATGATGGTGATGAGGATGAAGATGTTGATGATGACGATGATGGTCATGAAGATGATGATGATGAAGAATATGATGCTGATGGAGAATATGATGCTCACAACTCCCTCTAGTCTCTCTCTCCCCAACCATCAATCTCTCTCTCTCTCTCTCTCTCTCTCTCTCAAACACACACACATACACACACATTATGTCACTTTTCATTCTCAAACCCATCCCCCCTCCATCCATATCTATCTCCAACTTTCTCCCTCCATCCCTCACCCTACCTTCTCTCCCTCCCTCTCTCATCGCCTGTCTCTCACCTTCTATCCCTCCCTCATCTTTCCCTCAACCTATCCCAATCTCTCCATCACTCCCTCTCTCTCCATCGCCACCACTCTCTGCATGTCTCCCACCAACACTTTCTGTCCCTCCCTTCCTATCTCTTATTTCGTTCTATCCCCATCTATCTCTCACTCCCTCCAAATCCATTCCTCCCCATTGTCCCTCTCCCTCCCTCGCTCTATGTCTCTCCCCCTCTTGTATTCTTTATTTCTCTCTCATATCCCCCTTGCCTCCATCCATTCCCCCTTGTCACTCAAGTCTCACTTTCAACTTCTAACCCTATACCTCTTCAAAACCTATTCTACTCCTAATAGTGCTCTCAAGCTCCACTTCCCTTCACCCCCTGTAGCCCATCATGTTCTCATTCCCTTCATCTCTCCCCACTCAAGATTCCAACATCCTTCTAAGCCCTTGACCCTTTCCCACCCCTATTAAATATTAACCATAGATTCCCTTGACCCTTCCCCACCCCTTCTCAAATATTAAACAAAAATTCCCTTGACTTCCACACCCCCTCTTTCTCAAGTATTAAACATGCATTTTATGATTTGAATAACGTGAGCGCGTTTTGTAACTATATAGCGCGTACGTGTTATGCAGTTATATAACGTGTACGCGTTAAGTATTGATATAACGTGCACGCGTTATTTAGTTATATAATGCGTACGCGTTATTTAAATCTAAAAGCGCGGCAATATTTTTGAATTTAAACAGGCCGAGTCACATGCTCACATGTCAACAATAATCCTATGTGTATGCTTTGGAGTTTGCTTTGGTAATTCCAAACCTGTGCTATGTTAATGAAAAACCAAAGCTAATTGGGTATTTCTTCCAGTTTCTGGAGAAGCCTGTGCTTAGCTACTCGTTACAATATGCTACACAGAGTCATTTTTGACGAAATCTTAGACACAAATAGCATTTTTTCTGCAGATTCCAAATATGTAACTTTTATTTTGAAATATTAATTTTTCCTATTTTCTTTCAATTTCTTTTCTGTCCTACCTCCTTAACTCGTGAAACACATTGTTAGTGTTTCTTCCATAACTTTTTCAATTCTCAATCATTTCAAAAAAAAATTGTATGGTGCACAAGAGGACACTAACCTCCACGTTCTATGAAAAACCCATTTCAAGATTTTTGCATTAAGACCTTCAAAGGCTCTACCCACAAAAGAGGTACTATTTTTGAGGTTTGATCACTTAGACAATTATAAAAAAATTATAAAATTACTAATTTAATTTTCAAAAAATAATGGCGCACAAGTGCTATGTGTTCTCTACATGCATGCCGATTTTTGTAGCTTGATTCCATCATTTAGGCCCTCAAAGGCTCTACCCACAAAAACATATACCTTATCATTTGCCTGAAAAATAAAAAGTGTCTGTTAGGAAAAATGAAACTTGACATAGCTATGCAAATTTTCAATACATAAAAGTTATATATTCAGAAACGTGATTCAATTTCCTACATTTCATCTTTTTTACTCAATGCAAGATATTTTCCGTAAGTAAATCAAAAAATCCAAGTAAGTTGAGGGATGCCTGCTTTTTCAGTTTTCTATTGCATCTAATGTGCCAAAAGTGACCCTCATTAGCTTGCACTGACCCCTTTATATTTATAAAAAACAAAAAGGATTTGAATAGTTACATATATAATATTAGCATAATGATAATTGCAATAAAAAAACTGCACGGTAGTTTCGAGTCTTTGGAATGATCAATCAATATATAATACATAGTGTACATTTCCTTCAAAATTTATTTGTACATTCTAAGTTAGGGAGGAATATATAGCCATGGAGAAGGTGGAAGAACAAACCACTATGGTCTTTACTGCATTGGCAGAACACGTGTACACGTTAAGTGAAGCAGAGAAGAAAGTTTGTTGCTTGCACCGCCTTTCTGTACACCACATGGCTACACAGAGCACCCACACGTCGCACTCAATAGATGAAGCAATCATGCTTGAAGTTGCAATGAAGTATAGTTCATGAACTAAACACCTACATAAAACAGAGTAAGTAATCATAGGTTTTCATGGCTATATGGATATATAAAAAATTATTATTATAACAAAATGCCCAAATTGAAATAGCTACTAGGTTTACTAGCTTTAAAATGAAAGGTTATCTATCTTGCTGTTGCGACCCCTACTATGGTACGTAGAGGACTATCCACCAAATTGATGAAGCAGAATCGTAATTTCCAAATCCTTACACTCGCAAGCATTCCCACGTGGTAACCATCGGGAGCTCTGAATGACTGAAGCCATATTCCGCATTCACAATTTTTGTGCAACAATCTTCCAATGCAAGGAGGCCTTCTCCTGCATGAACATAAGCAAGAGCAACTTGCTAATTGCAGGTTTGGGTTTTGCTATCTGGCCTTCTTTAGAGTTGAAACCTAAACCAAAACCTAATTTTTACGTGTCACTTATTCTTAATGCATATTTCTAATTACTATTATGTATGCTTCAACTACCTATTAACATCAACTTTTTCTAATTAAAGAGATTGTCTGTGTCACAATTGCTCGTTATTCATGTATACTACTAGTTATTTTTTATTTCTTGTTTTTTTATAATTGTTTATTTAGAATTTAGAACTATCCCCATATTAAGTTGGTTCAACAATGAGTTATCCATGACTCGCTACATTTTATCATCCGACCTCTTCCCGTTATCTGCCACTATTATCAATTCCTCAGCTATTAGTTATCCATGCATTAGTTATCAGTTATCCACACACACACACACCGATAGATGTTTATATCTTAGAATTTGGGGTGGAGTAGCATCTATGCTTTTCCTAGTTCATCACATCAGGATGAGACAAGTGTTAAATGTCTAGATTGATTTTATGGTAGTTGTTCAAAATTCAAAATAAACAAAATTATAAAACAAAAAAGAATATAAAAAATAACTAGTAGTTGATGCATCGATAACGAGTAACTAATGCATGGATAACTCTTAGTTGATGTATGGATAAGGGGCTTCATGTTAGAAAACAAGCAACATATAACTTATTACTTATTTGTGACACTTAATTTGTGGCCTATCGGTATTCACCAGCCACAAGTTAAGTAGTTGTACTAGTTCTATAATTGTTTATTTCGAATTTGTAACTACTTCCATAGAATCAATTTGAAAACCTAGTCCCTAATCCACCCAAATTCTGCTGCTTATGGGTGTAAATATAAAAAAAAAAATCATTAACTTGTTAAGCACTATTACATGGTTAGCTACTTTTTTTTGTGTGTGGAAATCAATGAACTTCAAAGAGATTTGCATTATTTATTTAAAAAATAATAAAAATTAAAAAAATAAATATTAAAATATTAAAATTATCTTTTAATATTTAGTATTATTATTTTTTTCATATTATTTTTTAATATTTGATTTTCCAACCTGATTTCATGTAGTTAAAATTATATGGTAATAGATTGAATTTAAGTAAATAAGTAATATAGAAAATACTTTGTTTGAACTCATATCCTCAAACGCTAAAGATTACATGAGTTTACTGTTTTCAATATTTTACACTAGCATAGATCCATCTTAAAGGGGATTTACACGGGATTTATCAAGCACCGAGAGGGATCAAATCTCTCAAGGTGCAAACCCCAAAGTATGAAATGCAATGTCTATGGCTTTAATTTATCTAATTTGTGTAGTTTTATATATATGTCGTTCTAAATATTTTAAATCTAATTTGAGTAGACATGTTATTTTTTTATAATATTTTATTATTATTTTTCAGCTATAGGATGAGCACAGAAGGAGTTACACATCTCCCCTAATAGAATGCCACCCAAAAAGAGAATACATGAAAGTAAAAGATTGAGTTATCTAGTAAGCCTATATGTTCATACAAATTTAAATAATCTAAATACGTTAATGATTGATTAATGATTAAATTTAAATTACTGGTAAGGCTCTTGAACACATTTTTTAATAAAAATTTAGAAAATCTAAATACGTTAATGATTGAGTTACTTGTAAAGCCATTGAACACATTTTTTAATAGAAGTCTAAATAATATGTTTACTGAACACAACTAAAAGATAGAAGCGTTGTTATCAAAGCTTTGGTGAGGTAATAAGGTCGTGGAATGAACACAACTAAAAGATAGAAGCGTTGTTATCAAAGCTTTGGTGAGGTAATAAGGTTGCTTGTGTATCATTCCTATTCTAGTTTACTTAAATAAATGACACATTTTTACATTGAAAGAGGATTTTGAAAGGGCCTACATATTATAAACTTTTCTTTTATATTTCTTGATAATTGTTACTTTGTCTTACAAAACCAATTTTAAGCTTTTCTTGTCAGCTTATCTTTCTATATAATGCTGTTTATAGGGTTGGTATGAGCGTCCAGGAATTTGAATGGGTCATTATTATCGTAGAATTGATGCTTGACAACCCATCACATCTAGGGGTGTCCACATTTTGTTTTAAATGGACGGTGAAGAAGATGAGTATAAAAGCCTAGACGAAAGATTTGAAAAGAATAATTATGAGACCTAAAATTCCTCTCCCCCACAATTCTCATTAGTCTTTATATGAAGTGTTGGAAAAAATGTTAAAGTGGCACATGCTGCAAGTACTTTATTAGTCTTTATTGAAAAACGAGAAACTAGATAAATCATATGATATATAAATCTTGAAGGTTATTGGGGTTGAGGGTGGGAGCTAGGTGTAGGTTTCCATTGATATCTCAAGACAAGTCTAGGTTCGATTCTATAGTGGTAATTCCTAAGTAAAATTGTTTCTAAGAAATTAAGATTATTATATATTTAAGCAGTTTCTTATAAGTAGAATGTTTTTATATCAGATTACTGTTAACTTAGTTATTTATCATTAAAACAATATGAAAGCGTGGTTTCAAAAATTTAATAAAATATATATTTAGAGAAAATTACGACTTAGCTTATATACGGTGATCGATCTTATATAATCTTATTTTTATTTATAAAATAAAAAAATAAATAACAGTTAAAAAGAAAAGAAAAAAATGATACAGTTTTTATAAGTTATTCTTCAGTACATTGTTATTGTTTAATGGCTATATTAACAACTAGAGAAGAGAATATAAAGTGCTACAGGTAAATTCTTTTTTGTGTTCATGGTGACTCCATGAACGGTCATTTCCATTGATCTTTTTATGAGTACTTTCTTTTAGCATATTCAAGCAACCGATCTTTAGATTCACTCACGTCTAAATTTCTAGATTCTCCTCCATTTTACAAGTGCTCACATAAAACCTTGTTTAATATCATGGGTTACAGAAAACATTGCTCAATATTCTAGATTACGAAAACCATGAACCCAAAATCCACCTTATCGATTCAAAGTTAACTTAACAAAGATAACTTAACAATTCTTTCTTTTCTATAGCTAAAGTGAGGATATGATAGTGTGAGAAACAAAACAATGTTTTAGAGGACTATGCCCCTTCACTACCTTGTAAAGGTAGAAAATGTTCGATAAAAGAAAATAAGGTGGGTGGCAAAAGAACCTCGCGAAATAAACATCTTTCTGACGACTGTGGTTGCATTTTTCTGTCACAATATTCTTTTGCGTTGCATGTTCACATGCTAACTTGCTGACCACCCGGACCCTTGACCCTTTCTATTAGCTTAAATAAAAATAGCATCTTTCGGTTTCTTATTTGATTCCAACCTCAGATCTACTTTCAGTAAGAGTACTAACATTGAATGATGTAAAAGAAGAGGCGTGATAAGGATATCATGGATATTAACGAGATAATTTCAACGTCACTCTCACAACAGCCAAAAAGATCAAACTTGTTTTTTTGTTTTTTCCATGCAGCAAAACTACTTTAAGTCGCCTTATTTCACCCGTGTCTGCCAAACGCTTTCGGGCCAGATTACCGCCCAAAGTCCCCTGTCAAGGCGACCTAGAGAAACCCATTTCACACTGCAGAAAAATCTACAACGCCAATTACAATGCGTAAGATAGTAGCAGTAAAGTTCAGTGCATCTTATGAACCACGTAGAGATGTGGGTTTCATTTTGTTAAGCCCATCCAACCATACATCAATACGAATAAACACAGACATCGTTAATCCAGAGAATGTATGTACGGTGTCTAACTTTTCCGGGGAATGTATTAGGGTTTGGATAAAGTATAAATAATGGCATAGCGTGCTTCAGTTACCACTTGCTCTTCACATTTCTTCGTCACTTGCAACAGCCATCTCCATTCTGCTTTATAAGTCACTTCAAATCCGAAATACTAGAATATTTTCGGAGTTTTGTTTGCTTCCGGTCCTTGATCAAGGCCATATTTTTTCAGGGCCTTCGGTAGATTTTCGTAACTTAGTTCATCTTTTGGTTGATTTGAACAGTTGTTCAATTTCGTTTTGGGTTTTTTTAACTGAAGCTGTTATGTTTCTTTGCAGGCGAAAAAGATCAAGGAAGTAGAAGTGTTTGCGGCGTTCCTTCAAGTATTTAATATATTAGATCATTAGAGATCGGTCCAGGTTTTGGAAAATCCACAGAAGTCGGGCCAAATTTAGCAGAAAAATTCATAGCTTCTACCTTGTAGAGTTTCTCTCTCCATTTTTGTAGGGTAAAACAGTGAACTTTGGTTCAGATTTCGCTGTAATGGCCCCAATATCTTTGCCTCCAGGATTTAGATTTCATCCCACAGATGAAGAACTAGTAGCATATTATTTGAAAAGGAAAGTTCATGGTTGGAAGATAGATCTTGACATTATTCCAGAGATTGATCTCTACAAGTGTGAGCCGTGGGACTTGCCTGGTAAGTTACTATATTCTCTTTGTTGTTTATTGTGAATGGCAAGTTTTAAGATATAGACATTCCAGTTCGCCAACAAATATCCATAAAGAAATTAGGATTGCTGGCTATTTCTATAAAGTCTTCAAACTACTGTGAAGTAATTTGCTAAATAGGACCCTCATCCTCTAATTGCTATAAAATTCTTAAATTATGATTCGTCCCGACAAATTATTGTATGCAGAGAAATCCTTTCTGCCTGGAAATGATCAGGAGTGGTATTTTTTTTGCCTGAGGGACAGGAAGTATCCAAACGGGTCAAGAACAAACCGAGCCACGGAAGCTGGTTATTGGAAGGCAACGGGAAAAGATCGTAAAGTTAGCTCTCATATGCGTCCTATTGGAATGAAGAAAAGTCTTGTATTTCACAGAGGCAGAGCGCCTCATGGCTCTCGAACAGACTGGGTTATGCATGAATATCGTCTAGACGAGAATGAGTGCGAAGCCTCAGCTTCGTTGCAGGTATCGAATTTTTGTGAACTGTTGCCTTTTTCTTTTTGTAAGGGACCACTGGATTGAAAAATTAAATCAAAAAAGAATCATAAGAGTTAGTTGAATTCGCTAAAATAGAATCAAAAGAAACCGATGTGAAAAAATAATATGACCATTCCTTATACTTCAGAGAAATACTTAACTTGTTTACTGTTTCAGTAACGGTATTTCAACTTCTCATGTTTAATTTCAATATATGTTTAAGAAAGAAATGTCACATAGGCTAATTGATCCTATTTTACTTTCAATGAAAGGGAAATTTGAGTCGGCAACAGGAATTCGTTGACCAGATATTCTTACCCGCGCAAGTTACTATAGCATATGTCATAGTTTGGCTTTAGTTGAACAGTGAATAATTTATAATATATGTCTGGTCTCTATTTCTAGATGTGTATGTGATATGGTTGCAAGATTTGATTTGATGTTAAATCCACAGGAGGGTTATGCCTTATGTCGGGTTTTCAAGAAAAGCGGGTCCGGGCCAAGGATTGCAGTAGAGAACAGTGCCCTCGTTGAGAATGATTTCTCCTGTGGCTTAGGTAATTCGTGTAATAAAAACACGCTTTTATCTGTGGAAGAGCAGTCTCTATTTTCGCATGGGGAAGCAAGAAATTCAAGAGAAATATCTTCTCAAGTTATAAACGGCAGGAATGTGGATGATGGCGTTTCGGAGAGAAAGTTGCAATTAGCAAGTTATGGTACCGCGAGCTGCAGTTTCCCCTCAGTCAATAAGTCCATAAGCCATTCCAAGGTTTCAGAACCATGTTCTGTACTTCAATAAATTTTTGTTACTGCTTTGTTTTTGTTTTTGTTCAATGTCTTTCCTCCGTGTGTATAATCTTTATTGATACGTTTTATGTTGGATTATGCAGGTAGAGCTTAATGAGACTTCATGCTCAGACTTGAAGGTTGGAGATTTTCCTCATATTAAAAGCTGTGTAAGCGTTTCTGACTCAACATTGGACCCCACGTATTTCCTTGGAGAGCAAGTCCATTCATCTGTGAAAGAAGCCGAGATATTAGAACAAATTTATAGCGATGCGCAGACATCTCAGGAGAATAATTATGTAAGCCAATTTATTACCGGTGATGTTGCTGATATACATAAAAATGAAGATTATCTTCAACTTGATGATTTCGTTTCTGACTGGAATATAGAAAACGATCATAAAAATCCCAGCAACTATATCGGACATGAAGAGGCTCATCCATTTTCACTGAATAACTTCGATTCAGTAGATTATAATTCGGAGAGTTTCAATGACTATAATTCAGAGAGTTTCTATGACCGGTCCGAACAGCTTCTCTTCTGGAACCGTTTTCTGAGGCAAAATTCAAACCCTGAAAGTTTAGCATGCATGTTAACATAATCTTGTAAAGGGTGCAACATTTATGGCAAAAGCTAGCCAACTTAGTGTTCACTGTGAGGTGTAAATTATTCGTGTAAGGTGAAATTTCAGGTGATTTTATTGATATTAAGATACATCTAACTCTATGAGAGATGTAGACAATGTAAACACAATGTAAGGAACACAGAATGACTGAAAAATTCTGTATTGGAAGTTTTCTCAAGACGACTGAGCTCTTTTATATAATAAGTAAAACATGGTTTTGGCATATCCATGTATCTGTCCTCATTTTAAGGTTGCCTGCTAAGAAAGTAGGCAGATAGATTAAAGATTTCTAAGTAGCTAAGAATTCAGAATGACCTAAAGATATTTATAGTGCCTATGATCATTAGGAGGTCTTTGTCAAATTGTAATGTTCTCTTCGTTTACTTCATTTCATAACATTGGATTGAAGGTTTACCTTGAGCATGATTTCCGACTTCAATCCGATTCGAAATTTATTATTTGCTAATTTCAATGCTTTGATATTGAATGCACAACGTCCGGATATTCACCTCTAGATAGCTTTTCGCTTTATTTTCACTTCCCGATGTTTCATTCCCCACACTGACCCAACAAGTACTCTTAATAACTCTATTATGATTTAATGGATCTATTAATGTACTTACTTTTAACCCTCCGATGTTTTAAGTCTGATATTTTGAAAAGGTAAAGTTTTGATGATTCATTTAGCCATTTTCGTGGATTCAACGTTTCTTTGTAATTTTCTTAAATCCTATTTCGGAGTCGGCCATCTTTTCAAATTAACTTTTGGGAATCTGGTATATCTTTCATGAAATAAGATTTGGTGGTTTGGCTCATTTCTGCCTTTGGATTCTTTAGGCTTTATGGTTGCTCAAAAATATTTGCATACTGTTTTTGTTTTTGAGATTATTTAAGTTGATTATATGTTTCAAATTTTTTAAATTAAATTAACATATTGTTTTGACAACATCATCAAATTTTTTTCCTTTACTTCATTAATGAATTCAATGAGTATCTTGGCGGATAATAATAATTTGATTAAATGATTAATTTTTGTTATTTTGATTAATGTTTTGAAAATGTATTTAGAAAAATGAATCAAACTCACAGTTTTGATTTAGAATAATTTATCATATTTTGTAAGTCTAAAACATTTATTAAAATTTTACCTATTTATACAATTTTTATAATTTTGGATGAATTTAAACAATTTAATTAAAGATTATTCTCTTAAAAGAAGGTTTGTTTAACTATGAAAGGTATAATTTAAAATTTTCGTTTTAGACAAAGCATTTCTACAACTTTTAATGTAACATCCCTCCTTTTATTCTTAATCATTTGTAAATAATTATTGTAATCATTTCTGGTGAGGAGCTCAAGGCCAAGGCCCCACCAGTAAACGATGTATGTAATGGTATTTATTCTTAAAATTGTAAAACTACGTCAATGAGAATAGTGCTGCAACTACACGACAGGTAACAGAACTCACTAGGAGGAGTATGTAGGATGACGGTGGGTCCTCCAAAGGCTACAAGCACCCAAAAAAATAGTGAAATGACTTAACTAATACTTCAGATAATAAGGTCATTGTTAAGACTAGATGACGACTATTTGCCATATGCTAAATTTAACTTCGACGATAATGCAAGTAAGATATACTTGATGAATTTCAAGTAAATTATCCTAATTAATTTTAAAGTATTTTATCCTACTTCCACGAAAGTGCAAGTAAGATATACCTGGGTTAAACTTAAAACAATAAGTGGTATCCCTTAAAGCCTATAATGAATACAATTTAGTAGCACTAAAAGAGTATTGGAATAGAGAAAGGGAATACCTCTATCTCTACATACGTAGATATTTATTAAGGATATGAAGGTTAAAGACACAACTTATGGTTTGGGCATTTTTAGGTATGCGAAAGTTATGCATATTTATATTCAAATGAAATAGGAAAAACATGTTAGAAATTATATATTTATATCTTTTAAAGAATGACCTTCGAAAGTGTATAACTGAAATCAAGGATGAGTTTTATTTTTTCACGTAGGTATCGAAAGCTCGGTAACTACCTCCATTAAATCAAACTTGATTGAGGGGATTGTTGTCGGCCTCACTCAAGGAGTAAGGTCGAGACCTGGAGGGAAATTTACGAATTTACCACTTGGCGTTTTCTTGATGTCGAGATGGTGGAAGGTATCTTCCTAACTTGGGCGGGTTCTCCAATGAAAAACATGAGATTGCTTTTTTATAGGAAGACACCAGTGGCAAGGAGGGGGGGGCACTCACGGCAGTAGGATATGAATGGTGTCATTCAATGGGGTTTCTGGCAAGCCTTGTTGTGCGGAGGTTCTGGATCTTCTGAGACTGTAGAGTTAACGTGGGTCCCTCTCCTTGGTATTGTTGTATATAGTTCCTATCATGTTAAAGCTGTTTTAGAAGGACAAGCTCGCCGAATAAGGAATTACGGGAATAGAACGAGTCGGAGTGATACCTTTTTGTCTCTGTGATTGAGGTAATACATCGCTGCCTTAACTCATTAAATTTCTGAAATTTCTGAATGGATGTTTACACCTGTGGTTTGACAAAGGGTGACTCTTACCGGATCTCTGCCTAGTTTTATCCTTTTCCATTCGAGTCGACTGTCCTGCTCCTTAAATTACAGAGATGGATCGATCCCGAGGAATCTCTGTAATTGTTGATCTCATAACAATAAGCCCGGTACGCTTTCCTTAACCGAGCGGTCTTGGAAAGATAGTGTTTTAATGTAACGACCTCATTTCTCTTAGATCTATCCTATCGCGGTCAAATCTTAACAACCTCAACAATCACGATTTCACTGTGAGATTGTATGGAATGAGACAACTGTATAGGAGGATGATCCCTTTTATTTTTTGTTTGTGATACATTTTGGGTATGGATTAGACTGGGCGATTCCTTTGTCAATAGGATCAACCCGAGACATTCTTACTTTTGATTGTTTTGCTATCGATGTTAGTCTGAGTGATCGTTTCATTGACCCATGCATGAAAACCATGACCTCCGTATTGTTTTAAATGTTAGCAAACCTTTGTATTTGTCTAGTAGAGTAGTGATATCTACTTTTGCTGTAATCCTTGTTTTATAACACTAGTAACATCTGCTTTGGTTTTAGTAAAGTAGCAATTCCACTCTCGCTGCATGATAGTTGTGTCCTTTTTAGGTCGGCATCACCTGATAGAGATGTACTCTGTGCATGCAGTGAATTGTTGAGAGTTTTAGTTAACCCCTGGAAGACGTATGGTAGAAATGCGATCTCCGCATTTGGTTGGTGGCCTTTATGAATTAACCCTGCAGTAAATGCCTGCTTGAGATATGTGACTAACGACCTCTACTTCGGATGGTTTGAAGTTTGTCTTTATTTGTGATTAAAATATATTTATGTAGAAGTTGACCTCATCTAATTAAGTGAAGGTGTAAATAATCTAAGGAAGGAAATATTTGTTAGTTGTCGGTTAGAACCTAACACATTGGGTGCAATTAGCATTATTTTATGTTTAAGTTAACAAATGTTTCTGCCAGCGAATTTCATAGCTTAAATCCCTGTCGCATGGGTGCTAACTAGGGAATGGGTGCAATTAGCATTGTTTTTGTTTTGGTTTAACAAATGTATATGCCAGCAGGTTACATAGAGTAGATCTCTGTCGCTTTGGTATTAATAGGTGTTTGGGTACTTTGATACTCTCGAAGAGTTAGACCTTACTCAGAAATTAATACCTAGTTTTCTTTTGGAGAGGACTTTAGTGTTAGGTAAAGTATAATTATTTCTTTAGTTTGATGTAGCATTGATAAAACCTACTAAGGGTTCGATCTTCTCTATAAAAAGGATTCAAGAAATCATCGCAACTAGATTAATGCTTGATGCAATCCCTGTTGCAAAGTGTAAACCCTTGAGTTTATTGATTAATAAAAATAACTTTTGTGGACGTAACCCAAGAGTGGGTGAACCACATTTAAAAGAGTCTCTCCCTCATGGGTCTTGTTGGTGTGTACTTTCTTGATATGGTGATTTGCATCTATTTGTGTCCCAATGATTTTTGTGACAAATGAAAACATGATTTTGTTATAAGCTTTTATGTTAAATGGAGTATCTTCATATTGATCATTTTGTATTGTTGGAAAGAATATAGAGTACATGGTGATACACATAATTATCCCTAGTGAAAATTTATTATGTTGTAAATATGAAAGATGTTGAAGTTATAAGTTTATACCCTTGCATAAATAGACTATGTTTGATGAATGATATTTCCATATGAGTTAAGAATAAAGTTTTTATGAAGTATTTTATAAATTTTTAGCTTAAGAGTTATTCAAGGGAAGTTGAGATATTATATCCCTTTGGGTGTTTTGTTAAAATAGTCATTACAAGATGTTTACGGTGACGTACTTTGAAAATCAAATACTTTTGTAATTAACTTCTTAAATTATGTAATTGGAAGATAAGGAGAAATGGTACTCTGCATTTTTTTTAGGAAACCTAAAGGTCAAATTATGATGGTAAAAATGATGATGACAGTTAACCTCTTCAGTAATTTCACCTAATTTACTGACTCACACATTTAGGGTTGTTACATATGGTATCAGAGCATTAGGTTACAACACTTGGGCCTAATGAGCTCAACGTGAGATAAATAGTTATGAAGACTAATAAATTTGTTCTTGTTTTGTTTTGACGCATGGACTGGATCGGAAAAGGGAGACCTATTAACGTAGTTAAACTTCAAGCTCTCCAAATGAGTAAAGATAAGTACATCTCGTCATTGTTTTCCTTACAATATTGTGAGTCAGGTATGTTTTCAGTTTATCGTGAGTGGTCCCTTACTAGATACAAGATATAGATGCTCACACTATCACATAAAATTGTTAAAGGAATTGGTATTTTTGATGTGCAAGAAGATTAGGAGATTTACATAAAATAGAAAGTATTCATAGTTAGTTGATTTTATTTATTGCTACAAATAGGTGAGTGATGTATTTCTATGTGGAAATCTATGATAGTGAACGCATATACCCTAGTCATTGTTATAAATAATTCCTTGCTTAAAAGAATGAATTCAAAGGAATGGGTTTGGTTAGACAAGGATACAATCAATGGCAGCATATAAAGCACATTCTAGGACATCGTCATAAGGAATCAAACTAGTTGAAAGATACACTGGATGAAAACTATTTCCTAAAAATGATGAGTCGATACGGATGTTGTTTTATGTTTGTTCAAAGATTGATGTGAAATATAATTTGATTTTTGTGTCATGATTAAAAAGTATAGGACATCATAATATTTATGTTGGTTGATTGATTCATAAGTATATATCATTTGGTAATTTTGGCCTAAGAAAATAAATAAGATTTGGAAGGCTAGGACAAAACGTGTTAGTACCTTGCACAAATAAAGGTTATGAATAATGCTCTAAACATGCATATTAAATTAGATAATTAATAGTTGTTACGACATAATTTGTGAGAAGCTTGCATTCATAGATATTATAGAAGATGACTAGGTAAAAAAAAAAAAAATTGTTATAGTTATGTACATTGCTTGAAATTAAAGTTGGTCCTCGAAGTATCAAACGAGAAAATGATCAGTTTACTTTTGTTTGGGTATTATGTAAATATTACCGGATATGGTTGACTTTCTTTCATACTCTGCCATGGATCCAATAGTATGAAGTTGCCTAAGCAATTGTTACTCTTAGTATTGATAGCAAGAATGAATTTGACATATTAGGTTATGGGTGAAAGATGTGAATGAATTTATGCGGCAAAATGAATGAGGTGTTTGACTATTATTTTTCGTATATGAAAAATCATCATTTTATTTCTTAACATAAATTGTGTTCCAGTTTAGAATTTCCTATCATTATTAGACTTGTAGGTATGAGCTTAATGTTGTATTATTGTATGGAAATTGCAAGAAGAATTCTTAGGAGTTATGATGATTGGAAAGAAGTATGAATCTAAATATTTCTTCATTAAGGTTTGATATATGCTTAAGATTGATATGCATCAAGATAAATATCTTGATAAATAGTAGAGATTTTGATTATGGTCGATTGATTATAGGATATTTTGAAGAAATATCGAAAGTGTATTGAAAGAGTATTTTTGGATGATGAGTCTCAAATTGAAATGAATCTACATATAACTAAATTATGATACTAATATGATTGTTTGTGAGCAGATTGAACCTTAGATTCACAATATGAATATTGAAGAATTTATACATGAGGGTGAATTGAAAATAATACGCAAGTTATTGAAAGAACATCCGTGTAATGCTATGGGACTAATGTGTTCGATTGTTGAGTAATTGAAGGAAATAAAATGTTCTTTATACTAACATTTCAAGGAGTGATCTTAACTTCGTCTGATGACAGGATCAAGGAAGAACATTGAAAAAGAACTTATACATATAAGTTGAGCTAAATCGCTCAAAAGTAAGTAATGATTTACTTTTATCACGATTAGTGGTAAGGCTTATGATTGATGATGTGTAATCATGAAAATGCAAAGGATATGATAGGTGAATATATTTTTATATTTTGTTGTTGCATGTGGCATACAAAAAAAATAAAGAAATGATTGTTACAAAGGAATATTTCCTGGACTCAAACAAGAAGGTTTGAGGGGAAAAGAATATTTCCTGGACTCAAGCAGAATGGTTGCATCTTGCACTCACTCACTAGCAGTTGCAGGAGGCAAATTCCCTAACAAAAAAAATGTGGTCATGTTCACCATGGAAGTGGAACAGAGTAGGTGTCTCGTTGAATGTTATACTGACCCAAAGACCTAAGAAAATTTAATCCATCGAATTGGGCAGGAGGTTCACTGTATTTTTCCTTGTGATTTGCACACAAGAAGATTCGATGAGGGGAATGCTAACTAATGAGTTGGAAGGTGAGACTGTCTGATTATTCTATTGAGATTACAGAGAGCATTTTGTTTGCAAAGTTTGATTTGCTGAGTTTCAAAAGAACATAACTCGAGGAAGAGTTTTGTGTATAAGAAAGAAACTGCTGAAATCCCAAACTCATGGGAGAGTTTGATAATCAACAAAGTTTTTTTGAAAGATTTGTTTTATGATATAACAAATATTAATGATTTGTCTTGTAACTAGAATATTGGATGACTTTTTGTGTGGATGTTATGAATGCTTGAGTAAGCAAGATTTTCCTCAAGAATGAGGATGATTGATAAATGTTAACCATTTACTATTTGAAGTTTCGTGAAAAAAGGTGTACTAAAGAATGTTGGGAGATCTTGTATGGCTGTACAATGTGCAGGTTGTGAAAGTAGTATGAACCATAATGACTTGTAAAAATTGTGTGAGTTCAAAGATGATCAAGAATATCAAAGAAGAGACAGCAAGTGAACCAAAGAACAATGACTTGATAAGAGTAGACAAATTGTCGATACGTATGAACACTGACGACAATGTTATTCTTAAGGGGAGGAGTATGTAACATCCCTCCTTTTATTCTTAATAATTTGTAAATAATTATTGTAATAATTTATGGTGAGGAGCTCAAGGCCAAGGCACCACCAGTAAACGTTATATGTAATAGTATTTATTCTTAAAATTGTAGAACTACGTCACTGAGAGTAGTGCTGCAACTACACGACATGTAACGGAACTCACTACGACGAGTATGTAGGATGACGGTGGGTCCTCCAAAGGTTACAAGCACCAAAAAATGGTGAAATGACTTAACTAATACCTTAGGTAATAAGGTCATTACCTTTAGACTAGATGACGGCTATTCGCCATATGCTAAATTTAACTTCGACGATAGTGCAAGTAAGATATACTTTATGAATTTCAAGTAAATTATCCTAATTAATTTTAAAGTATTTTATCCTACTTCCATGAGAGTGCAAGTAGGATATACCTGGGTTAAACTTAAAATAATAAGTGGTACCCCTTAAATCCTATAATGAATACAATTTAGTAGCACTAAAAGAGTATTGGAATAGAGAAAGGGAATACCTCTATCTCTACATACGTAGATATTTATTAAGGATATGAAGGTTAAAGACACACCTTATGGTTTGGGCATTTTTAGGTATGCGTAAAGTTATGCATATTTATATTCAAATGAAATAGGAAAAACATGTTACAAATTATATATTTATATCTTTTAAAGAATGACCTTCAAAAGTGTATAACTGAAATCAAGGATGAGTTTTATTTTTTCACATAGGTGTCGAAAGCTCGGTAACTACCTACATTAAATCAAACTTGTTTGAGGGGATTGTTGTCGGCCTCACTCAAGGAGTAAGGTCCAGACCTGGAGGGAAATTTAAGAATTTACCACTTGGCGTTTTCTTGATGTCGAGATGGTGGAAGGTATCTTCCTAACTTGGGCGGGTTCTCCAATGAAAAACATGAGATATTGATTTTTATAGGAAGACACCAGTGGCAAGGAGGGAGGGCACTCACGACAGTAGGATATGAATTTTGTCATTCAATGGGGTTTCTGTCAAGCCTTGTTGCGTAGAGGTTCTGGATGTCTGGAGACTGTAGAGTTAACGTGGGTCCCTCTCCTTGATATCGTTGTATATAGTTCCTATCACGTTAAAGCTGTTTTACAAGGACAAGCTCGCTGAATAAGGAATTACGGGAATAAAACAAGTCAGAGTGATACCTTTTTGTCTCTGTGATTGAGGTAATACATTGTTAGAAACGGGTGACAGCCGGCTATGATGGTAACTATGTAACTGACTAACTAAATATGCAGTTATTAGTAACCGTGTAAGAAATGTATATGTTTCTTGTATTCTCGTAAGAGAAGATATTGGAGAGTTGTGAGTTGTTGTAAATCTTCAGATTCTGAATAATAAGATACCGATACCATTGCTCTGTGGATGTTTCCCTAAGAAGAGAGGGTTTTACCACGTAAATCTGCATATTGTATTTTGTGGCTATTAGATTCAACAAGTGGTATTAGAGCTTGGTATAAATCCACAGAGAACGAGAAAGCCGAATGATCATTGTTTCAAGAAATTTTAATTCGTTTTATAGGTCAAAAGTTACCGGAGGAGAAAAGTTTGAAGTCCTGTGCAAAGAAGCGGTAATATTCAACTACCGCGGGTCCATTGCTTACCCAGGAACGGTAGTGTTGAGGTACACTTACGAAATTGTAATTTTGGAAATTATCGCGGCACATTACCATCGAGGAGCGCGGTACTATTTCCTGTTTGAGGTAAAGTGTGAAATATTTTTTTTTTGGTTAAATCGTGATGGGTAAAGTATTAGAAAGGTGAATATATATTGGAGCCATGATTATAAAAAGCCAAAGTTTTTAAAAAGCGAAAGTTTTTTTTTTGGTTTGAGTTTTATATATTTAGGAAGGTGAATATATATTGGAGCCATGATTTATTAAAAGGTGACATATTATATTGGTTTGAACGTGGATATGATAGGTGGTTGGTATAATAAGGGAGTTATAAGGTTTAAAGGTGGGAGTTATAAGGTTGAATAATATATTATTTCTTGATTGTTTAAAAAAATAAAAGAAATAAAACCTTTATTTCCATTATTTTTAAAAAGGGTTTCCCTTATAAAGTTTTTTGACTTGGTGTTTTCTTGAGAAAATGGCAAAAATGCAGAGTGTTAAGTTTGAAATTGAGAAGTTCAATGGGAGCAATAATTTCGAGTTGTGGAAGGTCAAGATGCGGGATATGCTCGTGTAGCAAGGAGTGGCGAAGGCACTGGAAGGGAAAATAAAGAAACCCGCAGATATTTCAGATGGAGACTGGAGCGAGATGGATGAAAGAGCTCTCAGTGCTATTCGTCTGTGCTTGGCCGACGATGTTTTATTTAACATCGTGTCTGAAACTACAGCAGCAGGTCTCTGGACAAAGTTGGAAAGTTTGTACATGACTAAATCCTTGAAGAATAAAATCTTCCTGAAGTGGCAGTTGGTTACCTTGCGTATGAAAGAAGGTACAAAGATTTCTGAACATTTGAATGCGTTCAATACTCTTATTTGTCAGTTGACTAGTATGGAAGATATTATTAAATCTGAAGACAAGGCAATTTTACTGTTGTGCTCTCTGCTTGAGTCATGGGCACATTTTGTTACCTCTATCAGTTTTAGTTCTACTTAGTCTATTACCTTCGATGAAGTTGTGGGAGCCTTACTTTCTGACGAAACTCGAAAGAAATCTAGTCTTGAAACCTCGACATCAGAAGTAATGGTGGCCAGAGGAAGAACCAGTGAAAGAGGACAACATTCAAAGGGTACATCAAGGTCAAAGTCGAAGGGCAAAAAGAGTAAATTGAAGTGCTGGTACTGCAATAAAGCAGGACATCTGAAGAAAGATTATTGGAAACGCAAGCGAGCTTCTGAGGAGGAGGACTCTACAAAGGAGGCGAACATAGCCGAGAATGATTTAGGTATGATCGATGAGGTATTATCTACATCTACTGTTTCACAATACCATTCTGACTGGTTAATTGATTCTGGAGCATCTCACCACATGTGTCTTCATAGAAATTGGTATTCGTCATGCCAATCTATAGATGACGGGGTAGTTTATATGGGAAATAATGTTACATGTTAAACTGTTGGGTTAGGGAGTATCAGAATTAAAATGTATGATGGGACTGTTAGGACTCTAACAGATGTGAGACATGTACCTAAATTAAGGAAGAACTTGATATCAATGGGAGTTCTTGATGATGCTGGTTACAAGTTTACAGTTCAAGGTGGAGTTATGAAGATATCGAAAGGTATCTTGGTTGTTATGAAAGCAAACAGAGTTGGGAACCTATATAGACTCGAAGGGAGGACGGAATTTGATCACGCAACAATAGCATTGGTTGGTGCAGCAGCAAACATCACTCGTCTATGGCATCAGCGGTTAGGTCATATCAGCGAAAGAGGTATGAAGGTAGTTGCTGATGGAAAGTTGCTTCCTAGTTTAAAATCGGTAGATTTGAATTTTTGTTAGCACTGTATTTATGGTAAACAGGCTAGACAAAAATTTAAATCTGGAAAACACACTAGTAAAGGTATCCTAGACTACATACATTCTGATCTTTGGGGTCCATCTCCAAAAATTTCTTCTGGGGGATCGTCATATTTCGTCAGTTTTATCGATGATTACTCGAGGAAAGTTTGGATCTATTTATTAAAGAGAAAAGCTAATGTTTTTGATATATTTAAGCAGTTTAGAGCTTTGGTTGAAAAGAGCACTGGCAGGTTCATTAAATGTCTTAGAACAGATAATGGAACCGAATTTACTTCGAAGGAGTTTGATAATTATTGCAAGCAGGATGGGATTGAGAGGCATAAGACCCTTGTTTACACTTCGCAGCAGAACGGTGTTGCTGAAAACATGAACAAGACTCTTCTTGAAAGAGCAAGGAGTATGCCCAGTAATGCAAAGTTGCAGTAGGAATTATGGGGAGAGGCATTGCTTACAGCTTATTACCTGGTCAATCGATCACCATCAACAACAATTGACTGCAAAATTCCATAAGAGGTATGGACAGGTCAATCATGTGATTATTCTAATCTTAGAGTATTTGGTTGTGAAGCCTATGCACTTATTCCGAAAAATTAGTGTTCCAAACTAGATCCTAAGTCAAGAAAATCGATCTTTGTTGGATATGGTGATGGTGTTAAGGGATATAGGTTGTGGAATCCTACTGTCCACAAAATCATCATAAACAGAGATGTAAAATTTGATGAACTTTCTCTGACAAATTTAGATGTAAGTAATGATTTGAAATAGGCTAATGTACCACAGTTTCAGCAAATTCAGTTTGATACTCAGTCATCTGCGAGGGGGAATCATGAGGATGTCCAGGAAGAGGATATTCATGAGGACACTCCTCAGGAAGAGGATGAGCAGATAGAAATAGAGGAAATACCACAGCAAACTCTGTGGAGATCTACGCGGAATAGAACTTTTCCAAAGAGGTATGATGATTTTGTTTTCATTTCTAATGAAGGAGAACCTGACAGTTATAAGGAAGCATTAGAAGTGTCTGACAGTGACAAATGGAAACATGCAATGAAAGAAGAAATGGATTCTTTGGAAAAGAAAAAAACGTGGGATATTGTGGAACTTCCAAAGAGTAGGAAAGTGGTTGGCTGCAAATGGGTGTACAAACTGAAGAAAGGAGCTGATGAAACTGTTCCGAAGTACAAAGCGAGACTGGTTGCAAAAGGATTTTCTCAGAAAGCAGGTATTGACTTTCATGAGATTTTTTCACCAGTTGTAAAACTTGTTTCTATCAGAATTTTGTTAGCACTAGCTGCTTTATATGATTTGGAGTTAGAGCAGCTAGATGTCAAAACAACTTTCTTACATGGAGATTTAGATGAGGAAATTTTCATGGAACAACCAGAAGGGTTCGTTCAAAATTGCAACAAGAGGTTTGTTTACAAGCTCAAAAAATCATTGTATGGCCTCAGGCAGTCTCCCAGGCAATGGTACAAGAAGTTTGATTCTTTCACGGTGAGTCAAAATTTTACGAGGAGTGAGTATGATCATTGTGTGTACTTTAAAAAGTTGGAAAATGACATGTTCATTATTTTGGTATTGTATGTTGATGATATGCTTGTCGCAAGCAAGAGCATGTTTGAAATCAGCAGGTTAAAGGCTCAGTTGGCTAGGACGTTTGATATGAAGGATCTAGGAGTAGCAAATCAGATCTTGGGCATGCAGATACACAGAGACAGGAAAAATGGCAAGCTGTGGTTATCACAAAAGAAGTATGTGGAGAAAATACTTCAGAAATTCGGTATGGATAAGGTGAAACCTTCTAGTATCCCTTTAGCTTCTCATTTTAAGCTTTCTTCAGGTTTGAGTCCTAAAAATGATGAAGAAAAGCAGTATATGTCTCGTGTACCATATGCTAATGCAGTAGGAAGTTTGATGTATGCGATGATAACTACAAGACCAGATATTTCACATGCAGTTGGTGTTGTCAGTAGATACATGGCAAATCCAGGAAAAGAGCATTGGGCAGCAGTGAAATGGGTGCTTCGCTATCTTAGAGGCACAACTGACTATTGTATCACTTTTGATGGTTGTAGTGATAAAGTCTATGGTTATGTTGATTATGATTTTGCAGGTGATTTGGACAAGAGGAGGTCCACTTCAGGTTATGTTTTTACTCTTGCAGGTGGAGCTATTAGTTGGATGTCAAAGCTTCAGAATATTGTTGCTTTATCTACTACAGAGGCAGAATATATAGCTGCTTCACATGCTTGCAAAGAGGCAGTCTGGTTAAAAGGTTTGCTGGGTGAGTTAGGAAAGGTTCAGAACTCTATAAAGATTTTCTGTGATAGTCAAAGTGCTATTCATTTGGCTAAAAATCTAGCTTATCACAGTAAGACAAAACATATTCCTGTAAAATATCATTTTGTAAGACATGTTATTGATGAAGGTGGAGTGGTTCTTGAAAAGCTCCACACTCAAAAGAATAGTGCAGACATGTTCACGAAGCCAGTTACTTCAAAGAAGCTACGGTGGTGCTTAGCTTCTCTAGGCTTGCAGGAAAAGTGATCAATAGAGCAATGAGCAATGGTATCAGGTAAATTGTTGTCAAGGTGGAGATTGTTATAAACGGGCGACAACCGGCTATGATGGTAACTATGTAACTGACTAACTAAATATGCAGTTATTAGTAACCGTGTAAGAAATGTATATGTTTCTTGTATTCTCGTAAGAGAAGATATTGGAGAGTTGTGAGTTGTTGTAAATCTTCAGATTCTGAATAATAAGATACCGATACCATTGCTCCGTGGATGTTTCCCTAAGAAGAGAGGGTTTTACCACGTAAATATGCATATTGTATTTTGTGGCTGTTAGATTCAACATACATCACTGCCTTATCTCCTTAAATTTATGAATGGATGTTTTTACACCTATGGTTTGACAAAGGGTGACTCTTACCCGATCTTTGCCCAGTTTTATCCTTTTCGATTCGAGTTGATTGTCCTGCTCCTTAAATTTCTTATGCTGGCT
Organism: Larix kaempferi; assembly: GCA_027924585.1. Classification (NCBI taxonomy): domain Eukaryota; kingdom Viridiplantae; phylum Streptophyta; class Pinopsida; order Pinales; family Pinaceae; genus Larix; species Larix kaempferi. Next base: position 16,740,218 of record BSBM01000074.1, on the reverse strand, counting down.
GAAAACGTTAGGTCTAATCGTATGCTAAATGGAACCATAGAGCTGTATCTATCATATATGTTGAATGGAGATCATAGATATTGGTTATACATGAAATGTTGTCTTAGCCTCGATTTTTCTAAATATGCTCTGCAATTTCAGTGTGATCAATGTCTAGATCGGTTAATATACAACCTAGGGTGAATATGTTCGAGAGATGCCCTTTGTGATATACGTCGTTACGAGTTATCCTTTGATCCTTAAATATCATCGGATTAAATTCCATCTCTGGGCTCCATAGCTTAACGTAGATGGATCGATCCCGAGGAATCTCTGTAATTGTTGATCTCATAGCAATAAGCCCGGTATGCTTTACTTAACCGAGCGATCTTGGAAAGATAGTGTTTTAATATAACGACCTCATTTCTCTTAGATCTATCCTATCGTGGTCATATCTTAACAACCTCAACATTTACGCTTTCATTGTGAGCTTGTATGGAATGAGACAACTGTATAGGAGGATGATCCTTTTTATTTTTTGTTTGTGATACATTTTGGGTATGGATTAGACTGGGCGATTCCTCTGTCAATAGAATCAAACCAAGACCTTCTTACTTCTGATTGTTTTTCTATTGATGTTAGGTTGAGTGATCGTTGGATTGACCCATGCCTAGAAACCATGACCTCCGTATTGTTTTAAATGTTAGCAAACCTTTGTATTTGTCTAGTAGAGTAGGGATATCTACTTCTGCTGTAATCCTTGTTTTATAACACTAGTAACTTCTACTTTGGTTTTAGTAAAGTAGCGATTCCACTCTCACTGCATGATATTAGTGTCCTTTTTAGGTCGGCATCACCTGATAGAGATGTACTCTGTGCATACAGTTAATTGTTGAGAGTTTTAGTTAACCCCTGGAAGACGTATGGTAGAAATGCGATTTTTGCATTCGGTTGGTGGCCTTTATGAATTAAACCTGCAGTAAATGCCTGCTTGAGATATGTGACTAACGTTCTCCACTTCGGATGGTTTGAAGTTTGTCTTTATTTGTGATTAAAATATATTTATGTAGAAGTTGACCTCATCTAATTAAGTGAAGGTGTAAATAATCTAAGGAAGGAAATATTTGTTAGTTGTCTGTTAGAACCTAACACATTGGGTGCAATTAGCATTATTTTATGTTTAAGTTAACAAATGTTTCTGCCAACGAATTTCATAGCTTAAATCCCTGTGGCATGGGTGCTGACCAGAGAATGGGTGCAATTAGCGTTGTTTTATGTTTTGGTTTAACAAAAGTATATTCCAGTAGGTTACATAGAGTAGATCTCTGTCGCTTTGGCATTAATAGGTGTTTGGGTACTTTGATACTCTCTAAGAGTTAGACCTTACTCATAAATTAATACCTAGTTTTCTTTTGGAAAGGACTTTAGTGTTAGGTAAAGTATAATTATTTCTTTAGTTTGATGTAGCATTGATAAAACCTACTAAGGTTTGGATCTTCTCTATAAAAAGGATTCAATAAATCATGGCAACCAGAGTAATGTTGGATGTAATCCCTGTTGCAAAGTGTAAACCCTTGAGTTTATTGATTAATAAAAATAACCTTTGTGGACGTAGCCCAAGAGTGGGTGAACCACTTTTAAAAGAGTCTCTCCCTCATGGGTCTTGTTGGTGTGTACTTTCATGATATGGTGATTTGCATCTACTTGTGTCCCAATGATTTTTGTGACAAATGAAAACATGATTTTGTTATAAGCTTTTATGTTAAATGGAGTATCTTCATATTGATCATTTTGTATTGTTGGAAAGAATATAGAGTACATGGTGATACACATAATTATCCCTAGTGAAAATTGATTATGTTGTAAATATGAAAGATGTTGAAGTTATAAGTTCATACCCTTGCATAAATAGACTATGTTTGATGAATGATATTTCCATATGAGTTAAGAATAAAGTTTTTATGAAGTATTTTATAAATTTTCAGCTTAAGAGTCATTCAAGGGAAGCTGAGATATTATATCCCTTTGGGTGTTTTGTTAAAATAGTCATTACAAGATGTTTACAGTGATGTATGTTGAAAATCAAGGGTACTCTGCATTTTTTTAGGAAACCTAAAGGTCAAATTATGAGGGTAAAAATGATGATGAAAGTTAACCTCTTCTGTAATTTCACCAAATTTAATGACTTGCACATTTAGGGTTGTTACACTTAAACTTTGTTTAAAAATCTTTTGTCTTATCAATTTGTTTACTATTTTCTCTAGGAAATACTGATCGGGTTGATGTTTTACAGTTTACAGTCACAATTTATTGCGCAATTTTATATACATAAAATTAAAACTTAAGGTAAATACCTTTTGTGAACTTTTATGACCCCAAAAGGTTAAAACTTAGTTTGTGCGTGATATGTTAGAACAACGTCCTAAATTTGTGTGTTGTAATTACACACTTCACTTTTCATGTCGCAGTAAATTAAACTTAACCAAAATATTTTTCATATTTTACAAAGAAATATACTCAAAGATTTACGCACTTCAACATGAAAATATTTGTGCGACATGAAATTTACCTTTGAGGAATAACAAAGTATGTGCAAATATATTACCCACTAAAATAACAAGACAATGGTAGATATTTGTACACAGAGCTTATGCTCCCAATGAACTTTCAGGAGCTTGAGCTCCGAGAGTTTCACAGATTGCTCTGAACTCCAAAACTTACTTCTTCACACTTTCTTCTTCTACATCCAATACCAAAATGACATTGTTTTTCTATGTTATATACAGACCCATAATTGGCTTCTGTTAGAAGCTACCAAAACATACTAAAGACAACAATAAATTTATGACTCAAATCTACCTAAAAACTTGATTTCTGAACTACTATACAACCGATTAAATATGGTGAGGCATGAACACCATATCCTGATAGAATGACTGACATTGTAGACTAACAATGACTGACTCACGTTGTGCAAACTAGATATGCAATCAACTCATAATTAATATTTTCCAACACTCCCCCTTAATTATGAGCAGTTGAAATAAAAAATTACATAAAAAAAGGGATTTAAATGACTGAAACAATATGAGTTGTTAGCAAAATTAACAACTCTTGTAGATACTGCAAATTGTCCGTTGTTAGTGGTTTTGTAAAGATGTTTGCCAGTTGATCTTCAAACCTACAAAATTCTAAGCAAAATTCTTTGTTATTTACCAATTAACTAATGAAATGATACCTTGTGTCAATATGCTTGGTTCTTTTACGATACACATGCTTCTTTGACAGTGCAATGACTAAATCGAAGTTGTAGTAAATTTTTGTGGGTTCTTCCTGACACTAAAACACATCCTTTAACATTCTATCCATCCAAACAACTTGACATCCAACGCTTGTAGCTGCAACATACTCATCTTATACTGATGACAGAGTTACAATGGGTTGTTTCTTTGATGCCCATGACACTACTCCTGTACAAAAATGAAATGTATACCCTGATGTGTTTTTCCTATCATCCATGTTGCATCCACAATCACTATCAGTGTATCCAACAAGTACTATGAAATTTTCTGATGTTGAGTACACAAAGCCAAAACCTTTTGAGTCGCTTACATATGTCATAATTCTTTTACCTGCCTACCAGTGTGAGTCTTTTGGAGACTCCATGAACCTTGAGATCATAGTTAATCCATACAATATATCAAGCCTTGTCACAGTAAGATACATAAGGCTTCCAACAAGCCTTTTGAACAATTTGGGATCAACATTTGATCTGTTATCTTCCTTGCTTGATTTCAGTCCTGTTACTATTGGTGTTGGGGAAGATTTACAATTTACCATTTTGAATCTTTTCAAGATTTCATGTACATATTTGGATTGTGAAATAAATATACCATCTTTGGATTGATGGACTTCAATGCCAAAAAAATATCTCATAAGCCCCAAATTAGTCATTTCAAATTCATTCTCCATAACTAATTTAGAATATTCTATGCCAAAATCACCAGTAGATATTAAATATTTTTGAAAATTAATATGGAAACCCATGTCTTGTTTTTAAATCAACACACGTTTCAGACTACATAGTTGAGTCCATCCTCAGGAGAATTTATTGGAATGTGAGGCAGCCTTTTTTTTGCTTATAAATACAATGTAATGATGGTCAAGTTCCATCACCGATGTTGGCTCTCTATTTCTTGAAATTGCAAATGAGTGGCTTCCAAGAGTCACTCAAGGCCAAACCATCTTCCCTGTTAAAGTTCTCAGGATGCTTTTCAATCTCTATTGCCTCTCGAATACATCGTTTGTTGTAATGTTCCTCCGTGGATATAACTATCGCGTGTTCAATGCAAATGTAATGATTATTTTTATGTGAGTGTTGAGCCACAACCGTAAATTATTAGTTCTATTGTGTGTAATATTTGCACAATGCTCCTTTAATCTTACCTTTATAGATCAACATGTCTCACCGATATACAACTTTCCGCAAGAACATGGAATAGAGTATTACTCCCTTTTCAATTTTATATCCACTGGATCTTTTGTCTTGTCAACCAAGTTTTTCAAGGACTTCGGAGGAGAGTGTGAGATGTTGTGAAATTCTCATAGAGATATAGATACAAAGATAAAATTCACACTAAGTCTAACAAATATCAAAAGAATTGGGCAGAAAAAATAGAGAAGGAAAAATTGTGTTACAACACATGAGCATGAAGAACAATTGGAAAAAATTCCATTACCTTATTATTTAGTAAAATGTGTAGACAAATAATACATCTCCAAAGGAGAAATTTGTGAGCCTAAAGAGGCAGTTGGAATCCACACAAGTGGCAGTCTTAGTTTGCATTGGAACCATCTCACGATAAGGTCTAGTGGCCACCGATGACGAATGGGTAGTCAACCAAGGTGGACTGGTGCATGACTGAGTCATTGGGGCTAGAAATTAGCGAAGGAGACTCCAAGGACGAGCAATAATAACTTGTAGTGGTCAAAATAGGCTCTCCTACACTCAATTGCAGTGAAACTAGGTGTAACAGTCAATTAACTAGTAAATCAAGGGGACAAGGTGCCCTAAATCATGGAAATGACTGTGCTAACTCTTAAAATAATGCACGAGGGAACCTTTGGACTTCAGTGATGTAACGAAGTCACTCTGAGTGGATAAGAGGGATAATGATGACCAAAGTTAAGCTCTAGGGGTCCTAAATTAAGGACTAGGTGCTAGGAGACTCAACTACTAATGCATGGATGCATGGAGTGCTGCATGGAATAAATGCATGCATGCAAAACCCAGGTGAGATGGTTAGAATATTCCAACAGGGAGAAAGCAGTCTTGATTTTTTTTTCCTAAGAACTTTGGATATCTTGTTCGTTGTGCCTTGAATGTAAGGTAGGATTATATTCCCTCTGCATTCTTCGTTGTTATTCTAGATCCTTCCTCTCATGTCTTGTGTTTTTTTGAAGGCTCTCTTTATCTCCAAAATATTATACCCATTTTCTTGAAGATATTTTTGTAGGTGTCTCAACTCAATATTCAGATGCTCTGTGTCTGCAATTCTAAAGGCTCTAATGGCCATAGTTTTCAAAATGCCCATTTTTTGAGAAGGAAGATGATGAGATTTATTGTGTAGATATTTATTTGTATGGTTTTTTTTCTTTGGTAAACCTAGTGTGAGAGAGATCCATCATATTTTCTTGTAATGAGGACATCAAGAAACTGAAGGATTTTTTTATTGAGTCTCCATTGTAAATTTAATGTGCTATGATTGGTTATTAAGGTGGGTCCGGAATCATTCTAGACTCTCCCTACCATGTGGCTAGTTTTTTGGTTTTAGAGGAAAGGAATCAATTGCCTTCTTCTCGAAGTGTTCCATGTATATATTCCCTACTATTGGTGACATGGAAGATCCCATGGCTATACCATCTGTTTGTTTATAAATTTCATCGTGAAAGTTAAAATAAATTGATTTTAAATAAATTCTCACCAGTCGGGTTGTTTCATCATGGGTGATATCTCTAGTAACACTTATGGCTTCCTCAATGGATACCTTTGTGTAGAGTGAGAGTGACGAGACAACATCAAAGCTCGCCATAATCTATGATTTTTCGATCTGAAGGTTTTTGATACTGCTCACAAAGTGGGAGGAATCCTTAATATATGAAAAAGTTTGACCTACCAGTGGTTTGAGAATTTTAGCCATATATTTAGCCAATTGATGAGTAGGGGAGCCAATAGTGTTCACTATTCGTCTCAATGGGACTCCATTGAATTAAATCATCAACATATAAATAAACAATTAACGTGTTACCTTGTTTGTTGACTCTGGTGTATAGCATTGGTTCACATTCACTTCTGTGAAATCCATTTTGAATTAGGTAGGAATCAATACGGCTTTACCAAGCTCTAGGAGCTTGCTTCAATACATAAAGTGTGTTTTTCAACCTGTATATTTTGGCTTCTTGTATTGGAACCTCATATCCTTGTGGTTGTTCTACATACACTTCCTCTTCCAAATAACCATTTAAAAATGTAGATTTAGCATCAATCTAATAGACAGGCCATTTTTTGTGTGCAGGTATGGCCAAAACTATTCTGACTATATCCGTGCTTGCAACAGGTTCAAATATTTCCTTCGAAGAACTTGGGTGTGTTGGCACTCCATGTGGGAATCCACCCTATGGAAAACTCTCACATGCCGACTGATGGGTCTTTGGGATCCCAAGTTGGGTCGCCTTGCCAAGTGTGTCCATCTAGGAGTCTTGGGACAAGCTCCCATCCCAATCTTGACTGTGAGTAAAGAGGTGGACGAGGTGCCTCTCCCCAAGGCTGTGAAATCCTCCCCCACTCAAACTGTTTTCTCCCTTAGAAATGTCTCCAAGTCACTTGCTACACTTGGAAACTCATTTTTGTAACTATTGCCACTTCTAACTTCTACTACAACCAAGTCTTCCTATGAAGTCCCTTTCAAAAATTCATCTTCCCAACCTACTGCTACCATGGTACTTAACCATTTCTTTCAATCCTCCTTTCTCTATACACCCCCATGTGCCAAACTATTTGGGTAGCTAATCCAACCATCGCACTCAACAACCATGATAACGAACTTCCACAATCGAAAACTACATTTCCCTTCTGCATTTCGTTTTTCCTTGTGCAAGTCTTCCGACCTGGGCAAAGGCCTCACCTTTTCCCTATTACTTTTGAACTTCCTTCTACAACTTAACAGTCAACTACGATACCACTTCATGGTATGTCTACATGTTTATGCATATGGTTCGCTAAAGTTTTGTAAGGAAACCTCCACAAGGTGCTTATGGACTCACTGCCTCGCCAAAGGAAATGAGCCAATCCACTCACTGTCACCCTAGGAAGAATGGGAAGTGATTTCCAAGTCCACTACCTCCAAATCTCGCAATGGTTTGTCCATCTCACTTTCCTGCTATGCAAGTACCTCAAGACTGCCTCCTTTTTCAAAGGAGTACAACCCATCTCCTTTAGACGAGTTGGTATGAGATCAGATTAATGAATCCTCTATCATGAAATACGCATTCTCATGTACTTAGTTGTGTGGTCCAAAATGCAAAATGCATGTTTCACATCTACAATCGACCCTACGTCATGTGTCTCTATCATCACCAAGGGTGTCTCATCCTCCTTGGTAGATCACGAGCTCTTTGAAACAAGTATGTTACGTTGTTGATCGTCACACTACCGAAGGGGGCTTAAATCAAACTCCACCTCCTTGATGTGCACCTCATCTAACTCAATTCACAAGAGCAACTTTGTTTCCAAGTAAAGTAGGACTTACATCATCTCAACCGGACTACAACCCGCTTCCTTTAGTTTCTAGGGCGTAAAATTGGATTCTGGGATCTCGATATCATGTATGCAAAATTCCACGATGTCTATGGAATTTCATGATAGGAAGTCTCCATTTCCATTGTCACACTGATCTGGTATTGCATCTTCCCAAGGAACCTTTGTCACCCTAACATCTTTTCAATTTGCCACCAAGTCTTCTACCTACTACATGCACCGTTGGTCAAATGCCTCCTCACTTTGGCCACCATTAATACCTCTCATCTTGTCCAAGTAAACCCACCTCTTGGTCCAATTCCTCTATATTATCCTCACTTGGTTCCCACACTGCGTTGTTTAGTGTTCCCACTTCCATGACCATTGATGCCATTGTTGATCCAAGCTTTTCCTTATGTCCCATGTGTTGTGGATGGTCTACCAGAATGCACAACTTTTCGATATGCTTCAGAGCCAAATCTACCTAAAGATCCAACTCTTCCAATTTCTATGCCAAGTGATCAACCATCTCTACTACGTCTATTTTATTTCTACCCGAATATTCCTTCTATTTTGCAATGACACAATGCCTATATGTTAGCATGCCAATTGTCTCAATTGAATTCACATAAGAAACCTCGACATGCTCACTAAATTCCTTCTTGGAATCATCGGCTATAACATCCCTCCTATTTGATCCTTATTATTATTACTTTGGTAAATATAATTGTAATAGTTTAAGCGATCCTGGTGAGGAGCTCAAGGCGAAGGACCCACCAATGGACCTTGAAAGTATTGATTGAGTTATCTCCTAAATTATAAATATTATTTTAAATCTAAGAAAATTAAAAAGACGGATGCAATTAAAAACTGAATCCACTAGGGAAGAGATAATGATAAAGGAATCATGAGTACATGACGAGTGTCATCTTAGTACCTCCGACCTTACAAGAAGAATAAATTAAATATGATCACCTAATAACCTGAAGTTTAGGTGATGAACTAATAGACATATTACACTATTATGATAACCATAATTAGTATTAAGAGGGAACCACTTTAAGATAAATAATATGTATTTATCTGTAATATATATGAAAGATAAGCAAAAAAAAAAAAAAAAGTCACAACTAGAAATCATACATGTGTATGTATGGTTGTTAAAGATGTGTTTAGATATATATATAAATATTTATATGTTATATATATATGAAAAATAAATAAAAGAGTTGCGAGGACAAACAACTAATGCATGCCTATGTATGATAGAACTACATTCATTGGAGTATTATATTCATGAGTACAAAATAAAATTCTATATATATACTGTATACTTGATAAAGCTTATCTTATCACTTAAGATTTTAAGCTATACAAGACTATAAGTTATGTTATAGAATAAATAAGCATATAATTATATATGCATATACTTATATGATATATACACATGTATATATATATATATGAGTAGGCGTATTTAAAGAAAAATACATAAGCATATAAAGTATATTACATATATATATATATGGGTAGACTTATGTTTAAAAGAAACAAGTAAATTTGACTCACATATAACTACTATAGCATGTAAATAAGCTAACATGACCATTGTGTTTATCATATATGAAGCTGTAACGAATTCGCCACCTTTAAATAAGCACCATATTATTACTAGTACTATACATTATGGAGGTATGATTAGCTTATACATAATACTAGTGATATTAACTCTACCCTTTGATATGTAGCATATTGTCGCTATCTCTTGTTCCCTTTGCTCACCGATTTATCTGTATATCCTACTAGGTAAACTACTATAGGATTTTCGAATTCTTGAGTTATCAACCGTTGAGGAACCACTTTGAGAGTTTTGGGGGGTTGTATCCTTAGTGGAGCTGATGAAAACCTCCCTACCACCAGATGTGTCCTTCAACTTAGCTTTTCACGCCATCTTTTTTCTTCGTCAAACACCTGGACATGCTACCATCACCATTTGTCGCCAGGAAGGGAGGATCCTACCTAGAGGATCCCACCTACTGAAGAGTCTAATCCGAGTAGATGAGGTAGGGAGTGACAGGGGGAAAAGGAAGGAAAACGTCGGATACTTTGGAAGCATAGCAAAAGGTGATGATGGCGGAATGTACGTCGGCCATCCTGTATTCCGTAGACCATTGAGAAGATAAGTGTTAGTGTTACTTCATTAGTGTTTCCGCTTAGTTTATATTTTGGGGATTTTATTTAGAGGGTTTTCACTAATTGAATTAACCTTGTATTACGGTAGTAGAATGCCTGGGTTTTTACTTCTGCAAAAACAATAATCCCTCAGATCCTTTTTCTTTTCGTAGTGATACGTTTCAACACAATATTGATAGAATCATCATCTGTGGGGTATATCTCTGCTTAAACATTGAGATAGATACTGCGTTCGAAACCTGGATTCTAGTCGGTTGTGTGAGAGGCGACCAGGTTCCCTTATGATCCTAATCAGAGTAAATATTAGTGAGTCAGTGTGTCTAAGTATAGTTTTAAACCCATCTCTGCATTTTTGCATTTTTTGTCGAGAACAAACTTCAACGCAATTTTTTTCTTGGCTTGGCCTACTGGGAAGACCAACTGAACGCTAGTGAACTTAGTGATTGAAATTCTCCATCCTGAGGTTGCAACTCGCAACGCAAGCAGAATGCTCTAAATCGTTTCCATGCATTAGTTTATCCAGGATAGTCATGAGGGAATCCCACAGTTGGTATGTGGGCTATTCTACAACCACACACAGTCACTTCCCGTCACTAATTCATCTTGTGTCCAAATCTCATGGATACTCCATCTTTGTTCAAGAAAGGGCAGCTGGATTTTGGACTGCTTCATCGGGTAACCCAATCATTTGTTTGGTATGCACAACCTTTGTTCTCCAATATCTGTCTAGCCATCGTTGTAAGTTATGTATGTACATACATCATACTCTCTGCCTTTGGATTGACAGAGAAGCAAACTGATGGGTTATCATTAGGGTTTAGATTGAACGCATCTCATTTTTTTTCTCTCCACCGGACCTACACATTGGTCTTAATTCTGTTTACTATTATAGTTGGGCGCTAAGGGAAGGGACAGCTCGTGGAGCTCCATCCCCTGTTGTAATTCTTTATACATATCTTAGCTCAATGTTAAAATATGATTTTTACCTTTGTAGAAATGCATTTGCGCCAAGAGGAGAAGGGGTAGTGAAAACGCTTGATGCCACAATTTCCATTTCATACGCATTGAATATATTATCTTGTTATCGCAAGTTGGATTTTCGGTGATATACATTTTATATTATGTTTGATCTCTGAGGTTCTTATAATTGTTCAAGTATTTACTGCATAAATTCGGGTTGATCCTAGTGGATGATATCTATTTACAGGTTTACTTTTGATACTTGCCCTAAAAATTATTATGATAGAATAAATGTTCATAATTTTTATAGAAAGGATGCCAACCTTAGTTCAAAACTTAAATACTCTTCTCGAGTGTAGATGATGGAGGTAGGGCGCAACCCTTGATCCAAATCTAGAATTAAGTGTAAGGGTGTATAACCTAATAAAAATGAGATTACATTAAGTGAGTAAATGGGGAAGAAAATACATAGCCTTTTGTCCCTTATGACGTCTTATCCATCACTTTATCCAAGTGAAAGAGTATTATTTTATTTATTCATGTTTTAAAAGAAAGGCCTTGTAATAAGGATGTCTACGCTTGTATGTTGGAAAAAGCTCTATGTGAGAGATCCCTTGAAAAAGGGGGAAAGTGAAGGTTGCAAAATCAGTAGTGTGGAAATGTATCCTCTTTTTGAATAAATAATACAATACAACATTTTGTGGGTGTATCCCTAGATTGGGTGAACCACGTTAAAGAAGGCCTCTCTTTGTTGTGTCTTTTGTATGTTTAAATCTCCTTGATTTTTTTATGGCTTGTCATGCATGTCAAGATAAAGTATTTGCTTTAGTTAAAAAGATAATTAGTTGTTTTATTATGTGGACTGTAAATAGTTCTTGGTTTAAGTATATTTATGTTTATTATTTGGTAAGAACTATATGAAGAGATTCAAAGGTAGATTAGTGCTTTTTCAATTACAAATTAATACAAATATGTTGATAAGGTAGTGGAGTCACACATTTACTTGAAGAAAGTTATTATGTAGATAAGTGAAGTAATTTTTATTCAGAGTAACGATCATGCATTCTCATGGATAATTAATCGACATTATGTTTAAGAGAAATTAGTGTATCTCTATTATATTATTAAATGTTCATTGAATAAATTTTGAAAAATTTCCCAAAATTTCTAACTCAAAAAACTGGGTATGTGACATCGGCACACTCCAAGTCTCAGTCTCACCTAAGAACACAAAAAAAAATCATGAAAGGCACTGGTACTGCCTTAGATAACCTCAGGAATTCTTTCCCCAAGACCACTGAATAGTCATCCAATAGAGTGACTGCAAAGTCAATCTTGCCTTACAATTTTCCCACTCTCATTGGTGTTGCAAGAACCATACTAGATACCAAATCCACTGCTAAGTTCACCTGCTTAATCATGGCCCTGCTTAACTTAGTATGACTATGGATTTTCGTTGCAGTTCTGTTGCTCACAAAACTGTGGTTGGCACCAATGTCCAGCAATGCATCAACCTTCAACCCACTCACTTCCATGTTCATAAAGCAAAGACCATGTTGGTCTACATCTTGCGAACCTTCATGTTGACCTTCCATGAAGTTTCCAAGGCATGATGTTAATTCCTTAACCGCTTCCAACACTTCTCCCGAAGGTTGCTACATTTATACTTCCAAACATGCTTCCAACTCTTCCTTTATTAGACAAGTCATTGTGAAGTGGTTTCCATAGCAAGGGGAATATCCTATCTTCTTGTCAGGATTCACGGATGGTCTCGGTTATGTCTTCAACTTCTGTTGGGCGTTGTTCACTGCATAGAGAGACCCCATCCTGGGAACCTCCGAACTGTCTACTTAGGCTTCCAACACCTACAACCATGACACCCGATCTCTTCTTTAAAAGCACAATTGCTCAACGTTCACTTCATGCTCCCAGGAAATTTTCCTTAAATTGGATCCATACTGTTCCAAGGCTTTTGTCGTGGCTTCCATTGTGGCTTTCCATGACTCTTCTTTAACTTGCACATCATAACTCCTTCTAAGTGCATATATGCATCAATGAATCATCCACCAAAGCCTCACAAAACCTTATCAAAACTCACCACCTTCCTAAACTCCATTGGGTGTACTTTCCAAGTCACTTCCTCCAAAGTGTACCCAAATTTGGGTAAACCTTTGTTGGTCACACTTCTATCAATATTTGTTAAGAAATTCCCTTGATTCTTGTTCACCGAAAGCAACAAATTTCCAAGTCTGGGTGGGCACACTCCTCCCAAGTGCATAGTGCCTATGCACTTCCGTCACCACTACTGTCACATACCCAAATTCTGAATATTTTATTTCATGAGAAAAACATTATGTTATATTTTATTGTAATGTTTTTTTATTATTGACCAAGTGGGGTCAAGGATGACTGTAATTAAATACTTTGATATTTTATTATTTATAAATAAAAGAGGAGACAAATATCCCAAGGAGACTGTTGAAAGAATGCTCACTAACCCACTAGGAGGAATGAACTAGGGTGGAGAGCAAATTGACACTTGGCAGCATCATTAATGCATCTCTAGCTGTTGCATGTGGCAACTTCCCTACATTAATGGTCATGTTCCCCAAGAAAGTGGAATATAGCAAGTCGCTCAGTAATTGAAAAACTGACCAAAAGACCTAGGCAAGCTATTCATACCCATCGAATTGGAGCAGGAGGCTAATCACTTTTTACCTTGAGATGAAATTTGAAACTACAGAGAGAACAAGTGAAATTCGATGAGGGGAAAGCTAGAGGGATTGATTGAGATAAGACTATTAATATGAGTTAGTACTGCTTTATGAAAAACTCAATATTATTGAAAAGCGGAAGTCCCATTCTGGAGTATTGTCAACATCACTATTGAGTTGTAGAGGATATTTGCATCCACCTAGCATCTTCACCCTAGTGGTTCAGTGAGAAGGATCGGGGCTCCTAAGACAAGTGACTTGGCTGCCTCCAGGAGTTGGTTGGGAGGAACAAGCTCCCTTGGGTGTTTGTTTCACTCTTCAGTTTTCAGCTTCTTATCTTCTTATGTATTTATTCTTACTGTACATCTATTTCTGGAAATGTTAAAGTATTTAGAATATCTGTAGAGTTATTCTAGTTAGTTATCAGAGCTAGTTATGAATGTGAATCTGTACTGTTATTAAAAGAAATAAAATTAGAAATGCAGAATGATTGATTAAATTAGTTTTCTATATTTTTCCACACACTTTACATGTCGTATTCTAGTACATAAAAATTAGATTAATGATAGATTCGAATGATTGATCATCATAGATTAAACTCTGTTTTATTTCAGTATAAATCCTCTATCTTTATTTCAGTAAATACTTCCTTTGCTAAATGCATAAAACATAGTATTTATCTAAGTAAATAGCATTTAAATAAAATCTCTTGACTTAGCATCATATTCCATTTTATAGAAATAATAGCATTCGAATAGTTTTCATATTCAAACAGAATCTAGATTAAAATCATAGCCTTTATGTTCATAAGTAACATTAACTCAAATAAACATTTAAATGGCAAAAGGAACCTTTTCAAAACCAAATCCTTAGATTTATAAATACAAAACCTAATATTATATATTCATATTAAGTGTCACGTCCCCTCCCATCATACCGGCATGATGGAGAGGACGTGGTGCTAAACCGAGCAATTAGCCCCATGAACTTCTATCTAAGCATTCACATAAAAGACATATGGAAGTGTACAATTATAAGAATACACAGCAGAATTGATTTCAATTACACATCCATCATTCATTCAAGATATTCATCAAATAACAATTGCAAGATTAACACAGGAGAATACTTATCCTGACAAAGTAGTCCCAAGCAACTGTCTATGCAACTGCAACGTTCCACCCAACCATAGGCCAGTTGTGCTTATCAACCTCTTGATACAACTGCCACCCCCAAGCTGGGCATGATCTCTACAAGGAACCAGGGAATAGCAAACTCACACATAGCCAAGCATACACCAAAATGAGCCAAACCAATCTGCAATTGGGTTTATCAGGCTACTAGGACATGGAAGGGAAGAATTGCTAAGCTAGTATGCTCAACCACAGGGCTATGGATATCCCTCCCAGATCTATTCAGCTTGGCACTCACAATGCCTACACACCCAACACAAGGAAGTATTCTCTTCACTGCCACATAGTCCCTCAAGCCATAGCTTCCTTTCTAGTGCTCTCAGGGTGTGCATATAAAAGTAGCCAAAGCCCTCTTGATCTTCTTGAGAGGTTACTCCCTCTACTAGGTTTATCAAGCCAATTCTGTCCACTACTAGTCCAAAGTTCTTGCTCACAGGTTCAAATCAAAACCAGGATGCACATCACAATAGAACCACACTTATTGGGCATGGTAAAATGTTTTTACAGTGAGATACCCAAATATGGGGTTTTCATTAGCTTCAAGAAAACGTGGGAAACCCAAAAACGAAACTGGAAGATGGGGAACAACACTGGGACGCCAAATTCCGTTTTTAGAAAAACGTCCATGGACATTTTGGGGCAAAAATGGCCTCCATAACAGTCCCGAAATCGTGACCCTTCTCTCCCAGTTACTGTATATGCAAAAACGAATTCCCAGGCATGGAAAAATGCTGAGAATGGATGAAAAACGTGTAGGGAAAGACCCAGCTAGCTCCAACTGCGTGAGAGATGAAAGACTGACTGTTCAGAATGGCTTTGGGCACCATTTCGTGAGTGTTTTCTTGCCCAAAGAGACAAAACACGATTTTCCATGTTGATGGCTTGCCCATACCCGAAATTGGCTGCCATACCTCTTCATTCCCAAGGCATTAACTGCCTCAACCAATTCTTGGAAGAATTAAATGATTGGGTCCATAACCCAAAATGGATAGTTGGTGGTTTATGGGTTTTCTCATTGACACATGGATTAACACCATTGGATCAAGGGTTTGAATAATTTCTTTCCCTATTCCTTGTAGAATCATGCCCCCATCTCTTTGTTGCATTGCATAGCTAGTTGTGGGTATTTTTCATTAAAATTCGTATTTACATGATGTCTTATTTACATCGTGCCCATCTAGCACAAGAACCATAGGCATCTATTTCTTTAATTGCCGATACATAAAACACTAAATCAATGGTGGGGCCTTGGCCTTGAGCTCCTCACCATGATTAAGTAACAATATTTACATCATTTACGATTTAATGCGAAGGGGATCAAAATGGGGACGTGACATTAAGGAATGGTAGTATAAAATGCAAAACCATTTCAAAAGCAGAACTCTTAAAATCCCATCACAACCGTAATAATTGCAGTAACGAAATTGATCATTATTTCTATAATAGTTACAATCTTCATAAGATAGCATACACATGGGAATATTTTCTTTTTCCAACACAATAGTAAGTAACGTACAGGCCGAGCCTTTTGACAGGCATCGCCAAGGGTTTAAGAAACTTATTCTTAGTAATACATTATATACATACCATTATAACAACTACAGACCAAGGTTCAAGACTGTGAAGGCTCACCCAAAAGAGGTCATTACTATATAAACTCTAACAACGATGGTACAACATTATAAAAATACAAAGATGCAGGGTCGAGTTTCGACTCCCCTTTTTGTCACAACTTTTTGTATTAATAAAGATTTCACACTTAATGAATGATCATCCTAGAGTTATTCCACATTAGTGACATATATAAATAATTTGTAGGTAAATCATTTAAATGTATACCAGCATAGATCCATCTTAAACCGATATCTATCAAGCACCGATAGGGATCCAATTTCTTGAGGTGTATTTCTTTTTTAAAATTTAAACTCAAGAAATTTGATCTCTCTTGATTTATAGATCCGGGTATAAATTTTAAGTTTTTATTTTATAAACGAACATCTATTTTTTAATTACTTTTCATAATATTTTATTTTATGAACCAACATGGATTTTTTAAAAATATTTTCCATAATTTTTTATTTTATGAGCCGACATGAATTTTTTTTGAGTATTTTTTAATTAAAAAAATTACTTTTTACGTTTTATTAGATGAAACGCTACATGTAATGCTACATACACGTTACAACATCTCCCCCATACTGGGCTGTAGAGCACCTCGTTTCACTTGGTCCAATAATGAATACTTTCATGGTAATGTGACATATATAAATAATTTGTAGGTAAGTCATTTAAATGTATATAATGAATACTTTCATGGTAATTGTTTGAATGTATCTAGTGAATATGCTTCGTAAAGCATATTAGAAAATCTAATAAACATGACCATATCCGTTATTCTTGTACTAGAAAATTATGATAAATAAGTTTAAATTGGGAAAAGGAAAATTTCAATTTATTTATTTTTATTTGAAAATAAATTATGGAAAGAAAATTGTAAAATTATTTCATTTTTATAAAAGTAAAACTATTTTACATATTTTAAGATATAGACAATTTGATATGCAAATGATCTTATTATCACTTATTTTCATAATCTACAACAATAAAATATAATATTAGTGAAGTGTAGTGAGAAATAAGAAAGCAAAACATAAGGGAGCACGTGATTGGATTCTTCTCAACACATGATAGATCAAGAGTTAAAAGGATTTATGTTGGTGGTAATTATGCACCATGGAATACAAAGGGATTCCATTTATCATGGAGAAATTTATGATGGGAAATATATAAGTACAAGTAAAGGATTATGGTTTACTCGTATTACTATGAGAGAATATAATGAAAATATACATAAAACTAACCCACTATAGAGTTAATCAATATTGTAGCAAGATAAGTAATTTTAAAGCATTTCCTTCTTCCTCTTATGATCTCTATTTTTTCACTCATTTTGAGGTCTCTTGGTTATGAATAAAAAAATATTGTATTGGGAATATATCCAAATCCTCTCCTTCTAGGGTTGGTGTTTTTCATCTCACTTTCCTAGTAGGTTTTCGATTATGGATGTACTCTATAATCTTCTTAGAAATTCATTTGTGAATAGAACCACATGTGTGAGTAATATGAGTTCGCATGTCCTCCACATGTTTATGCCATATATAATGCATTAAAAAATATTTTAGAAATACAATAAATTGTTTAAAGGTTCTCAATGAGTTTTATTTAATTTGAATGAGAACTTTTCACTTTATTTTGGACATGAAAACATATTATTTGAGGGCTAAAAATGGACCCTAGGATTTTGGATATAGACTTCATCATTCATCCAAGGGATGACCAAAGAAGATATCCAAAGACTTGAAGATGCGATAAACCACTTTCTAAATCCAACTTCAATAGGATCTTTAAGGCCACGAATTATGCAATTCAATAGGATATAGGTAGAAGTAAAGGATTATGCTTTACTTGTATTACTATGAGAGAATATAATGAAAATATACATAAAACTAACCCACTATAGAGTTAATAAATATTGTAGCAAGATAAGTAATTTTAAAGCGTTTCCTTCTTCCTCTTATGGGCTCTATTTTTTCACTCATTTTGAGGTCTCTTGGTTATGAATAAAAAAATATCGTATTAGGAATATATCCAAATCCTCTCCTTCTAGGGTTGGTGTTTTTCATCTCACTTTCCTAGTAGGTTTTCGATTATGGATGTACTCTATAATCTTCTTAGAAATTCATTTGTGAATAGAACCACATGTTTAAGTAATATGAGTTTGCATGTCCTCCACATGTTTATGCCATATATAATGCATTAAAAAATATTTTAGAAATACAATAAATTGTTTAAAGGTTCTCAATGAGTTTTATTTAATTTGAATGAGAACTTTTCACTTTATTTTGGACATGAAAACATATTATTTGAGGGCTAAAAATGGACCCTAGGATTTTGGATATAGACTTCATCAATCATTCAAGGGATGAACAAAGAATATATCCAAATACTTGAAGATGGGATAAACCACTTTCTAAATCCAACTTCAATAGGATCTTGAAGGCCACGGATTATGCAATTTAATGGGATATAGGTAGAAGTAAAGGATTATGCTTTACTCGTATTACTATGAGAGAATATAATGAAAATATACATAAAACTAACCCACTATAGAGTTAATAAATATTGTAGCAAGATAAGTAATTTTAATGCATTTCCTTCTTCCTCTTATGGGCTCTATGTTTTCACTCATTTTGAGGTCTCTTGGTTATGAATCAAAAAATATTGTATTAGGAATATATCCAAATCCTCTCCTTCTAGGGTTGGTGTTTTTCATCTCACTTTCTTAGTAGGTTTTCGATTATGTGTGTACTCTATAATATTCTTAGAAATTCATTTGTGAATAGAACCACATGTGTGAGTAATATGAGTTCGCATGTCCTCCATATGTTTATGCCATATATAATGCATTAAAAAATATTTTAGAAATACAATAAATTGTTTAAAGGTTCTCAATGAGTTTTATTTAATTTGAATGAGAACTTTTCCCTTTATTTTGGACATGAAAACATATTATTTGAGGGCTAAAAATGGACCCTAGGATTTTGGATATAGACTTCATAATTCATCCAAGGGATGACCAAAGAAGATATTCAAAGACCTGAAGATGGGATAAACCACTTTCTAAATCCAACTTTAATAGGATCTTTAAGGCCACGAATTATGCAATGTTGTTAATTCCTCCTCCAACATTTTCCTTATATGCAATGAAGTGAGAATTAGAAATAAAGAGAATCCCTCCCACTTCATAAACTTGGTCAACACCTTGACAAGCTCCATCAAAGAAGCTTGAAGCCTGAGATTTATCAATATGAGGAAGGATAGAATTTGCTTCAAAAATAACAACATTTATAGTAATAATTATGGCTATCCAATACATGTCTAAACTCCTTGGGAGTTTATGTGTGTGTGCGCACACACACAGACATATATATACTAGTCCATTTGATTGTATCTCTCCTTTTTATATTTAATTTTTGGTTACTTTTACATTCTTGAATTAGCACATCATATGTTAACAACCTAATTTTTCTCACTTTCTTTATCATGAGTAGATCATTACTATTGCACATCATTACTAGTAGTTTTAGCCCAATTTCCATCACCTCCATATCCATATGAGTTCAGCAATGTAACAAAAATCAAATATATGTCAAAGATTAAGTCTAACTAACACAATACAGAGTTTCCCTAAAACTATGCAATGATGCATCGACTAAAAGATTTGAAAACCACGATAGGACCCCACAAATATAATTCAATTACTCATAATTGTTGTACACTTTCAAAAAAGGTGTAGTTCCTAAAATTGGAAAAACCACCTACTATGGCCAAAAATAGCTTTTGATTTGGTCTCCAAAACCTTAACTTCCCCACTAAATCATCAATGAAAGGAGAATATTCACATTAGAACTAGATATCATTTTTTCACAATATTTTTTAAAATATAAGGCTATGCTGCTAGGATTCCCATTAAAATTAAGAGAGAGAACCATCATCCCTTTTCCCTCTTTCACCATTTGGAAATCAATTAAAACAATCATTTGGTTAAAAATTTAGGCATAAAGGAGGAGTAAAACCTTCACTTTATAGAGATCCATTACCATATATAACTTTACCAAGGTGTTATCATATCTCTTCATTCTTTTTGTAATAATATAATAAATCATTTTTTTACTAGTGCTTCATCTTCTTTTTAAACTAGTTTTTTAAGTTGGTATGTATACATGGGTAAAGAATTCCGTTAATTTATTTTAGTTTCCATTTACCTTTTGATATGTTACTTCAGATAGCACAACCTTCTTGTAAGTACTTTTGGTGCGTGTGGGTGAGAAATCACCTGCACCTCCAGTGGGGATGAATCCGTTTATTCATATTTGATTGTGTGAAGACCAATTTTTAACCTCATCCATAAGTGATTAGGGTAGTTTTATTGTTGTTTTAGCTTGTTGGATGTTGTTATCTTATTGTAGATAAGTGAAAACCCTGAAATTTTTATATGGATATGAACTACCTTTTAATTTTCCCTATTTTCGGCTAACATCACGCCTTTCTTCAAGAAAATAACGATACAATGTCACGACATTTCCCTCAAACTCCAGAACATCACGACAAATCGAGTTTTTAGCACGAATCAACTCCTTTCACTTACATTTGGATCTTTCTTACATGGCATCATTCAAATTAGGTTTTGATTGGAAAATAATAGTATTTTCTTGTGGTAGGGTTTCATATTGAAACTATTTTTATCCTTTGTTTCCTTTTTAGAAAAGTATTTTCTAGAATTGAGTATTAGTTGGTTTATTGAGTTTGATTAAATCCTCTTTGTTTGGTTGGTTGATAATCTTTCTTGTTATTCTTTTATAAAAATTCATTAGAAATTATCCTGCATATCTTTTTTTTGGAGAGAAAGTATTTGAAAAATCATTTCTCTTAGACATCTGAGTATCAATTCGTCTTTTTTGCATTTTCATTGTTTCAATTTCACTAGTTTCTATCGAGTTTTTTTATTGTAAATTGGTTATTTGAAAGTTTAGAAGTAGTCTTTTAATTATTAAAGTAATAAGTGTATTTTCTTTGAAGAAAAAAATCTCTTATTTTTAGTATTGATTATTATCTCTATTTCTTTTCACTTTGTGGTTTCAAGCATTTACATTTCCTTGTAATTTAGGGTTTTTTGTATGCACCATTTTTCCACACACCTTGACACCTCAAGTTTAAACATCACTTCATTCATGATCCAAGTGGAGCTTAAATTTAATCCCTAACATAAAATATTTCAAAAAAGTACTTTAGTTAGGCTAGGGATGTTAGGATAGGCATCAAATTAGCTACCCTAAGTCACACTACATTCGAGACTTAGAGGTTGGCAAAAAAATTACTTTAGCTAGGTTAGGACTTTTGGGAAGGACATCAAAATAACTACTCTAAGTCATACTTCATCTTAAACTTATCTAGGTTTCAAGTACCAGGGAGCTTAAAAACTTAAATCATTTCTATTGGGTGTGGTTCAAATGTACTCTTTCGAGATGTTAGTGCCAATGTTGGGACCATAGGTTTGATTGAGGCTCCTAGATCATTTAATATAACCTATCACATGTGCTTGTGAAAAAGTCTATTAATGACCAATCATTTAGGTACCTACACAGGTGGCTCTCATAGGAAAGAGGGAACCTAAGATAGATCAGTATGGCTCTCAATAGGAGAGAGAACCTAAAATAATAGATATAAACTAATTGAAGTTTCTTCCAATTTCTTTCTTTATAACCATCTCATTTAGACATTTAGTCACTTGGTAAAACTTAGATCCTACCTAGTTAAGTGTTTGGAAAACCCTGGTTTAGATCTCTACTTCTTTCTCAACATTACATATTACTACCACTTATTAAGAAATATTTGAAATTTATTTATTTATTTTCACATCATTATTTTTAATACCTCTCGTTCTAAGGTTAATGGATCTACTTTCCATTAGTTCTAAATATATCTACTTTACAATTTTACAAATATTTTATGTCAATCTTGTAGGCACTAAAACTCTTTAAACCAAGATTTTATTCCATCTACATAAGAACTAAAAATATTTATACTACACTCCACGCCAAAATATTTAGAAATCGTTAATCTATATGCTACGACCATGGCAAGTAAGCTTATAATGATGACTTATGCAAGCTTTTAATTATGATCGAACTAATAAAATTTTGTTTTTCTTAATGATAAAAATCAATACCATTTTTGGAAGAGCTCTTTTCTCTCAATAAAACTTCGTCATATATATAATATGTATATCAGTACACGACGTCTATAGTTTCTACATTTGATATACTTACATGTATCCTAACATCAATGAAACGTATACCCAATACCAATAATTTACACGTCATGGACCCTGCTTTACCTTGAATATATTACGATTTACAAAATTATGTTACATGTAAAAATTGTCAGTTCTGAGCTTGAAGTCTGCCCCAAAAAACCGTTAAAGAAGAGAAGATCTTCTGGCTGATCCCAGTAACTCTCAGAATTATAGCATTATGAACAAATGTTACTCAATGAAAATCGACCAGCGACTTAAGGCCTGATAGTGTTACTGGTATTTTATGATCATTTTCTCTGTTCCACCGAGAGACTAAATCATCGAGTTGAAGATAATCTTCATTATTCTGTATATCTGCAACATCACCGTTAATAAATTGGTTTATAGAATTATTCTCCTGTGATGTTTGTGCATCCCAATAAACTTGTTCAAATATCTCCGCTTCTTCAGATGAATTAATTTGCTCGCCATGTAAATACGTGCTGAGCATTCTCGAGTCAGAAAAGCTTAGACAGGGTTTAAGATGAGGAAAATCGTCGACCTCCAAAGGTGCGTCTGAAGGCTTATTGTGTTCGGCCTGCAAATCCCAGGATAAAACATATCAATATTAGATCAAACACACGGACATACGGATGAAAATCATTAAAAACAAAAGGAAAAAAAAATAGTTCAACACATTTTACTGCTGTGAAGAAATCTGATTTCAAACCTTGGGATGTCTTGTTGACTCATTGAGTGAGGAGGAGCTGCAGCTGGCAGCATCATGACGGGGTAATGGCGACCTTCTCTTCGAAACTCCATCCACATTCACGTCGTTTATAATTTCGAAAGATGGTTCGAATGAAATGGTTTGATTCTTCTCCTCTGTCACTGGTGATGGGCTGTCTTCCGACTGCTCTTGCGCTGTTAAAAGCATGTTTTTATTACACAAATAACCCATAGCAGATGAGGAATCATGCTCAACTGTTGTGCTGTATTTTTCTCCGATCCTTGGCCCTGACCCTGTCTTCTTGAAAACTCGGCATAGAGCGTAGGTATCCTGTGGATTTACATCCAATTAAAAACCTATACAGAATTTGTAGCCGTATAATCGATACAAATAAATAGAAATAATAGTAAATATTGTTTATTTTTATATTTCAACGGAAATTAAATTATTCTCTATCGAAGCAAAAAGCCAAATTACGGCAAACGGTGCCACTGAAAAGACCGGATGTGGTCGAAAAGCCAAATATTCTCTCTTCGTCAATCCGAATTTTGTTAGGTTTTGTGAAATTGGACCAAGCTAACTGTTCGTAGTTATGGATTGCGATTGTTGATGGATGGCCGGAGTTATAAGTTTTAATGGCTAAACTTGCAAATATGGATATGTTAAACTGCGATATTATCTACTAACGGATTCCTGACGTAGAGAAGTTTGCTTTTAAAAGAATAAACTGCATTAAAATCAAGTTAGATGTTTCCCTGTATTAAACTGCATTATCTACTAACGGATTCGTGACGTAGAGAAGTTTGAAAAATGTTCCATTTTCATTTTAGGCGTTAATAGAGCACATAGACATGATAGGGCACTCAGTGAAGGGCACCGCCATATTTTCCAGAACGCAATGATGGAGCAACTTTGTGCTGAGGCAACTCTTGCCGAAGAGGGACTTGCTCGTTGACTGCATTTGGGGAATCCATTGCTCCCTGGTATAAACATTTTTGGATAACTGTCTGCCTAGTAGTCTTTAAACACCATCACCTTGGGATTTCATGGCTAAGTAGATTAGAAGGAGGAACCAAGTGTTTGAAGAAAATCCCAAACATTTAAGGAGGAAAGTGTTTGATGTAATGAAATAGTGTTTGATAAAAAGCATGCCCTCAATGGTACTGCCGAGAATGCAGTTCTCAAACAGGCTTGAAATATGAAAGCTTGCTTTCAGATTATGGTAAGCTCTTTGATCTGGGAAACCTTACTCTTGTAGGTGGCAAAAGGTTGTGGCTGATATTGCTTTCAGATTATGGTAAGCTCTTTGATCTGGGAAACCTTACTCTTGTAGGTGGCAAAAGGTTGTAGCTGATATAAGGAACATATGTGAGGGCATCCCGAAGTACCCTCCTCCTTTAACTGTCAGGAGGCAGTTCTCAAAAAGGGTTTTAATATAAAAGCATGCTTTCATATTAGAGTAATCACGTTAGGGTATGTGGCATACGGTTCTGCTCGGTGAGTGTCTAAGATTTCTCTGGATCATTACTATAATTTGACTTGCCCATGCTAAGTATATCATGATTTTTTTTGGGCTAATTTAAAAAAATATAATTTATTTTCTTTCTTTCAAGTTTGTCTAGCTTCTCTGTTCCCTCTCAACCTTTATAGGATCTCTTTAGCGAGGTTCACTGTGAAAATTTCACATGGTATCAGAGCTTTGCTGCTAGGAGAAAGTGTATACGCACTTTATTTGAGGGTTCAATAAGAAGATGAAATGGAGTTTTTGCAACCAATTCTTCTGACACCACATCATTATTTCGAGTGGAAGTTAAAAATTTTGCATCAACTCAAAGGCAAAGGCTTGTAAAGAATAACAATGGCTATAGAAGCTGAGCCCACATCATCTATCGAGAAAAAAAAGAGTCCCAACTATATGAATGAGGTCTACGGCCTTAGTTGCATGTCAATGTCCTTGAGTTGTTGTTTCACATTGCAGTTTGTACCAATCCATATGAAATTTGGACAAAGTTGTAAACTCTCTTTGGAAAGAAAGAGGCCACATGCTCTAGGTAGAGTTAAATTCCTTGGATTTGAGAAGCTTTGAAAACATGCACGACTTCTTTATGAATTTAAAGTCTCTTCTTTTCAAGGGAAAAGCACACCGCGTAGTAAATAAGATTTAACTACTGAGTAGATGAATGAATATTTCACTAATATCTCACGAAGAATTAACTTCGTAGATTAACTGCATAGATTTCAACTTTTTACTGTGCAGTAAAACTTCGCAGTGATGCACAGTTAACTTCACAATAACTAAGTTTTCTAAAGCATAACAACTAAAACATCTTACGCGAAGTTACTCCTTGTAAAAATAGAACTTTTACTGCCGTGAACTTAATTGGAAATCTTGATTTCTTTTACTGCACGTAAATGTAAACAACATTCAAGGAGAAGATGTGCGACTTGCAATATTCAACATTCTTGAGAATGAAACATAAAACTATAAACTTGTATATTTACTATAGTAAAGTGCCCAATGCCTCAATACATGGAGATGAGTTTTTACATGATCTTTTTACTTTCATAGAGCTTGGGCTCTTGATACAATTCACAGGGGAGCTTCTTCTCCTTTCACTCTTCTTACACCTCTCTCTCAAAGTTTCAACTATTTGGTTCTACTTATAGAGTTTCATAACAACTCACTTAAGATCACTTCAAGGTGAAGCTACACGGTTGCATTAAACACAGTAATTAATTTCTACCTAAGGATTCTTGGTATGTGAACTACTAACGCGGTTACATAAATATAACTTGACATACGCCGGATTGGATGCGAACTTACTCACAGACTGACATTGCAGACTCTGCGCACTGACAGAAAACGACTGACAGGGTGACTAACAGAGCCGGTGCAGTAGATACACGATCAGCTCATAAATAATATTTTCCAACACTCCCCCTTAATTATGAGCGGATGGGGATCATTAAACAAAAATAAAATATTACAAAATATTTCAGAGCTGAAACATGCTCTGTGCATGACAAAGTTCACTGCATAGAACTTGTCACTCCCAAACAACTTCGCAGATATTGGAATGGGTCTTTTGTCAATGGTTTGGTAAAGATGTCTACTATCTGATCTTCAGACCTGCAAAATTCTCAACAGATTTCTTTGTTTTTTATCAATTCTCTGATAAAATGATACCTTGTGTCAATGTGCTTGGTTCGCTTGTGGAACACTTGATTCTTTGACAGTACGATAGCTGAGTTGTTGTTGCAGTAAATGACTGTGGGTTCTTGCTGGTTCTGCGATAGATCACTTAACATCCTCCGCATCCAAACAACTTGACATGCAGCGCTTGTAGCTGCGACATACTCTTCTTCTGTTGAAGAAAGAGTTACTATGGGTTGTTTCTTTGAAGCCCATGATACAACACTTGTTCCTAAATGAAATGTATTTCCACATGTGCTTTTTATGTCATCTATGCTGCCTCAATTATCACTGTCAGTGTATCCAATGAATTTGAAATTTTCTGAGGTTGAATACAAAATACCAAAGTCTTTTGTTCCACTTACATACCTCAGAATTCTTTTACCTGCTTGCCAATGTGCTTCTTTTGGTGACCCCATGAATCTTGATATTAAGCTGACTCCATACATGATATCTAGCCTTGTCGCTGTAAGATACATAAGGCTTCCAACAAGCCTTTTAAATAGCGTAGGATCTACATTGGATCCATCGTCATCCTTGATCAATTTAAAACCTGTTATTACTGGTGTTAGAGCTGTCTTACAGTTTAACATCTTAAATCTGTTCAAGACATCATTAGCATACTTCGAATGAGATATAAATATACCATTTTCAGTTTGTTTGACTTCAATACCCAGAAAATACTTCATAAGCCCCAAATTAGGCATTTCGAATTCACTTTCCATGACTGATCTAAATTGTTCTATGCCAAAATCACCAGTAAATATTAAATCATCTACATACAGGCGGACAATTAGCTTACGACCTTGCTGGTTGATTTTTGTGTACAACGTTGGCTTACATTCACTTCTGTGAAATCCATTCTGAATGAGATAAGAGTCAATGCAACTGTACCAAGCTCTAAGAGCTTGATTCAAACCATAGAGCACCTTTTTCAACTTGTATACTTTTTGTCCTTGTCCTAGAGCTTCATAGCCTTGTGGCTGCTCCACATATACTTCCTCCTTCAAATCACCATTTAAAAGCACAGACTGAACATCCATTTGATAAACATGCCATGTCTTATGAGCTGCGATGGCCAAAACTGTTCTGATAGTGTCCATTTGTGCTACAGGTGCAAAGGTTTCATTGAAGTCTATACCAGGTTGCTGTGTGAATCCTCTTGCTACCAATCTTGCCTTGTGCTTCTGCACATTTCCATCAGCATCTTGCTTGGTCTTATAAATCCATTTCATGCTTATCACATCCTTATCCTTAGGAACATCAACTGATTCCCATGTTTGATTCTTCTCAATGCATAATATTTCTTCATCCATGGCTTGTGCCCAATCTTTATCTTCTACAACTTCTTCAAATATTAAAGGATCATTAACTTGAGAAAATAATGCAAAAACTAAGAATGAAATAGGTGTACCAGTCTCATATATCTCATGCAGACTTCTTGTCTTTGGCGGAGTTGCTGGTGTCGAACTGCGCGAACTGCCTTTTGGGGTTTGCTGCGCACTTGGGGTGCTTGTCGTAGTTGCTTGCACTGGGACTTGTGTCGGAGTTCCTTGTGCTGGAACATGCTGCGCAGTTCTCAGAGTAGGAAAAGATGCAAAGTTCTGATTCACATGCAGATTCTCAATCACATCTTCTGCGATGTCATCATGTTCAACACGTGACACTATTTTAACATTCTTCTCTACAGTTCCATCCCATGCTTCATTTTAGACAAACTGAACATCGCGACTGATAATAAATTTTCTTGCAACAGTATCATAGAACTTGTATGCTTTTGTGTCTTCAGAATACCCAATAAAAATGCATTTCTATCATTTATTGTCTAAATTCCTTCTTAGCTGATCTGGAACATGTGCGTATGCTACATAACCAAAAACTTTCAAATGTGAAACACTATGTTTCATACCTGTCCATGCTTCATGTGAAAATTTGTTCTTCATGCTTTTCGTTGGACATCGATTCATGATGTATACAACAGTTTCCACTGCTTCATCCCAGTATTCATTTGAAAGATGCATGGCTGCCAACATACTGCGCGCCATCTCCATAATGGTTATGTTTTTCCTCTCTGCGATACCATTATGCTGCGTTGTATACCACGTAGTGAATTGCTTCTGTATGCCATGATTTTTGCAAAAATTTAAGAATTCATTTGAAACCTACTCACCACCTTTGTCTGTTCTTAATATCTTGATGATGTAACCACTCTGCTTCTCCACAAGTGCCTTGAACTGCTGAAAACAACTAAACGCATCAGATTTATGTTTTAGAAAATATACCCAGGTTTTTCTTGTGAAATCATCAATAAATGTGAGAAGATAAGTGCATCCTCCCATGGACGGTTTTTGCATCAGTCCACAAATATCAGAGTGCACAATTTCAAGTGGTGTGCGATCTCTGTATGACTTTCCGAGTAGAAAAGTCTCTCTGTGCTGTTTTCCAAAAATACAGCCTTCACAAATTCTCTCTGGCTTTTCAACCAATGGAAATCCTTTCACCATGTCCTTCATGTGCAGTAGCTTCATCCCACCAAAATTCAGATGTCCAAATCTGAAGTGCCATAACCAAGATTCATCCTGAGTTTTTGTTTGAAACGCAGCGTGCATTGCGCTGTCTTTTTCTTCTGCTGCATAGTGAATTTCTGTTTCTTTACTCTCTGCTTTGAATGCAGTTCCATAATTTTCATTCTAACATGTTAGAACAACTTGAGTTGTTTTTCCTTTTATGATTGGTGTAATCCTGAAAGGAAACAAGCGATTTCTTGTCATCTGCACTTTGGCAATTAACTGATTGCTTGGATATATGTCTTTAATTACACAATGCTTTCCTATCATGTGAACTCTGTAACCTTTCTCCATCAGCTGTCCAATGCTCATCAAATTATGTTTCAAACCTTGAACATAATAAACATCATACATAAATTTCTGCTCCCCCTGTTTTGTTAGAATATCTACAGTACCCTTACCCAAAACAATGACTTGAATATTATTTCCAAGTGTGACATCAGTTTGAACTTATTTATCTACTAGACTAGAAAATAGATTTAAATTACCAGTCATGTGGTTTATACAACCTGAGTCTAAATACCATATGTCATTTGGACTTTCTTGGACAGTATTGCATTCAAGTGGCGATGCACATGCTAAGAACAGTGAGCTGTTCGGAGTGCTATTGTTGCTTGACTGTGTTTGGCCTTGCTTTCCTTGGTCATACTGCTTCTTCCTGCATTCATATGCGAAGTGTCCATACTTCTTACAGTAATGACATAGAATTTTTTATTTATCATACCTTTTTCCACATGGATGACTAGGCATCTGATTCTGACCTCTTCCAGTGACATGTGTAGGGCTGCTGCTACGACCTCCTCTGAAAGAACTTCTTCCTCTACCTCTAGAGTTTGATCTTCCTCTGCCTCTTCCACGGCTTATGGATGACTATGCTGTGAATGCACCTTCCAGCGATGTATCTGAACCATTGATTCTATGTTCATGGTTGAGTAACAAGGCTCGCAATTCATCAATGGTAAATGTGGACAGATCTTTGTTTTTCGCCAGGGTTACAACTAAAGATTCAAATTTCTTTGGAAGAACTCTAAGAACTTTTTCAACAACTCTTTGGTCACCTAGATTTTCTCCGTGAGACTTTATTTGATTAACCAGACCAATAACACGAGTATAGAATGAGTTTACTGAATCTGTATCTTTCATTGACAGAGATTCAAAATCTCTTCTAAGAATTTGAAGTTTGGTAGTCTTTACCTTGTTCAAACCTTGATAGGAAGTTTCTAGTGTGTCCCACGCTTCCTTAGCTAACTGCACTGCTGCTGCTCTTGGGAGTATAGATTCATATGTCGCTTGATGTATGTGGAACAACGCCTTTCCATCTTTCTTTCTCTATTCCTTCAGAACATCCTTCTCAGCTTGTGTGAGATTGTTGTATGTTTCCAGATCTGCTGATTCTGCTTAACCATGCTGGACTATTTCCCATACATCTTGAACTCTAAACAAAGCTTTCATAGTTAGAGACCAATATTCATAATTTTTACTAGAAAATATTGGAGTTTGCAAATTACCCGAAGTGGAAGCCATTTCTAACTGTTTTTCCCTTATAAATTGAATTCGTACTTTCCATAAACCTCGCTCTGATACCAGATCAAGGGAAAATCACACCGTGCAGTAAATAAGATTTAACGGCGTAGTAGATGAATATCTTCCTTAGCTTCACTTCGGACTTTGCTGATCATACAATAGGGAACCCAAAATTTTACTTCGTGGAACACTTGCTTCACTAAGAATTAACTTCACAGATTAACTGTGCGGCGAGTAACTGCGCAGATTTCAACTTTTTATTACGCAGTAGAACTTCGCAGTGATGCGCAGTTAACTTTGCAATACCTTACGTCGCGGACCTCACAAATACTTTGCGGATCACTTAAACAAGCTTTATCATGAAATATATTTTCTAAGGCATAACAACTAAAACATCTTACGTGAAGTTACTCCTTGTAAAAATAGAACTTTCACTGCGGTGAACTTAATTGGAAATCTTGATTTCTTTTACTACACCCAAATGTAAACAACATTCAAGGAGAAGACGTGCGACTTGCAATATTCAACATTCTTGAGAATGAAACATAAAACTATAAACTTGTATATTTACCACAGAAACTGCGCAATGCCTAAATACATGGAGATGAGTTTTTACATGATCTTTTTACTTTCACAGATCTTGGGCTCTTGATATAATTCATGGGAGCTTCTTCTCTTTTCCCTCTTCTTACAACTCTCTCTTAGAGTTTCAACTATTTGGTTCTACTTATAGAGTTTCATAACAACTGAATTAAGATCGCTTCAAGGTGAAGCTACAAGGTTGCATTAAACACAGTAATTAATTTCTACCTAAGGATTCTTGATATGCAAACTACTAACGCGGTTACATAAATATAACTTGACGTGCGCTGGATTGGCTACGAACTTACTGACAGATTGACATTGCAGACTCTGCACACTGACACAAAATGACTGACAAGGTGACTGACAGAGGCGGCGCAGTAGATACACGATCAACTCATAAATACATATTTTCCAACATCTTTTTCATCTAAAGGGATGTGGTATTGACAAATCAACTCAACACAATTAGTTGATCCTTTCTATTTTGGAAAAACTTGGTTCGAAGTATGATGTGTTCATCTCAATATTCCATGCAGTGAGATTCACTTTAGGAGCAGCATGGAAAATGCCAACATTGCATTGGTTTATTGAATCCTTAATTCACAAGAAAGATAAGCTCATCAAAATGGGGAGAGTTAAGGGTTCCAATGTGCATGCACTTGTTGTGCATGAGAGTTACAACACATTCAATCCAAATTCCAAGCATAAAGGAAACGACAAGGATAACTATGAACAAAAGAAGGAAGGCAACTCCAAACACTTTGATGATTCCTCTAGCTGCAATGGTGGAAAGGGAAAGAAATGGAATTCAAAATGGATGCCATGGTGGAGAGGGAAAGAAATGGAATTTAAAATGTGGTTATTGCAACTGTGACAATCATCTTGAATAATCATCCATGAAGAAGATAATAGATCTCATGGAGAAGGAACTTCAACATCATAATCTTGGGGACTACATTCCCAAGAATGCCAAGAATAATCCGAGAGATCAACCACGAGAAAAAAAGAGAGGTAATTCTCATGCTTTAATTTCTCTTCATTCTTCTCTCTATGCATGGATCCTAGATTTAGGCGCATCCCAAAATGTGCCATCCACAAAAAATGTTGTATCTTCTATTGCTACATGCACGGGTCCTCCCATCGTCATGGGTGATGATACTCTAATAGAGGTCACTGGACAAAGGAGAGTAGAACTCCAACATGGAAGTTTTGAGAATGTCTTGCATGTTCCAAAGTTCTCCATGAATCTACTCTCTATAATTATTAGATACGACATTCAGGAACAAGAAAAAGTGTAGAAATCACGCATGATTCCTCAACCATATATGAAATGCATGATAACTCCAAGATTGTTCCTGGTCAGGCAAATAATCAGTCTTGTTTCTATACATTTAGTAAACTTTTTGCTAAATCTAATTCTACTTTACTACTAACACATGTTGATGATGATAGTAGTCTTTTTAACAAGAGGTTTGGTCATCTAAACTTCAAATACATCCAGCAAATTTGCAAGTAGGGAATGGTCATAGGCTTTCCCAACATACACTTTTCCGAAGGATTTTTTCAAGGATGCATTCTTGGATAACATCTGAAAGAGAAGTTTTATAAAGGGAAGAAATGGATGGCCTCCACTCCTTTGGAGATCATCCACACTGATGTGATGGCAACCCTTCCTCATATGCCCATTAGTAAGGCAAGATATGTTCTTGATTTATTGACGATTTCTCACGACACACTTCAGTGTATTTTCTCAGGCATAAGTTTGAAGTCTTTGAGGATCTCAAAGACTTCAAAACACTTGCAGAGACTCGATCCATGAGAAAGATCAAAATCCTTTGCACAAACAATGGGGGGAATAAATGAACAATAATTTGCAGCATCTTTGTGCAGAAGTAGGTATACAATTACATCATACACTACCATAAACACCACAGATGAATGGAGTAGATGAGATGAAGAATAGATCCCTCAAAGAGATGGCCACTTGCATGTTACATGTAAGTTCTATTCCTTCCAAGCGATGGGCTAAGACACTTAACTGTGCTAACTACATTCATAATAGACCTCCTCATGGATTTGTCAAGGACAACACTCCCTTTGAGGCATGAAGTGGAAGCAAACTGGAAGTAACCCCCTTCTGAAAATTTGGATCACTCATATGGGCTTGTGTACCCTATGAAAATCAGAAAGCATTAGATCCTTAGAGCAACGCATGCATCTTTGAGGGATAGCCCAAAGGTGTGAATGGTTATAGGTTGATTGATCTCTCAATGGACATGCTCTTTATTGAGCGAAGTCTCAAGTTTGAGGAAATTTCCTTGCCTGCACCATTGGAGCCACATGCAGAGACCTTTGTTTTACTTCATGCACCATACACGAGTCACGAGTGATGACAAGTACACTCATTTAGATCATGGTTTAGATATGAATTTTGAATTTGATTTAGAAAGGACATGAGAATGCATGTGTCCATCAACATCCAAGCCCCAATTGGGATTCTTGTGGTCACTGATCCAATATCTCCTGTCAGAAATCAGAGAATGAACTTGAGTGAGATATATGTACATACCACCCCATAGAAAGTAGGTGACCTTTTGGGGGATACAATGGATCTGAGGAGGACGAGGTCCTAGTTTGACAAGCCTCCTCATGCACTCACAACTATCAAACCAATGTTTCTCGTGCATTTAACATTGTGACATGGTTCTAGCTTCATGGTTAGAGGCTACACAAAGTCCATTTTGGGAATTTTCTATGTAGGAGGATTACTTCAACTCTATCCTCGAGAACTAGACTTGGGATCTAGTTCTGATTCCTTTATTCATGGGATATTAATGAATATCCCTAATTTCACTAGATATTGATAAACACCTACAAAAAACCTTTTGTTGAGGTCCCATCCCAATACATATTTCCACTTAGAAAACCCTATTTTTACTAGATATCCCCTACTTTTAATGGATACCCCATTTTATACCCACCCGATACCTTTAAACCCCCATACCCTACTCCCCACCCCAATACCTACAATA
The DNA here is from genome assembly GCA_027924585.1 of Larix kaempferi. Lineage (NCBI taxonomy): Eukaryota > Viridiplantae > Streptophyta > Pinopsida > Pinales > Pinaceae > Larix > Larix kaempferi. The sequence goes on along the minus strand of BSBM01000074.1, from coordinate 16,705,898 downwards.
TATTGACCTTAATTTTCACACTTTAAAAACCTCCCTTTATGAGTGAACGTGATAAGATATTGGTCAACAAGGTGAATCCCATATGCAACATATGGACATGTGAATAGATACAAGGAAATACTGGTTGACAAGGATTACAACAAATCCATGAGATATAATAACAATCAACAACTATAAAACTATATATATTTAAAAAAATAATTAAGTTACTTATTTTTTGAATTTTACAATAAATGTCTAGTAATTATTAAAAAAATTTATTTAAAAATAAATAAATATTTAAGCTATTTATTTTTGAATTTATAATCTATAAGCCATAAGTAGTTACATGTTATTATTGGTTTTTTACATAAAAGAGTAGTCTACATGGAAGCTAATTTTATCTATGTATCAACTATGACTTATCCATGTATCATGTATAAGTCATCTATGTATCAACTACGACTTATCCATGTATCATGTATAAGTTATCTATACATAATATATTATGTATGTACGAGTTAATTTTTATATTCTTCTTTCTTTTATAATTATTTATTTCAGGATTGCCATAAAATCAATAAATACTAATCCACCCCAAATTCTAAAATAAACACCTATAAATATAAAAATATAAAAAATAAGAAATTAATTTATGACACCCACAATAATTCATACAATTTCCTTATATTTTATACCCACAGATACTGTCTGGAAAATTCAGACATTGCACTGTACAATTTTCTTTTACAACAATCACTAGTACATTAATCTCATCATACTATTATAATTAATACCGTAAATAAATTTGCCAATACAATATAGTCTTGCAGTTATTAATTAATAGTGTGAACAAAGTTCATATATTATGATTAAGACCCTAAACAAGTTAATTTCCAAGACCAGTGTCATGGCGTAAACGTGGTCATGTCTAAAATCAGACTGCTGGTGTTTAAACAATACTTAGCTATGGTTCCTTGACTACTTTTATGGCGTTGCTTCTCGCAGGTTCGATCAACTAATTTCATAAATTATTTATCCTGAATTTCTTCAAAGTAGGTGGTCCCTGACGAAAAGAGAAAAGAGAAAAGGTACTGATTAATAGAGTATTGAGGTACCTGCAACGAAGCCGAGGCTTGGCATTCATTCTCGTCTAGACGATATTCATGCATAACCCATCCCGTTCGAGAACCATGAGGCGCACGGCCTGTATAAAACACTAGGGTTTTCTTCATTCCAATTGCACGCGTATGAAAGCTAACTTTACGATCTTTTCCGGTAGCTTTCCAGTAACCAGCTTCCGTGGCTCTGTTTGTTCTTAACCCGTTTGGATACTTCCTATCCCTTGGGCTAAAAAAATACCACTCCAGATCTTTTCCAGGCAGAAAGCACTTCTCTGCATGAAAACATGAGGGTATTATTTAGCAAAATTATTTAACACTATTTTGAAGCTTTTCTAGAAATATTAAGGAATCTTAATTAATTCTGTAGATGTTGATCTACAACCAGAGTTCAAAGTACTAAATATTGAGAATGCAATTCACAATTAATTACAGCAAAGATGATGTAACTAACCAGGCAAATCCCACGGCTCACACTTGTAGAGATCAACCTCGGGAATAACGTCAAGCTCTATCTTCAAACAATGAACTTTCCTTTTCAAATAATAAGCTACTAGCTCTTCATCTGTGGGATGAAATCTAAATCCAGGAGGCAAAGACATCGAGGCCATTGCACTTAAATCTGTACCGATATTTTACGGTTTCACCTTACAAAAATGCAAAAAGAATTACCCTACAAATATCCAAAAAGAAACGCCACAAGGTAGAAGCAATGGATTCTTCAGCCAGATCCGACCAGACTTAGGTATTCCCATAAACGTCAGCCGAACTCAAGTATTAAACAACCAAAGAAACGCTGCAGATATTTCTAGTTCCTTGATCCTTTTCGTCCATAAAGAAACAGGACGGCTTCTGTTAGAAAAATGACGAAATTAATTAGTTACCAAAGTTTGTCGAGGCCCTGAAAAAAATACGTCTAGGTTTTACATATACGGGAACTTTGTATATCAACGACCGGAAGAAAACAAAAGTTTTAAAAGTATTCTATTATTTGAGATTTGAACTGATTTATCATGCCCAGTATCTATTCCTTTCTGCAAACCCCAAGACATTCCTTGTAAAAGCTACATGCGGGACATGCATACTCCCAATTAATGATTTACGTGTTTCGTTGGAATATCGGAACTGACGCCGACTTTATATAATTGATCGACAACGAAGTGGAACTGACATTTCTACGTGTTAAAAGATTCGTAATACACAACGCATATTAGATATTTTTGCTTTGTGAAAGAGCTTTCTCGTCGCTGCTCCAGTCAAAAGTATGAGTCTTGGCGGTTACGTGGCCCGAAAGTGTCACGAATAGACAAATAAAATAAGGCGCTTTGGTCATGCTGGAACAAAAAACAAATTTGATCTTTTAGCTGTTATGAAACAGAACAAAATTATTAACATCCATCCATATCATTATTTCTTTTTTTTAATTAAAATATTTTAATGTTGTTTATGATAAAACTTTAATACTTGGTTGGATTCAATGGACCAACCTAATCTAATAATCTTTCTTTTTCTTTTTTATTCCTTCTCTTTCGGGATTTAGTTTTTAAAAAAGTTAATTATTTTATCTTTTCTAATCTCTGTTGGTATCAATTTAGAATGTTAAAAATAAAATATGAATCATATAAAACTAAGCTGTCAAATAGAAAGATGTTTTCTTCATTTAAGCGAAAGCAAGCATGCTACTAAATGATTGCAGTTATAAGTGTTATTAAGTGTTTATGGAGTAGCACTGTATTGATGAAATGGATATTTCATCGATCATCAAAAATAGAATCAACATATTAATTTTTCTTACCCTTAATAAGACTTTATTAAATATTTGAAAACACTATTGGCTTTTAACAAAGCAATTACTGATTATGATTATCCAGTTCAAACATATCTTTTCTACTTTTAACTATATTTAGGAATATCATTACAGACCATCTATTTTAATATCCAAAACAACATAAGTTTACTTTTACTTACCCCATATCAAAACTTTATTAAATATCTGAACACTATTAACTTTAACAAACAATTAATGATCATGATTATCGAGTTCAAACATCTCTTTTCTACCTTTCACTCTATTTAGGAATATCATTACACCCCATCTATTTAAAATTTGATTACCTATACATAAATACAACATTGATTATGAATATAATAAAAAACAACATTCACTTTTGAGGAAAAAAATTCTAAATAAATTGGCGTCACAATCGAAGATAAAGTATAACCTTCGCTCAAAAGTAAAGTAAATTTTTAAATTAACAATGGAAGTGCATATAAATAGCATATTGGAAACAATCTATGTAGCCATATATAATTTCTTGCATTTCAAAGTCAGTTTGTGGTACATAATTTCTTACATATCAAAGTCAGTTTGTAAATATCTTTTTAACCGTGTGAATCATAGGTAATTAATTTGCTTACTATTACACAATATCTTTGTGTCTGTGTGAAGTACAAGCATTTAATTTGAACTGTTATTTTAAATTGGAAAAAATATTAATGTCATGTTTAATATTTTTATTGGATAATTTTTAATTTTTAAATTTATATAAGTAGATTTTGCATAGATTGAGATGATTCATAGATTTCGCATAGATTGAGATGATCAAATTATGTAAATGACTCAGTTAACTTTGCAGTTTGTTTTGTTATGTGGAGTTTATAAATATTTATATTTTAGAATATGGGGTAGATTAGTAAGTAAGTATAAGACAAATGTACTATCCAAATTAATTTTATAGATGTAAACAATACATTTAATTAAAAGAAAACCAATAATAACAAATAACTAAAACATACACAACACATGATAACAAATAACCGAACTTGTAACCTATCTATATATAGCCACTGTACTAATATTGTTTTCTCTCTATCATTAACCATTAAGTCAATCAATTTATTTTAGTTATTTCTACTTTGTTCATAACAAAAAAAAACTCTCCCGTTTCTCGGTTTTCTTCTTAGCTTTTGTTATCATTTATCTCATGTTTTGGGATTAGGTATAAAAGTTGGTTTCAATTTTATTTCCTTTTGATGTGAGACTCTTAAATCCGTGCTCTCCCATATAAATATGGTACCTATCCTCTTTTTCTTTATATTCAGATTTGTGCACGTAGCCTTACCCTTTTATAGGCCAATCTCCTATTTAACTGTCTTGTGAGTGCGGCCAGGAGTATATACCTTCGCGTGAATGAGACCTCCATTACAATTTTTTAGATAGCCCAAAAATTGTTGATGTGAAAAAGAGTTGTATTTCTCATAAAAAAAAACGACAGACTATATAGAGTATCGCAACTGTTGGAAAGTCTAATCACTAATTGTTTCTACCTTCGGGATCAGGATTACCAATTTTATGAACCTCCGACCTCAACTATTTGGGCTTTGAACTCTCAAGGTTCAATCAACTAAGCTACCAGTCATTGCTGATACCACAAATCTTTATAATATCATTCTATTTATTATATCAATCTATCATATAGAATAATAATTAAACACAATTAATTATGTATAAATGAACTACAATATAAGTCTTCATGTGTATATTACAAAAATTAATGGATTATTGCTCTCTCTATCTTCTACTTTATTCACTTTTAAGGCTAACTACAACTCCCCACAATTTTTTTCCCAATGTCTTTATCTACTACCACAACCACAAACTAGAGGAGGAAAAATTTTAGGGATCCATAATTTTCGAAGGACTTTATATAGTTTTTGAACAATTTTTGCAATTTTTAGAGTAAAAACAAACTATCTCATTGATTTTGGGCGAATCATCTTTGAAAAAAAGACCCTAAATTTTGCCCCGTAAAATTTTCTTTGAACTAAATATTTCTGTACCAAAGATTGCTTGCTTATTCACAAGTAAATAAATTTACAAATAAAAATTGGAAGGATTCACCATTTAACCTACCATCAAATGGGTTGATTAATGAACCAATTTGTTGCCTCTTAAATGCCATTGTTCCTAGCATTTGTAATTACTTAACATTCATTCCCATACACATGTGATGCCTCATTTGAAGTTATATTATTTTATTTCATTTTGTATTTTAGTGGTTGACCTTTCAAAGTTTTTGTGTGATCAAATCTTAGTACAAATTGTTGTATCACGACTTTGGACACTTTAATAAAAATAATGCTCTTCTTATTTAAAGTAAGAGGGAATCATTACCATATCATTGTCACCAAAAATTCTCTTGGTAGCTTATTTTCTAAGTTTCCAAGTGTCAAAGGAAATTGAGAAATTTTTTCCTTGATGATTTAATACTCTTTGTTGAATTTGATTCTTGGATTTGTAGCAATGGTTGTAGCGACTTCTATAAAATATACAAAAATATCATGAAAGCAACATCTAGTTATTGAAAGAAAGGAGATGTGAAAGATAACTTGCTACATCGGGAATGCTCCTGCATCAAACACCTTTGGTTGAAAAATATGAGCATCTTTCTCAAAAGATAGGATAACAAAAGGTTTGGATTGAACATCCTCCTATTTACCTCATTGTGGCTAACATCCACAACATTTATTTCAATTTCCTAACCCAACACTATTTTAAATCTACACCACTTTTTAACGTCTCTTACATTCCTCGTGAATATGTTCCACAATGTTGTATTACCTCCTTTCCTTTTTTTTATATTGGTCCTTACATCTTTATACTGCTCCAATTCAATGGTACTCACTTCCACCCCTAACTCCCTCATAGACACCAATCCCAATGCTTGCTAAAGGGTATACACAATTATACCAATCTCTTCAATGTCAACCTTTCCTTTAGTTATCTTCTTCATGGCCACATTGTCTACTTTCTCTATTGCATTTTTTTGTAATAACACCACAATATAAAACATTGCTGGATTGAAAACATTGCATCTATTCCTCTTTAGTATTGTTGGTGTAACACCAATGTTCTACTCTTTAATCTCTTCATCTCACTACTCCATAGGTTCATGCTCCTCCACTTTCTTTACATATGCGAAGACTAGACTTACCATCACTCAATTATCCTTTTCCTTTTCTTCATTCAATGGATGTAATTCAAATTCCATCCTATTCTTCTCAAACTCGTATGTATTTCTTTTCCCATCATGAATAAATCTTATATAAAACTGGCATGGCCTTCCCAACAAATCATGACAAACATCCATGAGAAACAAATCAAATATCATTTTGTCATTATAACCCTTAATATTAAAATTAATGAAACATTGTTGCATTATAGTGATCCTATCCCTATTTTGCAACCATCACACTCTATACACTTCTATATGAGGTGTGCACTTTAGTTTCAACTTAATAATAACTTCATTTGACACCAAATTTTCTAAAATGTAGCCATCAATAATTAAATTACAACACTTACCCCATATCTTATATTTCATTATGAAGAGTGTCTTCCTCTATTTTGGTTTTGATCAACATTTTTCTCTAGCTATAATAATACTTTCTACATACTCTAACATCAATTCCACCAAATATGTGTTTTCTTCACTAATTTTGCTTCAACAATATGAGCCCTACCCTTTTTCATTCTTCCATCATTCAATATATTTGGGCATTAAAATTCCATATGGCCTTGCGTTCCACATATGTAGCGAATTTCATCTAATATAGATCCTCTACTAGTACCTACTACTTCTTGTAGACCAACCTCTTCCTCTATCAAAATTAAATCATCCCTTAGTAGGTTGATCGACAATGCTAAAGCTACTTTCATTCTCTTACACTATTTTTTTCATGTTCTATCCTCTTCCATCAACAATGTTGAAGCTACTTTCATTCTCTTACACTGTTTTTTTTCTATATCATCTTCCATATATTGAAATGTTTCTTGTAGTCTATTTTTCCTCAATGATTTATTTTCAATCCTCGAAGGTACTTGGTAATCCTACTAAAAAAAAATGCAAAATATTAAAGTCATCCTAAATGGCATAACATAGGTGATTCACATACCTGTAAATGGATTCTAGACTCTCTTCATTATACCTAGACCTTATTGAAATTCTATAAAACTCCTCTATATACTCCTTTATTGGCATCTATATTTAATCCATATTTCCACCATAACAGATCAAGATTTAAAGGTTCGATTTGTTAAATCAAGTTGTGTTGTGAAGGATATGCATGATCACTACAAGATCATTGCAAAAGGCTTGTAAGAGTTGGAGGATTGTACAAGTTGTATGTTACAAGGAAGGATCATCAAGCATTGGCATCTACAACAATGACAACAGAAGAATTGTGGCATCAAAGGTATGGTCACCTTAATCACAATGATTTATTGTTGCTTCAAATGCAATAAATGTTGGAAGGACTTCCAATATTGAAGAATGAGCATTTTGCATGTGAGGGATGTGCATTAGGTAAATAACATAGGGAAGAGTTTCCTACTCATAAAGATAAAAAAAGAAAGGAAAATTCTTGAGCTAGTGTATACATATGTTTTTGGTCCTTTGTAAATCCAGTATCTAGGGGGAATATATTAATTCCTTATCTTCAATGATAATAGAACAAGGTTTACTTGGTTATATTTTATCAGAAAGAAAAGTGATGTGTTTGAATATTTTAAAGAATTCAAGAACTTGGTTGAAAAGAAAACATGCAGGTATATCAATATTTTGAGGTCAGGTGAAGGAGGAGAATACTCATCAAAGGCATTCATCAAATACTGCAAGAACAATGGGATTCAACAAAAACATATAGGTCCACATAATCCTCAACAAAATAGAGTTGTTGAGAGAAAGAATATAAGTCACAGTAGTTGAATGTGCTCGGAGCATGATTAAAGGTACTAATATTCATAATGGATTTTCAGATGAAGCTATTAGTACTATTGTGTATCTAAATAATAGAAGTCTTACAAAAATTTTGGGGCACAAAACTCCCTTTTGAATCACTCAATTGCGATAAACCTATTGTTAGTCATTTGAGGATTTTTAAGAGCAAGGCATTTGCACATATTCCAAAGAAATATAGAAGAAAGTTGGATGCCAAGGAAATTAAATGCACCTTTACTAGTTGCTATAATAATATCAAAGCTTATAAGCTATATGATCCCATAACCCATAAAGTTGTTGCAAGAATCTAGTTGTTTTATTTAATGAGTGTGCATATTAAGGGAAAAAGGATGATGGTCATGATGTATGCAATCTACCAATTGGGAGTGTCAAAGAAGAACAGGGTGAACATGTCGAAAATAAAAGAAGCAGTGAAGCTACAAGAAGCCAAAGCACACAAATAAGAAGTGGGGGATCTCTGAAAAGCAATGAGCATGTACGACAATCATAAATGGAACTGCAAACTCTAGTTAGGCATAAGGGTTATGCCCTAATGACTAGAGTTATGAATGTAGTGGAACCTTCAAACAAGAATGGATGGACACCATGAAAGAAGAATATGATTCGATGATGAAAAATGAAATATGGGAACTAATAGAATTACTTGAGAAAATTTTTCTTATTGGGTCAAAGTGGTTGTTCAAATCTAAATTCAATGCTTATGGTAATATAAATAAATACAAATCTAGATTGATATCCAAGGGTTGTTCAAAAAAAGAACGAATAGATTATGAAGATACTTTTACACCTGTAGAAAAAATGAACACCATTAGAATAATGATTGCATTGGCTACTAAGTATGATTGGAAGTTGCATAAATTGGATGTTAAGTCAGCATTTGAGAATGAAGGATTAAAGGAAGAAGTTTATCTTGTTCATCCAAAGGGTTTTTTGGAGCAAGGACACTTGAATATCTTGTTTGCAGGTCGAAGAAGGCATTATATGGGCTCAAATAAGCACCTAGGTCATGGTATGTGAAGATTGATACTTTCTTCTTTCAACAAGGTTTCATAAGAAGTAAACGTGACCCTAATATGTAAATCAAGAAGGATGAAGATGGGAATATTTCTTTGATTTATTTATATGTTGATGATCTAATCATAACATGCAGTGCTACTATGTTGATTGAATAAATGAAAAGGTAGTTGTCATAGGAATTTGAGATGAAGGATCTTGGTCATATACATTATTGTTTAGGCCTTGAAGTATTGAGAGATGATGGTGTGACCTTGATCACACAAAGAAAATATACAAACGAGATCATGAGAAGGTTCAATATGGTTGAATTCATGTCAGTTTCTACTCCATTGGAATGGAATGTGAAGCTCGACAATGAAGATGAAACAAAAGAGGTGAATGGTAATTTTCAAAGAAAACATGTGGGAGTCCTGAATTATCTTACAAAAAGGGGCCCTATATTGCATATTATATAAGCATACTTAGTCAATTAATGGATAAGCCACATGAAAGTCATTAGAAACAGCCAGGAGAGTTCTTAGAAACCTCAAAGGGACTGAATATTTTGGTATTTGTTGGAATATCAAGCAATACTGAGAGGGGGAGGGTGAATCATTATTTCACTATTCTTAAATTTTGTCACAATTAAAAACTGAACCAACAAAGAAAATAGAAGACACAATTTTATTGTGGAATCCCAATTGGGAAAACAACCAACTCTTTCGAATACTGCAAAATTGTATTTATAATTAATTTGCAAGCTCCAACTTGTTGGATGCACCAACACCCAATTTATCAGCTACAACTGAAGGATGCACCAACGCCCTTTTTTGTCAGATACAACTGACTGGATGCACCAACACCCTATTTTTTCAGCTACAACTGACTCAATGCACCAACACCCTTAGCAGGCTGCAACCTGCCATAGCACCACCCTTCCACCCTATTCTGTCTTCTTCAGATTTCTAGAACTTATTTCCTTCAATTCTTGATCTTCATTGGTCTAGGCCTGTTCTTGCTACTCCTTCAACCTGGACACTCGAGACATCTTCCTTCCATCTCAAATGTTGTTTATATAAACTCATCCTTTAACCATTGCATCTCTTCAAACTGAGTTCATGCCCTTTCATCTAAATGCCTTTTCAAATCTCTGTTAATTTCTCCTTTAATTTGTAATTCTGTTTATTGCAGGTTTTTAACTAATTAATTAATTAAAACCTTCATTGATTATCTTCAAGCCTATGGGCTTCATTCATCTCAGGCATGTAGCCTTCTTCCATCTTTGGGATTCCTTTAGCCCTTGCGGGCATTTCTTTGGCCCCTGCGGGCATATTACAACATGATTACAACCTCTTGTGGTCATCTTTAAGCCCTTGCGGGCATAATAAATCTCTCGGGAGATTTATGAGTCAAGCCCCTATAGGCATTCCTTAGACCCTGCAGGCCTAGTCATAACCCTGTGGGCATAACTCAACCCCCTTGTGGGCATCCTATAAGCCCCCTTGCGGGCATTCTTAAGCCCTTGTGGGCATTCCTAAGCCCCTGCGAGCTTATCCTTTAAACCCTCTTGTGGACATATTTAGTCATTTATGAGTAACCAGGTTTTTCTCTATTTTTGGCAGACCAAGAACTCGCACATAAGAGCACCAAATAGGAATCTGACTCCATGGTTGGATAACCAGTTCATCAAGGAACAAGACCATGTTCACTGATTAATTTTATCAGCAAAAGGACACCTCCTTGCAGGCATTTCCAAATGCCTTATCAGTCTACATTTCAACAATAAAACAACATTTTTCTCATTTTGGTAGGCTTGTATTTCGCACCTGTGAACTCCAGAGGAAAATATGAGCCTATGGATAGATAGCCAGTTCATCAAGGAACAAGCCTATGCCACCTAATTAGTATTATCAGCACAAGGACACCTCCCTGCGGGCATTTCCAAATGACCTCTTAGCCATATGAATTTGACACTTAGACAAATTTTCCATTCTCGTAGACTTAGTCCAATATGCCAGAAACATTGTTTTGGCAGATCCATAACTTCTTCCTCAAGCACTTTCAATTCAATATGAGAAAATGGTCAACTAGACAAAACAACAACCTACAAGATGAACATATGGTACGGGGATTTTCTTCAACCTACAAACTATGGCGGGCATTTCCCTAAGGCCACTTAGGCAGTTTTGCTACTTTGGTGTAAAAGCAACCTGAAACCCTATTTTGGAAAGCTGTTAACTTTGTCATCAAATACTTTATGTGAAAACTAATACCATGGTAAGATAGCCTCTTTAACAAGCTATAGTATGATAGTTTCAAATAATTTTGATCATTCACCTATGAGGTATAGTGGGCATTTCCCCAAGGCCACTAGGACCAATTTTCCAACACTTAGCCATTTTCCAGAATTTCTTCAAAGTGACAAATCTCTATATAACTGGGTCAGATTGTAATAGTGAAATCATGATGGTACTAGAGCACCTTTATGTGGATTTGTATCTTCATCATCATACATGCCATTGCATCACTTCCTTTTGTCATTAATGAATACTTTTATCATCAATGACAATTATATTCAACATTCTCCCCCTTTGTCATTGATGACAACAAAAAAAAACTTTTCCTGTTTTTTTTCTCTCCCCCTCTTGACATTAATGACAAATATTCTTAGTTCTCCCCCAATCACTATTTCTCCCCGTTTCAACTATATACCCCTTTTTTTGACAGGGTTACAATCTTCATTTTATTTTAATGAAGACACATAACTCCCAATTTTTGCCTGAGATATGCAAATGACTCTTTGGGTAGAGGTTTAGTAAAATATCAGCTATTTGTTCCTTTGTGTCAACATACTCCAGTTTGACAGTCTTTTGTGAAACTTGTTCTCTTAAGAAGTGATATTTGATTGGAATGTTTTTTGTTATGGAGTGCATGACATGATTTTTGGATATGTTAATGGCACTTGTATTGTCACAATATATAACTATGGGATCTTCATATTTTACAAGTAGATCTTCCAATGCTTGTTTCATCCAAATGACTTGAGTAAAACATGATGTAGTAGCAATATACTCAACTTCTGTTGTAGATAGTGAAATGGAAGACTGCTTTTTGCTTAGCCATGATACCAAGCAATTTCCTAAGTAAAATGATGATCCACTAGTGCTTTTTCTGTCATCAATACTTCCTGCCCAATTTGCATTTATGAATGATTTTAGAGAGAAGTCATTGTTCTTTGGATACCATATTCCATAATCCATAGTACCTTTTAGATATCTGAGAATTCTTTTTACTGTAGCCACATGTGTTTCTTTTGGTGTTGACTCAAATCTAGAAACCAAACCTACAACTTGCATTGCATCTGGTCTTGTAGCTATTACATATAATAAGCTACCAATCATTGACCTGTACATGGTATGTTCTACTTCTAAGGATTCATCATTTTTGCTTGATTTGCAACCAGTAACCATAGGAGTACTAACAAGTTTGGATTCTTCCATTTTGAATTTTTTCAACATCTCTTTGATATATTTAGTTTGGGAGATGAAGATCCATTTTTCTGATTGAGATACTTGTAGACCTAAAAATTATGTTAGTTCCCCCAACATTGACATTTCAAATTCCTTCTTCATTTCTGAGGCAAAGTTTACAGTCAAAATTTGTAGATCACTTCCAAATATGATATCATCCATGTAGACCACAACGATGATCATATTTTTGTTTTCAAACTTTATGTACAAATTACTGTCAGTAGGCCCTCTTTTATATCCTTGTTGTTTTAAATATTTTTGTGCTCTTGGGGATTGTTTCAGACCATATAGTGCCTTCTTATGTTTGCAACATAAGATATTTCTTTTGATAAGAGAAAACCTTCAGGCTACTCTACATATACTTCTTCAATTTCTCCACTAAGAAATGCATATTTTACATCCATTTGATACACTTTGAAGTCCTTGTAGCATACAAAAGCTAAGAACATTCTAATGGCTTCTAGTCTTGCCACAGGGGCAAAATTTTCTTCAAAATCAACACCTTTCACTTGAGCATATCCTTTTCATACTAACCTGTCTTTGTTCCTTATTAAATGACCATCCTCATTGAACTTGTTTTTATAAATCCATTTGGTCCCTATAACATTAATGTCCTTAGGTCTTGGGACAAGTTCCGAAGTTTCGCTCTTTTCTATTTGATCAAGTTCTTCATTCATAGCATTGATCCAATCCTCACTTTTGCAAGATTCTTTAAAATTTTTAGGTTCTACTCCATCAAACAATGTTCTCCTTGTTTGAACTCTTGATTTTTTGTCACCAATAATTTGACTTTCAGGATGAATCTCCTGAACTCGTCTGGATGGTGTTTTTGTGTCTAATCTGGGGGAGTCTTCATTCTCTTCCTTTTCTTCTTCTTCTTCTTCAAGAATATAGTCTTCTTGTGAATTTTCTTATTTTTCCTCCTGATCTATTTCATCAGTAGTTTCTTCAATATCCACATTTTCTTGGATTTGTATTCTTCTAGGTTGAGTGTCATCTACAGTTACATTTGCACTTTCTATGATCTCGCACAACCTTAGATTATAACATCTGTAAGCTCTTTTGGTAGAAGAATATCCAATAAATATGCCTTCATCTATTATAGAATCAAACTTCCCGAGATTATCATCATCTCTTTTTATGTAGCACTTACTTCCAAAAACTCTAAAGTATTTCATTGTAGCTAGTCTTCCATACCACAGCTCATAAGGATTTTTGTCACTATTTACTATGGTTGTCCTCTATTTTGTACATAGGAAGCTGTATATATTGATTCTCTCCAATAGCCATCATGAATTTTTGCTTCATTTAGCATAGTTCTGGCTGCTTCTTGAACAACCATGTTATTCCTCTCGATCACTCCATTTTGTTGAGGAGTTCTGGGAGTTGAAAATTGCCTTTTGATTCCATGATTTTCACAAAACTCATAAAATTCATTTGAGGTGAACTCACCACCATTATCTGATATTAGACATTTGATTTTGATCTTTGCTTCATTTTCAATAAGTACTTTGAAGGCTTTGAACTTCATGAAAGCTTCTGATTTTTCTTTAAGAAATGAAACCCAAGTCATCCTAGTATAATCATCAATAAATAACATGAAGTAAAACTCACCTTGAAATCTTTTAGTCCTTGTATGCCCACAAAGATCAGCATGAATTATTTCCAATGGCTGAGAAGTAGTGTGCTCTTTGATTTTAAAGCTTTTTCTTGTTTGCTTCCCATGAAGAAAATGTCTACACACATGGTTTGGTGGTTTTATGATCCTTGTTAAATTTCTTACAACGCCCTTCTTACTAACTTTTACAAGACTGTCAAATTTCAAACATCCCATCCTTCTATGCCATAGCAAGCTTTCATCAATTTGACTCATGTGACATTGTTCTTCATTTTCTAGGATATACAGATTGCTTGAAGTTCTCACAGTAGTCCCAACAATTTTTCCTGAATCCTTATTTCCGATTTCACATTTTTGAGAATCAAATATACATATCTGTCCTTAATCACATGTTTGGCTTACACTTAACAGATTTGGTTTCAAGTCCTTTACTAGTAGAACATTTTCAGCTTTCATCTTGTCTTTAAGAGCCACTGTACCTTTCCCAATAATTTTAGAGGATAGGTTATCTCCAAAAGTGACTTTTCCTTTTTGATTTCTTTTTAGACTTATAAATTTTTGTGGGTTTCCAGTCATATGTTTTGAAAAACCACTATCTACATGCCATATATATATATATATATATTTATTTATTTATTATTATTATTATTATTATTATTATTATTATTATTTTTTTTTTTTTTTTTCCTGTCTGTTGCACCTAGTGATATTGAACATTTCAGATCTTCCTTTTTCTTACAAATCTTCTCTTCTCCATTGCTTTGTGTTTTTGCATTGTCATTCTTCATAGGTATCACCAATTTACAATATATTGTTGTATGTCATAGGTTACAACATTTGTAACATTCTATACTATAAATCTGAAGGGGAGCAAAAGAGTTGTAGATTCTACTTTTTGGATTACTTCTTCTGTCATTCTTCTTATATGATTGAGAATGTAATGTAGGCCTTTTCCCAATAGGAGTATTTAACTTACAATTTCTAGTTATATGTCCAAAGTTGTTACAGGTATAACAGTTTCCCAAAAAGAAATGTTGATGTTTACTTGGGACATTTTTTGTTCTGTCTTGGAGATGAACATTTTCTTGATTGTGATACTTTACACCTGATTTCATAAGTGCATCAGCATAACTCATTTTATTTCCCTTTTCATTTATGACTGAGGATTGTTCCGGTTTCTTTCCATTGTCATAACCTAGTCCAGTTTAATTCATCTTCGAGTTTTTTAAATTTTTCTTCTTGTTCCTTGAGTTGTTGTTCTAGATCGTCCTTTTCTTCGCAGGTTTTCTGAAGCTAACTTTTTAAGTTAAAAAGAATTCCTTCTAAGTCTTCAACAGCACTGTTAAGTTCCGTTCTGAAACCTGCTACACCTTTTTCACCTTCTCTAAGTATTTTATGTTCTACTCCCATGAATAGAACTTCTTTTTTTTCATCTTCACTGGACTCACTGTCATCCATGGAATAGAAGGTCTTCTTTTTGTTTTTCTTAATTACCTTTTTGTTTTTCTTGAAATTAACAGGGCACTCACTTTCTTCTTCTTGTTTGGGATAAGGGAATTTGTTAGCAAAGTGATCAATTCCCCCACAGTTAAAACCTTTCAAAGGATATTTCCCTTTGAACTTACCAGTACCTCTTTTAAGATTTTTAACTAGAAGTAATTCTTCATCATCAGAATCTTCTGCTTCAATTTTTGTTTTAGATTTCTTATCTATTTTTTATGCTTTAAAAGCTGCCTCCTTCCTTTGAGAATTGCTTTACCCAACCCTCATTTCATAGGCTATGAGAATTCCATATAGCTCATCCATGGTGAGTTGATCAAGATTTCCTCTATCTTCTAGTGTGGAAATCTTAGGACTGTAAATCATTGGAAGTGATCTCAGTACTTTTTCAACTATTACTTTTTCTTCCAATTCTTCTCCAAGCCATTGAATTGCATTCACAATTTCATCGATTCTCTCAAAGTATTCTGAAATGTTTTCTTCTTCCTTCATTTTCAGACTTTCAAATGGGGTTTTAAAAGTCTAGAGTTAGCTCGTTTTACTTTAGAGTCTCCTTCATAAATGGTCTGCAATTTGTCCTAGATTTCCTAAATGTTGTCTTACAGTTCGTTACTTTGGCAAAGAGTGTTCTAACTAATCTTGCCAAGATTGCATTAACAGCTTTGGCATTGCTTCCAAACTTTTTAACTCCTTCAAGATCTGTAGGAGTGTCTTTGGGATATGTGTACCTTGTTTATACAGACATCCAAACATCCAATCCAAGAGACATTATATGGATTCTCATTCTAATGCTCCAGTAAGCATAATATTCTGAATTAAATAGGGGCACTTTGGAGGAAACTTTTACTAGTTGATCCATAGAAATAAAATGTTTTATCTTAAGTGTTTAAATTTTTAATGAAGATCCTTCTCTGATACCAATTGTTGGAATATCAAGCAATACTGAGACGGGGGGGTCAATTAGTATTTCACTATTCTTAAATTTTATCACAATTAAAAACGGAACTAACAAAGAAAATAGAAGACACAATTTTATCGTGGAAGCACAATTGGGAAAACCACCAATTCTTTTTAATAGTGCAAAATTATATTTACAATCAATTTGCAAGCTCCAACTTGCTGGATGCACCAACATCCAATTTTTCAGCTACAACTGAAGGATGCACCAACACCCTATTTTGTCAGCTACAACTGACTTGATGCACCAACACCCTATTTTTTCAGCTACAACTGACTAGATACACCAACGCCCTTAGCAGGCTGCAACCTACCCTAGCACCACCCTTTCACCCTATTTTGTCTTCTTCATATTTCTAGAATTTATTTCCTTCAATTATGGATCTTCATTGGTCTCAGCCTATTCTTGTTTCTCCTTCAACCTAAACACCCGAGACATCTTTCTTCCATATCAAATGTGTGTTTATATAAACTCATCCTTTAACCATTGCATCTCTTCAAACTAAGTTCATGCCATTTCATCTAAATGACTTTTCAAATCTCTGATAATTTATACTTTAATTCGTAATTCTGTTTAATGCAGGTTTTTAATTAATTAATTAATTAAAGCCTTCATTGATTATCTTCAAGCCTACATGACTCATTCATCTCAGGCATGCATCCTTCTTCCATCTGCTAACTTCCTTTACCCATTGTGGGCATTTCTTTAGCCCTTGTGGGCATATTACAACCTCTTGCGGGCATCTTTTAGCCCTTGCGGGCATTTCTTTAGCCCCTACAGGAATAATAAAGCTCTCGGGAGCTTTATGCTTCAAGCCACTGTGGGCATTTCCTAGCCCCTGTGGGCATAGCTGTAACCTTGTGGGCATAACTGAGCCCCCTTGCAAGCATCTTATAAGCCCCCTTGCGGGCATCTTATAAGTCCCTTATGCGGGCATGTTATAAGCCCCTTGCGGGCATATTTGAGGCCCCTTGCGGGCATTCTTAAGCCCCTGCGAGCATTCCTAAGCCCCTACGGGCTTATTCTTTAAACCCTCTTGTGGAAATATTTATCCCTTTATGAATAACCATGTTTTTCTCTGTTTTTGGCAGACGAAGAACTCACATGTGAGAGCACCAAATAGGAATCTGACTACATGGCTGGATAGCCAGTTCATCAAGGAACAAGGCCATGCTAACTAATGAATTTTATCAACAAAAGGACACCTCCTTGCGGACAATAAAACAACATTTTTCTCATTTTGGCAGGCTTATATTTCGCACGTGTGAACTCTTGAGGCAAATATGAGCCTATGGATAGATAGAAAGTTCATAAAAGAACAATCCTATGTCACCTGATTAGTTTTATCAGCATAAGGACACCTCCCTGCGGGCATTTCCAAATGACCTCTTAGCCATGTGAATTTGACACTTAAACAAATTTTGCATTCTCCTAGACTTAGTCCAATCTGCCTAAAACATTGTTTTGGAATATCCATAATTTCTTCCTCATGCACTTTCAAGTCAATATGAGAACATGGTCAGGTAGACAAAACAACAACCTACAAGAGGACCATATGGTGTGGCCATTTTCTTCAACCTACAAACTATGGTGGGAATTTCCCTGAGGCCACTTAGGCATTTTTGCTACTTTGGTGTAAAAGCAACCTGAAACCCTGTTTTGGCAGGCTGTTAACTTTTTCATCAAATACCTTCTGTGAAAACTAAGACCATGGTAAGATAGCCTCTTCAACAAGCTATAGCATGATAGTTTCAAATAGTTTTTATCATTCACCTATGAGGTATGGAGGGCATTTCCCGAAGGATAAGCCCCATAATCCCCCTTGCAGGCATTCTTATATAGTTACATACTACTTCAAATTGTTGTAGCTTTGGTGATTATTGCTATACCAGAGGGATTGCATGCTATCATTATGATGTGATTGGATCTCAGTACTTGTAAGATGGCAAAAAATAATGATGTTGTCCCTTAAATTTCTAGTGTGGAAACATTGGGCTATGTTGTAGTGATTTTTTCTTATAAGAGAGACACTCTTAGAACTAATCAGATGCCAGTAACTAAATTTGTGGCCATAGTTTTGGTTGACTTCGAGAGCCTAATGTTGAAGGAACAACATAACATCCTAAGAATGGAAGAATGTTAAATTCGTCACAACATAATATGAATGTAAATTTGGAAACTCTATCGGGAATTCTGCAGTTTTCAATGATGCAGGGATACCTTTTCAAGGTCACTAGTCACTACATGCTACTAGAATTCCGATTGAGACATGTTTGAAGTTTAGTACATAGCGAAATGATTGCTTTTTTTATCAGTTAAAATGTTATGTTTTACCATGTGAAAATGCCAAGGCCAAGTTGGAAGTACTTAAACTGGTAATGAAAATGAACAGAATGAAATGTCAAATTTGTAAAACAAATAATGAAAGGGGAAGAAAAAGAACCCTAACACTCTTTTTAATTGAGATACAAAATTCTGATTTTATGATTCTATGGCTCTCTCATAGAAATCAAACATCTGATTTGATCGTTCTAACTTCTAGCATAACCTCTCTCTATTTCTTTCTCGTTTGGTGCATGAGGGTTTTGGTTGAAAAGATCGGAGTTCATGTGATGAAAGCACCATTGTCAATGGTGGCATAATGAAATTACGTGAGTGCTTATGCCCATGATATGGTTTAACAAACATATTTAGTATTTAAAATTCTTGTCTTTTTACAACAATGCATTGTAGAATGGAGTTATATTTACTAATTGAATTTCTGATGAATTTTTATAGGTAAGTGTGATTGGTGGATACAAAGATCAAAGGGATTGGCTTTGTTGGAGTTTGATAATTGAATTTCTGATGAATTTTTATAGGTAAGTGTGATTGGTGGATACAAAGATCAAAGGGATTGGCTTTGTTGGAGTTTGATAATTGAATTTCTGATGAATTTTTATAGGTAAGTGTGATTGGTGGATACAAAGATCAAAGGGATTGGCTTTGTTGGAGTTTGATTTTATTTGGTAATCTTTGGGTGTTATCTCTCAGTATAGGTTGTTATATATAACCAACTCCCCATTTCTGTCTCGTTCTTTGCCATACACATTACTCTTTGTATAAAGTTTTTAGTTCATGAGTGTCCTATGTTTTCTTCTAGAAAATAATTAGGATGATGTTAAGGTGGACTTGGTATACTATTTATGTAATAATTCAGTTTTTTAGCTTTGCTAATTTAAAAATTAAGTATTAATTAAGTTTTTTAAGATTAATTTTTTTAAATTTTGAGTTTTATTATTACTTTTCATTTAAATTATTGTACTTATTTAATTATTTAAAAATTAAATATTAGTTAAAATATTTAAAATTATTATTATTTTTTTTAATTTTATAAAATTTAAAAATACATATATTTTATTAGTTTAAATATATTATAATTTCAATTTCAATATTCTAACCAAAAAAATATAAAATACTTGACACTCACCTATATTTCTCAAACAATATCAAAACTCATCCACAAATAAAATGTCCCTCTATAATCCAATTCTTATGATTTAAAAGAAGTTTTAGGCTACATATGGCATACATGATTCAAACAAAAATTCACTATGTATCCATCAAATATCACATTGAGTCAAGGCACACATTTCTTACAATCTTTTTTCCCTGAACGATGTTGCATCAAAGTTAGTTTACAAATTTTCTTCTTTAAACTATTATTGTTAAGATATCTCAGCAACAGCTTAAAATTCTATTGTAAATTATAAAATAATATATTTATTTTGTATTTAAAATTAACTTTTTTATTTTTTATATATGAAAAATTTATAATATTGTTATTAATATCTAAATATAATATGTAAAATTACACTACATTGATTTATGATTATTAATTTAGTTTTTATCAGCTTTTCAAGATTCCCACTTTAACTTATAATTATTGATTTAGTTCTAACGTTTCAAGATAATATTGATTTAGTTCTTAGTAACATTTCAAGGTCTGAATGTATAATTATATGATTGTGCTAACACTTTGAGATATCAAATAGTATCTCTTAAAGTTATTAAATTTATTTTTAATAAAATTATAGGTTTTGTATTAATATTTTTAAATTTTATTTAATGAAATTATATATTTTCTTATAACATTTACATAAGTAAGATCAAATATATTTTCTAATCGTATAGTTAAATCATGAAATATATCTTAATGACATCATATGTTTTCTAATAATATTTAATGTTAAAGTTATCCAATATACTTTTAGTGATATTTTCTAATAATATTTAATGTTAAATTCATACGCGAAACTAAATACTATTCACATTGCAATTTAACGTGTTGCCAAAGAAACACTAAAATTAAATTTATCATCTCAAAATTATCTATAAAATTTGTTTTATTTTATATAATTTTGTAAACATTAAAAAATAATTATGTGAAGGTTGTCTTCACACGATGATGCTTATTTAGTTTAGCTATACCAATTGCATCAAAGTGTTTTTGCATAATGTTATTTTACATGATAGAAATATTTTAAAAATAAAATTAAAAGTAAATATGTTAATTGATTTTAATATTATTAATTAACATATTTTTCTTTTAAAATTTTTATTATTTTTATTTAAGATATTTATATAATGATTATGATAATAGTTATTAATTGAAATTAATTTTGGTTTATTATATTTTGAAAAGGAAAGAAGTCATTTGGTTTTCTTTAAAATTTTATTTATATTTTCGTCAAGCTTTAGAAAAAGCATTTATAAATTTCCATAGTTTTGATGAATTAAAAGATTAGAAAGGTCAATATTGTAACAATTATTTAGAAATTGGGTCTAATAGTTTGAAAGTGATTTTCATCTTCAACTCTCTTTGTCTAGCAAAGACGTCAAATTCATTCAGCCAAAGACATTTAGGAAGTGTCCAGCACCCTATTTCACTATGGAGCTTGTGAGAGTTTGTTCTTATTGTTTAAGAATGTTGATTTTCTAATTGTTTAGCACCCTATTTCATTATGTAGTTTGTGAGAGTTTGTTCTTATTTTAGAAATGTTGATTTTCTTCTTTACCATTGTTAAAACAGAGAGATACTTATCTTCTCACTCTATGACACCTCTTATCCTTAAATTAAGATGAAATATTGATTTTAATATTATCACTACTAGACCCCCCAATGATTTAGTGAATACTTACTTCTTTATACCAATCTCGTTGAAGTTGTAGGTGGTTTTGACTAGAGTGTGAAGCAATCTTAGGAATCTTCATGTATCCCATGTTGTTTAACTTGTTCTTATACATTAGGTACCTATTCATAGTCATGTTCTCAATCACGAAGAGACTGAGTTCTATGAGGAGGATAGATAGGGCGTATTGTCTTAAATCTTGAGATTGTATGAAATAAATTGATTTTGGAGTTATCATATCCTTCTCTGTGATTATGTAGAGATGTTGACTCTATAATAATTTTTACATCCTCTGTTAATCATTTTCTCAATGCTAAGTATACAATGAAGATGGATTCCAATATATTTATACGAAGTGGTATCCTCCAAGTTGTTGTTGTAAATTAAAATATTATATTAAATAGTGATATAGCGACAGGAGTCACTGATAGACTAATCAAGAAAACCAAGAAGGTAATTAAGAAGAGAAATGGGGCGAAGCTGATGGTTGGGGAAGATATAAGGGTGGCGGGGGTTTTGGAATTAGCTGGAAAAAATCTAGTCGGACGATTCTTTGGAGTTAGAATGAAGGAACAGCCTTTGAGGGACTGGTTGAATAATAATTGGGGTCCAGCCATCGGATATATTCCTGAGTTTTATATTATGACGAAGGGTTGGCTGGGCTTCAAGATGAATAATGAAATGGATGTTGCCGCAGTTCTTGGTAAGGTATGGCTGTGGGGGAGGACTGCTCTGAGCTTAAAAATTTGGAATCCTTGTTTTGATCCCTGACGGGAAAAAAAAGGGGCGGCTCAGGTCTGGGTAAAAATGCCTGGATTGCCTTTGGAGTTCTGGAATGAGACTTTTATCAAGGTTATGGGGAATAGTATAGGTAAGACTTTGTTGGTAGACCTGTCATTCAAATTTTTAGCCAAGCGGACGGTGGCCAAAGTTTTGGTGGAGGTGGACATCTCTTTCGGCCTTCCAGATGTAATAGAGATAGTGGTTGGATCCTTCAGTTTTGCTCAGGTATTGGACTATGTTAACCTACCTTTTCGATGTGGCAGATGTCATGTATATGGACATATTATTAAGGACTATCTTTTACCTTTCACAAGGAAGAAATGGATTGTAAAAGAGAGAGGTGTTTTGGGGGAGGCAGGAAGGGTGCATTCTAAGTTAGCAGAGATTGAGCCCGTGAATCTGGGAACTGAGTGTTCTGCTTTGATTCAAGAAAGGGTTTTCGGGACTGGAAATGAGGATTCTATAAACCCTATCCATTCATCAGAGAATTGTTTTAAAGGAAGTACAGATATTTCGAGGGTCCTTTCTCCTGTGCTAGCTCAGATGGACGGCAAGGTTGACGAGGGGCCTGCGGAGGCAAGGTTGACGAGGGGCCTGCAGAGTTTGTGTTGGAGAAATCTGGTAAGTTATCATAGTCTCAAACCCTTATTCCATTAAACAATTTAATGTCGAAAAATAAGTTTCTTACATTTAGTCCTCTGGCTAGTCTAGTGTTAGCTAGTCTAGGGTTAGCTAGTCCAGGGTTTTATTTAAGGAAATGCAAAAGCATGATTCGTAGTCAGCATAAGACGGAAATCTTGTCCTTTGTGAGTCAGAAAAAGCATGATTTTCCTTGGGAGTTTGCTTACCCTTACGCTTTGAGATCTCGAGGATCTTTAGGATCGACACTGTCTTGCTCGAAGGGGGGGGAGATTAACAATGATCCCTTGGTGTTGGCTCGAAGGGGCATTAGGGAGGATTTAAGTTTTCGCTTTACCTCTTCTACGGATTTACGGGTGCTTAGAGATTTTCCTCAGAAGGAGGTGTTTCTACGAAATTGATGTCTTTTAATTGTCGAGGGTTAACCAGCAACCCTAAACTGCTAGCTCTAGGTAGATTGGTAGAGATTAATGGCTCTGATATTTTGGTTTTACAAGAGACTATGTGTGGGGGGGAGGGTCTGGTTTCTAAGTTGTCTCAGATGTTCAAAGGTTGGTGTTTTACTTGGGTGGACAGTGTGGGTTTATCGGGAGGTTTGATTTCGGGGTGGTGGGATACTTTTCACCTTTTGAACTGTTTTTCTTTTCAATCTGGTCCGGGGACGACTCTTTTTGGACTGGAGCTAGGTTTCAGTTTTAACATATTGAATATCTATGGCCCTTATAACCGTAAACCGTCTTTTTGGAACAATTTTTTCAAAAAAGCCTTTTTACAAGAATACCATTTTATTGTTGCAAGAGATTTGAATATAACTTTGAATAGCGGGGAAGTATGGGGTTTTGGGGCTTGGTTAGACCCTTTTTAGGTGTAATTTTTGCAACATCTAGAAGATGGTGATATTTTGGATCTGGAACGTTTGGTGTTGAGTCCAACCTGGTTTAACAAACGTTCTGGCGAAGCTGCTTTAGCTAAAAGACTGGACTGATTCCTAACTAATGGGGCTTATCTTCTAGGAGTGGGAAGCACTCATTCCTAGAGACTGATTGGAGGTGGCTCTGATCATTTACCGATTATGAGCATTTTTGAGAAGGGGGATAAGAAGCCTGGAACGCCCTTCAAGTTCAATCCTTAGTGGTTGGCGCAAGAGGATTTTAAAGATCTTATCAGAAATAACTGGCATAAGTTTGATTGCAACATACCAGATCCTTGTGAGCAAGAATTTGTTGACAATCTAAAAAGGGTTAAGGATCTAAGTATGGTGTGGTCAAAGAATATAAGGGCTAAGAGGGATGAATGGCTTAAGGAAGTGGAGCAGCAGATTGAGAATCATTACGAAAATAATCAAGTTCCGGTTGATGCTTTTGGACTCTTGGAACTTCATCGGCTTGAGGGAATCAAGGATAAGCTTTTGCTAGGCAGAGAAGTGGACATCAGAATGCAGAACCGAGTGGTTTGGCTTACTCTTGGAGATGAAAATACTGCTTTCTTTCACAAGATGGTTGGACATCGTAAGCGTATTAATACTATATGGGATCTTCAGGACAGTCATGGGGAGAACTTGAATGGTTTTCTGCAGTTGTCTTTTGGGGGAGTAGATTTTTTTCAGGACCTTTACCGAAAACCTCGGGAAGATAATTTACAGGAGACGATCGCGACTGTGGGTAAGTTCAATTCATGGGTGACGAAAGAGGATAATGAGGTTCTATGTGGACCGGTCTCGTTGGACAAGCTACAGAATGCTTTGAAGAAATTAAAAAAAGAAAGGAGCCCGGGCCCGGATGGCTGGTCCTCGGAGTTCTGTATAGATTTTTTTATCTGGTTAGTGAGGACCTATTGAGGGTGGTGGAAAAGAATAGAACTTCAGGTATATTAAAGGCCAGTATTAATTCCACATTCATTGTGTTGATTCCTAAGCTCGATAAACCGAAGTCTTTTAGTGACTTTCGTCCTATCTCTCTATGCAATGCTTTATATAAGCTCATATCTAAAATCATAGCTGAGAGACTTAAGCTGATATTGGCTCTAAATATTTCCACAGAACAGTTTAGGTTCCTTCCAGGTAGAAGTATTCATGAGGCAGTTGGGTGTGCTCAAGAGGGCATTCATACTCTTAAGTCTAAAACGTGCAATGCTAAAGTCCTGAAGATAGATCTTTCAAAAGCTTATGATCGTACTAGTTGGCTATACATTCGTTTGGTCCTTGTTCAGATCGGATGTGGTTTGAGATTTGTGAATTGGGTTTGGTCATGTATTACCTCCATTAAATTCTCGGTTTTAATCAATGGAGCTGCTTCTAGATTCTTTGTCCCTGAACGAGGATTAAGGCAGGGTTGCCCTTTATCACCCTACTTATTCTTACTAGTTATGGAAGGACTGAGTCATCTGCTGGTAGAGGCAGTGGATAACAAGGTTCTGGAAGGTATTTGTTATGGAGAAATAAGATTAACCCATATATTTTTTGTGGATGATGCATTATTATTTTTGGGCAATTCGGTTGAGACGTGTGGAATCAAAGATTTGTTTTGGATTTTTAGCAGAGCGACAAGCATGCTTGTCAACTATGGTAAGTCAACTTGTTAGTATAATGAGATCAGTTTAGAAGAGGTGACTAGCTTTCTAGACCTTATGCCTATGGATGTTTTTCCGCTCTCCGAGGGTTTTTCTTATTTGGGATTTAACCTTAAACCTACTGTTTATCTAAAGTTCGACTTGAATTGGCTTATTGCGAAGGTGGAAGGAAGAATCCAGTTCTAGTGCAATCATTTTCTATCAAAGGGAGGGAAAACTGTCCTTATTAAGAGTGTGTTGAATGTTATTCCTGTTTATTGGATGAGCCTGGTGAAAATTCCTCAAGGGTTTACGCATGCTTTACGAAAAATCTTTTTAAAATTCCTGTGGCAAAGTAAGGAAGCTCGAGGATTACATTGGTCGTCTTGGGAGTCTATCTCTAGACCTAAGGAAGCTGGAGGTTGGTGTATCAAGGATTTGAAAACTATGGGGTTGGCCTTACCTTCTAAGTCGGTCTGGCAGCTGATTTCTAAGGACGGACAATGGCAGGGGATTATGAGACATAAGTATATGATAGAGGGTTATTTACTTTGTTGGATCCGTAAGGAGAGGAAAAATGGGTGTGGAGGGTCACTATTCTGGAAGAATATCAATTATGCTTTTCCCATTATTGGGGACAGATTAATTTGGCATGTGGGGAATGGGCTGGAAGCCAGAATAGGCTTGGATAATTATAAAGGGGTTATTCAAAGTATCAGATTACCAGAGGAATTACTCATTTTTTTATCTGTTAGGGGTTACAAGGTGTTGGTGGATATAAAGGATGGGATCAGTATGTACTCACAGAAATGGAAAGATGCGGCAGGTTTGTATTTACCGGATCGTTGGACTGAAACCTAGAATCATTGGATAGAAAATCTAGAAAAAGGTTTTATAGTATTGAGGAACAAACCTGATGTGTTACACTGGTATGGGTGTGAGGGAGAAGGAAGCTTCACAGTGAAAGCAGCTTACAACTTGCAGTGGAAAGATCATATTGCAGATGACCCATGGTGGTGGAAGAAAATTTGGAAAGTTAGGAAAACCTTCAAAAGAAAAATATTGACCTATGGCATATTCTGAAGAATAAGATTCCTACTTCAGAGTGCTTAAAAAGAAGATTTTTGGAAGGACCGGGAAGATGTAGTCTTTGCAGGTCAGGGGATGAGGATACTGCTCATTTATTTTCTAAATGCCCCTTCATATGGTAGGTTTGGGTAGGGTTAAGACAGAAAATTATCATGGTTCAGGTGGAGGATGGGGAGTCTTTCGAGCATACTATAAAGCTATGGTTTGAAGAGTCAAGCCTGAAAAAAATTTGAATACTGATATTTTTGGTGCCTTGGGTTGTTTGGCTAGCAAGAAACATGCCAGTGTTCGAAGATGTTAACCAACCAAGTTTTTATGTTACATTCCAGATCTTGGCAATTTATCACCTCTTTGAAGAACCGGAGAAGACATTTAGTATCAGAGTTCCTAGAGAATTGGTTTTCACAGCAAACAAAGTGGTGGGTTTTTTTGATGGAGCCTGTTCAAATAAAGTATGTGGACTTGGGGGTGTTCTCAGGTGTTCAGTAAGTGAGACTTATCGTTTCCAAGCTAACGTAGGTTCTGGAACCAACAATAGGGCTGAGGGCTTTGCCCTGCGTACCTTACTTCTTCTTGCTAAAGAAAGGAAGACTGTTATTCTTAAAGTATATGGTGATTCTGAGTTATGGATGCGATTTATGAACAAGGAATTTAGCTTCCAAAATCATTCACTCCAAAATCTAGGTAGTAATGTGGTATAGTAGGCAATTTTTTTTCAGAAGATCAGCTTTACTCATATCTATAGGGAACAAAATTCTAAAGTTGATCCTCTCTCCAAAGAAGGTCTTAAGATGGATGAAGGAGTATGCAAGATTACATCTATTTTGCAGGATCAACAAGCTACCATATTTACCACTTTATTTACTATGATCTAATACTTTAAGCAGGTTTTTGAGTTACGATCGACAAATCTTTTTACATTTTTGTGAACTTTCTAATTACAAACTTCTGTATATTTTGTAAGCCATTATTAGCTTGTGATATTATAGTCATCAGGACTACTATCGTGTTTTTACAGCACCTGTGGAATGTATTGTTTTGTTCTCTATAGATCAATTAAATACGCTTTTTTCTTGGGAAAAAAAATATTATTACATTAGTGGAAAACTTAATAAATTATGTAAATTATTTAAAATTTGATGTTTAACTAGTAAGTTGTTTTTATTAGAAGATTATTATTTTTAAATTTATTTTAGTAGTTTTTGATAGAGGAAGTGATCCGTTAGGGAAGACTATTTGTTTTTGTTGGATGTGGTAGATAATTGTTAGAATTAATGCTTACTTTTGTAGAGTCCGTTTAGGTTTGTTGGAAATTGTTGAGATATTCTCTCACTCTCTCTTCCTACCTCTAAAACAAATTTGCTCTCACAACAACTAAAAGAAATTTATATATTTGCAGTACCAAGTTGAAGATAATATGAAGTGTGAAGCATTTTGAATGAAGAAATATCTTCTATCCTATTTTCTAGAGCCGATTCTCGCTTAACTCCCACGTGGGAGGGAAAATAAGATGTGGGAGTCATGATAGCCGATTAGGATCACTGTGTAGATTGTGATGTTAATAATCAAACAAAATGAAAACCCTAATTTATATATACTGGAAACTCCTGATTAAAACAATGAGTAGAAAATTAATAGCGGAAGCATACCTGAATCCATTGAAGGAGAAACCTTACAGGAAGAGAACCCTTTGAGATGGTCTTCCAATTCTAGCCACTAGATTCTGTGTCAACTTCTCTCTGAGAGGATTTTCAGAAATTGGAATGCGTCGTCGTACAATGGGGACCATAACCCTATTTATAAACCGCTAGGGCAGTTTTATCACAATAACCGCTAGGGCAGTTTTAATTTTATCACAATTATATTTCCGCCCCTCATAGAAATAATAATTATCTAATGGTATCTACACAATAATCTCATGACAATTATACCCTTAAGCCAATTAATCAATTATTAATTAGATCACTATATTTAGGCTTAATTAAATGATAGCACACACATTTTAATTATTTACATGTGTGGCCCAAATTATAGATTAATTACAAAAATTAATCTAACAATCTCCCACTGGGCCACATGCATATGTAATCAAATAAATGTGCTTAACCTTATGAGCTCAAAATTTGCTATTATGTCCTTAGGGTATATCCGAACAACCTGGTCCATTAACTATACTGACATAGGATCAAGGTGGCCTTTGTTACATCAATCGTTACTAGACCAATCAATGGTCACATATATCTACACAGCTAAATGACATAGATCAATCATGAGTGCATAGCATGGAAATTACATGCAATGTGATCTATTCATGCCTATTTCCAACTGGTCCTACTTAACTTTATTAAGATCAAATCTTTAGCATAATTTAACAGAGTGCAATAAAATGAATACTTTATTTCTGCAGAACACAATCCAAATGTATAGATAAAGTCTAAACATAACATAGAGCAATATACAATGAATAATATAAACTCCCACTAAATTTGGATATCCTCAAATGAGACAACACCCATATGAGCAGTGTGCTCATGAAAGACCTTGGGTGGTAATCCCTTTGTAAGCGGATCCGCTATCATGGAGTTTGTTCCAATATGCTCTATGGATATCTGTCCACTCTGTACTTTTTCTTTTACAACTAGGAACTTGATATCAATGTATTTTGATTTTGTAGAACTCCTGTTGTTATTGGAATATAAAACTACTGATTTATTGTCACAAAATATCTTCAGTGGTCTTTCAATACCATCCAGAACACGCAGCCCAGTGACAAAATTTCGTAGCCATATTCCTTGATTGGATGCCTCATAACATGCTACAAACTCTGCTTCCATGGTGGATGAAGTTATGAGTGTCTGTTTGGCAGACCTCCATGAAATTGCTCCACCATCCAACAGATAAATATAGCCTAATGTGGATCTTCTGCTGTCTTGGCATCCAGCAAAGTCGGAGTCGGAATACCCAATGATCTCTAACTGATCCGATCTCCTATATGTAAGCATGTACTCTTTTGTTCTCTTTAAATATCTCATAACCCTCTTGGCTGCTCTCCAATGATCCATTCCAGGGTTACTTAGATATCTGCCTAACATACCAACAATGTACGCAATATCCGAACGTGCACATACCTGAGCATACATTAGACTCCCCACAGCCGAAGCGTAAGGAATCTTCTGCATTTCTTGACTTTCTAAACTATTTTTAGGGCATTGATTAAGACTGAATTTGTCTCCTTTAGCGACAGGGGTATCACCTGGTTTGCTATTTTGCATGCCATACCTTTGGAGGACTTTATCAATATAGGTCCTTTGTGACAATCCTAAAATACCCCTAGAACGATCTCGGTGTATCTGGATTCCTAAGACAAAGGAGGCATCACCAAGATCTTTCATCTCAAAATGTTTTGATAAAAAACTCTTGGTGTCGTGCAATATGCTAATATCATTTGTGGCTAGCAATATGTCATCGACATATAAAACCAGGAAAATATACTTACTCCCACTGAATTTGTGATACACACATTCATCCATAAGATTTGCCTCAAAACCACATGAGACAATAATTTGATGAAACTTGAAGTACCACTGACGAGAAGCTTGCTTGAGCCCATAAATGGATTTAGTTAATTTACAAACCATATTCTTTGAGTCTTCGGACACAAAATTTTCTGGTTGTACCATATAAATTGTTTCATCAATGTCACCATTGAGAAACGCTGTTTTAACATCCATTTGATGTAATTCAAGATCATAATGTGCAACTAGTGCCATGATTATCCTGAAAGAGTCCTTTGTAGAAACTGGAGAGAAGGTCTCTTTGAAGTCAATTCCTTCTTTTTGAGTAAAGCCTTTAGCTACAAGACGTGCTTTATATCTTTCTACATTACCATTTGAATCCCGCTTGGTTTTAAATATCCATTTACAACCAATGGGCTTCGTACCAACTGGTAATGGGACAAGTTCCCAAACTTTATTGTCTTGCATAGATTTGTACTCTTCATTCATGGCTTCAATCCATTTCTGAGAGTTGAACTTTTCATGGCTTGCTGGAAGTTGATTGGATCATCTTCCATCATTCCACTTTCTACCTCACGTTCCTGGAGATATACGATATAATCGTCCGAAATTGCATTTCTCCTCTCTCTAGTGGATCTCCTTAATGGCATATTTTCTTGAGGTTGTTGAGTTTGTTCTTCAGGAGCAATGTCCTCATTTGCAATTAAGGGTTGAACAATATTGTCTGTTGGTTGAGGATCCAAATTTACTTCTTGATCAATGATAGGTAGTGAAACCTGTACATTATCAAAAGCAATAGTAGATTCCTCTTCCTCCTCAAGGACAATATTCCTAGCCTGATTTCTCCCCCCAAACTCAACATCCTCAAAAAATTTTGCAGTTCCCATCTCAAAAATTGACCTAATAGCAGGATCATAAAATTTAAAACCCCTTGATCGCTCTGCATAGCCAATAAAGTAGCTGCTAACTGTTTTAGAGTCCAGTTTCTTTTCATGAGGCTTATAAGGTCTCGCTTCAGCTGGACATCCCCAAATATGAAAATGCTTTAAACTGGGCTTTCGACCCGTCCAAAGCTCATAAGGCGTTTTAGCAGCCGCTTTAGTTGGCACCCGATTTAGGATATAAGCTGCTGTTTTGAGTGCTTCACCCCATAGTTTTTCGGGTAAAGTAGAATGACTAATCATACTCCTTACCATGTCCTTAAGAGTTCTGTTTCGTCTTTCTGCTACACCATTCATGCTAGGTGATCCTGGCATGGTGTATTGAGGGACGATCCCACATTCCTCTAGGTATTTAGCAAATGGTCCTGGACATTGTTCACCTGATCCGTCATATCTACCATAGTATTCACCACCACGGTCAGATCTGACGCTCTTTATTCTTTTGTTGAGTTGTAACTCAACTTCTGCTTTAAATGTTTTGAACACGTCCAATGATTGTGATTTCTCATGTATAAGAAATAGGTAGCCATATCTTGAATAGTCGTCTATGAATGTTATAAAGTACTGTTGACCATTCCAAGATGCCGTAGGGTATGGTCCACAGATATCTGTATGAATTAATTCTAAGACGTCTGTAGCTCTATTGGCACCTAATTTCTTTGTTTTGGTCTGTTTTCCTTTAATACACTCAACACAAATATCAAAATCTGAAAAGTCAAGTGATTCCAAAATCCCATCGGACACAAGTCGCTCAACTCTAGATTTAGAGATATGACCTAGGCGTTTGTGCCACAATAAAGCCGAATTATCTTTATTCAATTTACACTTCGTACCTCGTGATTCCACATGCAAGGTTTCATTATAGGACGGAACAGTTTCCAACAAATATAGATTATCATAAACATTAAGTAAACCGATTCCAACAGCATTTGTTAACACCCAAAAAGTGTTCACTACCTCATCTACCACATTATATGACTCATTTGTCCATTTTCCTACCATATTTCCCTTAAAAACCTCCAAAATCCCACTAAAAAGCCTCCAAAAGGCCTAAAATACCTCCAAAAGGCCACAAAACCCTTAAAATAACCTCAAAAAGGTTAAAAAATCCATTTTTCCTCCAAAAATATCCAAAATTCCTCTAAAAATAGCAAAAACCTCCTAAAAAGGGAAGGAATAATATAAAATAATGAGGAAAAGGAGGAAAAAACCCTATACAGCTGCCCAAAACCTTGTGTTTCCCAAAACCATGGGTCAGCACTCCACCACCAAAAAACTATAAATAGGTGATGGAGATCCCTTATTCCACATCCACAATCACAAGCACCCTTACTCTGCGAAAATCTCTCTCGAAACCCTAGTTCACCATTGAACTACTTTCACCTTGAGAGCCACTTTTGGCCCATTCCCACCATTGGAGAAAGAGAAGGAGCATATTGGAGCTTGGAGCATCCTCTTGGACATTGCAAGGGCTTCATCAATCTCCACATTGGAGGTAATATCAATACAAAAAAGCCATTCTTTACATCTTTTGTTTATGTTTAATGCACAATGTTTACAATAGTTTATATCTTTGTTTTAGCTTAATTATTTACATTTACTGAACTGCTACTAAGGAGTCCATTCTCCTTAGTAGGTGCTCATTTGCACAAGCTAGGGGTAAAACCCTAGCTACAGTTTTGGCGACTCAACTGAATTTTGAATTTCTGGTTTCCGTTTTAAAAAATTTTCCCTTTCGGCTGTCCCTTTCGGCCGCCGTACATCGCATTTTTTCCCTCTGCAGTCGCGTCCCGACCGCGTCTTTCAGGCCTTTACCCGCGACCCGACCGCGGCTCTCAGACTGCTTCCAACGCCCCGCCGGTGGATTCAAGTCTGTTACCTGCGATCCGACCGTGGCTAATCAGCCTGTTTGCTACGATCTGACTGCGCCTGTCGGCCACTTTCCCGCGTCCCGACCGCGTCTGTCAGCCTCTTTGCCGCGACCCGACTGCGTTTTTTCCCCTGTTTGTTGCATCCCGACCGCATCTGTTGGTTCGAAAGCCACGACCCGACTCCGTCTGTTTCCCTCAAACCCGTGGTCCGCCTGTTCCGATTCGCCACCGACCCGCGGTCTGATTTCTGCATTTTTTCCCTGTTTTGAGCCCAGCCCCTTTTGCTGCAATATTTTCTGCATCTGAACAGCCCTCTGTCCTACCTGCAGCCTCACTTCCTTACAGCCTTTCTGCAACACAATTTCTGTTCCTTTTACAGAATCTTTTTAAAAATTTCAGTATTTTTTAATTCAGAAAATTTTGCAAGTTCAAGTTTCAATTTCAGTATTATTGATAGTTGGAAGTTGCCCCCCTTGTGGCACTTCTATTTTGGGTTCATCACCTCACGAGCACACACTCTGTCACATAAATCAAGTGAGCCTTAAAAAGTACCTAATTGAACCAACATTCTAACCCCACTTAGGGAACACAAAAGAATCATTGTAGTTAGGTAGGGTCGGGGGGATAGGATTCCAATAACACCCCTCGGTCACTTTCACTTGAGACATAGTTGTTGTCCAAATAGGGAACCAAAATCCCCTAGTACTTTTTGGCACAGTCACGACCAGTTTATCAGAGGGCCTCTCCCTTAGGAGGGTTGAAGTCGGGAGACTGGTTCCGGAGGCCTGAGTGGAATACCGCACTCCATTCAGTAACCGAAGGGTTACCTTTCGCGGTTCGCAGGATATCCCTGTATAGGGGTATTGCGGTCAACGGACTAAACGGCAGATTCACCTTTCTGGACGTGTCATGAATGGGGTATCTTAGTTTCCATTCTTCTAGGATTGACTACCCGGTGTCCCTCCCAGTAGGGGGATATCATAGCCACTTGGCTTTCCTACTCATATTGTCTGACTTGGATTTCATCACCTTGCAGAGGATATGTTTAGTTGAGTCAGAATACTTTTAGTTAGGTGTTTGCATGCTCCTTTACCTCCCTTTGGTCTAGTGAGTCCACCATTTTATGTTTCTAGGAAACCTGCTGCTTGTTGGTATTCTGACCATCTTTGTTGTTACTCCACCTATTGTAGCACAGCTGTTGCAGTGGGTGTTTTGAGTTGGTTGTTGGCCTGAGTGCCTTGTTTTTTAGCTCTCCTTCTGCACACTCGGTTGCATTAGGCTTTTTTGAGCTGTTTTTACTCACCTCAACCCACAGAGATTAGACCTCATCTGTCACCATTGAGTCCCCGAGACATTCTTGGTGCCTCAGGGGCGAGCCCCCACAGCACGGTTCATTTGACACCACCCGTCATAGATTCCGATCATCATCCGTTGATACCACTCATCACAGATCTAGAGCCTTGTCACTTGACTCCACTCGTCAGCGACGTAGGTCTCCGTCACCAGATATTGACGCACCTTACTTTACCTCGAATTCTGGGACAGAGTCTGAGAACCCCATTTACACTGCCCCCACTAGCCCCATGGCTGGCGTGACTTCCACTCCTTTTGTTGTAGGGACCATTGGTGGCACATCCACCACTACACCAGTTACTATACCTGCTTTGGGTATACCCTCCATGGGGCCCCCATCTACTGCCCCCCTCACTACAGCCATTCCTGCAGCTGGGATACCTATTCCTACTTTGTCAGTGGCTCACACTACACATGGTGGTGCAGGCCCCTCCTATACTACCTCTGTTCCCCCACTTGGGGGCACCATCCCAAATCCTGTCCCTCCACTTGGGGGCATTGGCCCCAACTTGGTCCAACCCACTACTGTGTCGCATCCTCCTTCCAGTTTTCCATTTATGGCTAGCCTCAACCTACCTGACCTGGCTAGATTGACCAATGACCCTATCCGACACGACCCTACATGGCCTCATATGCCTACCAAGCTTCCCTCGGACATCCCTAAGTTCGAGGGTAAGGCAGGTGAGGACCCACAAAACCATATCATGTCTTTCCACCTATGGTGTTCCTCTAACTCCATAGTGGATGACTCTGTTCACCTCCGTCTCTTACAGCGCACCTTCACTGGCTCTGCAGCCAAGTGGTATATCGAGCAACCCCACAGGACCCATGCCACCTTTGCTTCCCTTGCCTCGACCTTTCTGCAGTTCTTCCAATTGCCTGTCCGCTACAACGCGGGCGTTGAGATCCTCTTATCTTGTAGACAAAACATGGCTACCCATATCACGAACCACATCCATGAGTGGCGTCGACGCCGTAGCTTATGCAAGATCAAACTAGACGACCGTATCTTCCTAGATTGGTTCCTCAAATCCCTTCTCCCTGTCATCGCTAAGGATGTCGCCTCAGAAAGACCCCAGTCTGAAGAAGAGGCCATCCTTAAGGCCCAACAGTTCGACCTCATTTACGCCCAGTCAGGTTACCTTAATACCATTATACCTGATGCCCCTCGCGGAGATCCATCCCCGCATGATGCACCGGGGGCATCCCATGCTGCAGACGGTATCATTGGCCATGTTTCTTCGCATCCCCAACCATTTTCCATAGCACGTCCTACCCCTGGCCCCGACCTTTCACGGGCCACCTCACAGTCTGGAGCAACGAACTCTTATGCTCCCATGACACATCACCATCATTCCCATGGACCCTCATGTCCACCGCAGTGCTTCGGTCATGCGACTCCCGCTTATGCCCCCCCGGTCGCACCTCAGCCCTACTACCATCAGCAACCCCCTCAAGTTGCTGCACCTGCTCAGCCTCAACCTGCATACCATCCACCGCAGCCTGCTCTAGCACCTGCGCAACCTCAGAATCCACCTGCTGCCCAAGGGCAAGTTTACGCCCAACAAAACCCGCAGCAGAACCAGAACAACCAACGCAACCAGGGCCAACAAAACCGCGGCAAGGGCCGTAATCGTGGAAACAACCAACCTACAGACCAAGCTGGTCAACCGGCGAATCCCCCTGACAACAATAATGCGGCCCCCGCTAATCAAAACCCTGATCGCCCGCCCAAGCAGGCTAAAAACCCCAATTTGTGAACGAACCACCCTTGTTCTATTTGCGGGGTCTATGGCCACTACACGCATGCTTGCCCACACTTGGAGCGATCTAGTCAACTCTGGGTTGACGATGCCCACCGCCAAGGGCAGGCAGCTCCTCAGGCGCCTCCCAACCCCCCTCAACCTCAGCAGCCACCTTTGGTGCTGCAAAACCCATTACCAACCCAAGGCGTCGTGAACACTCAGCCGTTGGCTCCCCCTCAAGCCAACGTACAACCCTAACAGCAGATCACGTACGCTGCTCCCGATCAACCCATGTTTGACTCGGGAACTCACCACTTGTTGATGATGTCATCCGCTGACGTCAACCTCCAGACTCGTCGGAACCAGTATGGTTCCACCACTGACGTACCTCCCACTGATAAACCTACTAATGCTCATCCCACCGATCAAGCGTTGCGTATACCTCCACCTCCACTTGACGGTGCTCCCAAAGCACCTCGTTTCCCACTTCGCCGTATCAACAATAACCCCAATGCGCGTGCTGCGTCAAACTACAACATTGTAGACGACCTAGCCCAATCTCCCGCAGCCATGTCCGCGTTAGAAGTTTTGAAGAACTGCCCTTCCCAGCGCAAGACTTTACTCTCCGCCATTGGGGGGATTGACCCAAATGATTCGAATTTGATGGCATTTGATTTAGACCAGTCTGAACCTCGCCTGCCTTCCACCCTAGCATTCCAAGTTTCTGTTTCCATTCGGAATCTTGTCATTCATCGATGCATCATCGATGAAGGTGCCTCCACATGCGTCATGTCTACATTCGTGTGGCAGAAGTTGGGATCCCCCACTCTCCAGCAGTCCACCACTGCATTACACACCTACGACGGTCGTTCGGCTCAGCCCCAAGGCCTCCTAGCCAATGTCCCCGTCCAGTTAGGTGGCAAAACTGTACTCATTGACATTGAGGTAATCAATGCCCAATTGGATTATAACCTTTTACTTGGCCGCAGCTATATGTATGCCATGCGGGCCGTTGCCTCTTCCGTCTTTCGCACCATGATGTTCCCCCATGAGGGACACGTGGTTAAGGTTGACCAGCTCACCTACTATGATCCCAGTGCTCCCGCGGCACCTGAAAATGTTCTCCCCATGGTTGAACAACCTGTTTCTCGTGCCACCACCTCGTTCGTTTCCTCTACGGGGCCTAGAGTCTACTCAGACGCGCCGATGACCTCCACCTTTCAATCCATTCCTCCCCCATCATCTACGCCCGAAGTGTCTGACTTATGTACCTTGTCCCACGACAACCAACCACCTAACAATCAACCACCCTTGTTGCCTAAACCACCATTGGTACCTAGCCACATTGGTGTTACACCGATCCATACCATCCCTTTTCTAGTCCCTCCATCGGGAGTAGTAAGCGCCCCGGTCATGGCTACCCTTAGCCTCCCGGGGTTAACCTTGGGATTATCCGTATGGTACCTTTCGCCTCCCGTTCGCTCGCCGACACCCGATGTCGTGCTCCAACCGGTGCAACCCATGGCTACTACCTCTCAGCCACCTCCTGGCGTCTCTACCCCTTCATCCTCCACGACTCCCCCTCCTACTCCCAAACCCACTGGGGGCAGAGGTCCACACCCTTACACTGCTATACCACCTCCCAAGACAGTCAAAAACCCTCCAGTATTTCGTGCTCCTCCCAAATGCTCGCTGTGTGACGAGTTGGGCCACGCGACCCACCAATGCCCACAATTACCAGCATTACAGAAGCACATGCAGATGCTCGACGATGACCCCAACATCCCAACTGTCGAACTAAACCCCACTCCCAAGCCTAAAGATAAGTCCCTACGTACCAACCACCCCTGCGCCATATGCGGTATTTACGGACATTACTCACATCATTGTCTCGATCTCCCGGATTACCGAGTGGCTCTCTATGAGATGAACAATCTGGATCTTGAGACGGCACCACCCACCATTGAGGAGATTCACCCCCCGGTCTCTCCCCCCTCAGGGGAGGTCAACACCATTTATATGATCTCTTCCACCACTACTCCATCGTCAACCGATTTGACGACGCAAAATTTCCGTACTGATGAGGAGATTCTTGAGGCCCTCACCGCCCCTGATTATCCTTGGGATGATATGCATCATCGTTC
The DNA here is from genome assembly GCA_027924585.1 of Larix kaempferi. Taxonomy (NCBI): domain Eukaryota; kingdom Viridiplantae; phylum Streptophyta; class Pinopsida; order Pinales; family Pinaceae; genus Larix; species Larix kaempferi. The sequence continues at coordinate 16,667,598 of BSBM01000074.1, read as the reverse complement.
CTACTTCATCCCAGAAGAATCCTCCTCTAGCACAGCCGCCCAATTCACGGTTGAATCCAAAGACTTCCTTCCCACTAAGGTCGACTGGTTCAAGGACCCTATTCCTGCTCCTGACGCCTTCGAGGAAGGTAACATGGCCAACATCTCATCCATCATCCAAGTTGATATCGCTGCCCCAGGCCGTGCCCCTGAACTCATCACTTTAGGAGCATTCTGCAGTAAACAAGAGATTGAAGATTACATAAACCTTTTCAGAGAATTCCGTGATGTCTTTGCCTGGTCCTATACCGAAATGCCTGGTCTTGACCCCGCAATTATAGGGCACCACATTGACACATGGCCTGATGTACCTCCCGTCCGTCAGAAACAGCGCCCCATTCATCCCTCAAAACTCCCAGCTGTCAAAGCCGAGATTGAGAAGCTGCGCAAGGCAGGGTTCATTTATCCTATCGCTTATACTACTTGGGTCTCAAACCCTGTTCCCGTTGATAAAAAACAAGGCACCATTCGAGTATGCACTTACTTCCGCGATTTAAACCGTGCTTGTCCCAAGGACAATTTCCCCACGCCATTTATTGACCAGCTCATCGATGCGTGTGCGGGGCATGAAGTCCTCTCCTTCATGGATGGTTTTTCCGGATACAACCAGATTCAGATCCATAAGGAAGACCAGTACAAAACTGCCTTTACTACCCCATGGGGCACCTTTGCCTATCGCGTCATGCCTTTCGGCCTCAAAAATGCTGGTGCCACTTTCCAGCGGGCCATGACCTATTGCTTTCACGACTTGGTCCACATCCTGTTAGTCTACCTTGATGACCTTACAGCTCGTTCCCGGAAACGATCAGACCACCTTACTGACCTTCGACAAGTGTTTCTGCGTTGTCGCAAATACCAAATCCGCTTGAACCCACACAAGTGTGTTTTTTGCGTTCCAGCAGGCCGATTGTTGGGTTTCATTGTTTCCCAGAAAGGAATTACTGTTGATCCTCTGAAATTCCAAGCCATAGTGGACCTCCCCTCTCCTCGTTCACTCCGACAGCTCCAAAGTTTGCAGGGGCGAGCCAATTTCCTTCGACGTTTTGTCCCTGATTACGCCACTACCGTTCACAGTTTCTTGCGCCTGCTCCGTACCCACATTCCCTTCGTCTGGGATGAGAAAGCAGAAGCTGCATTCGCAGCCCTCAAGAAGGCTCTCACGCAAGCTCCCCTGATTTCCCCTCCAGATTTCACACAAGACTTCATCCTTTACGTTTCGGCATCCGAACATGCCGTATCTGGAGTCTTGGTTCAAGAAGACGCTTCTCACCAAGAGCACGTCATTTACTATGTCAGCCAGACCCTGTCTGGTCCACCCCTACGTTACCCATATGAGGAGAGACTTGCCCTAGCAGTGGTCTTTTCCGTCCAAAACTTGCGACACTATATCCTACTGAGTCATACCACAGTTGTCGCCGACTCCAACCCCATGGTATACCTTTTAAACCGGCGACTCTTGCAAGGTCGTGTTGCTAAATGGGTCATTATCCTCCAGGAATATGACCTTACCTTCAAAACACCTAAGAGCACCAAATCCCTCGCGCTTGCCCAGCTCATTACTGATCTCCCTTCCCTTCTCCCGGCCAAACCAATCTCCGATGAGTTACCCGACAACCACCTATTCACTATCTCGTCCGATGACCCATGGTACGGTGATATCTTGTTATACCTGCGCACGCAGAAGTTAAGACCCAAAGTTACCCGTAATGGACGCCGTCGCATCCGTCACCAGGCCTCTCGATATCTCCTCTTAGGCGATGTCCTTTACCGGCGCGGGGTTGACACAATTCTTCGTCGTTGCCTTACACACGAGGAAGATGAACACGTCCTTAATGACTGTCATAGCAGTGCCTGCGGAGGCCATTTCTCAGGAATGGCCACCGCCCAAAAGGTCGTCCGCGCCGGATACTTCTGGCCCACACTTTTCACTGACTGCATCACTGCGGTCAAACACTGCCATAACTGCCAACTTTTTGCCCCCAAGGCCCGAACACCTCCTGCTCCGTTACACCCAGTCGTCACCGTTGGTCCCTTTTGTAAGTGGGCCATAGACTTCATGGAATGTAGACCCCAGTCTGCCAACGGCCACAAATATATCATTGTTGCCGTGGATTACTTCACCAAATGGGCAGAAGCCATGCCTACCTTCAATTGTACCGCCGACACTGCTGCCCGTTTCTTTTTCAACCATGTCATCACTCGATTCGGGGTTCCTAAGCAGTTAGTCTCCGACCATGGTTCACACTTCGAAGATGCCGTCTGGCGTGAGTTATCCACCCTCCTCAAATTTGAACACCAATTTTCCTCTGCTTACTACCCCCAAGGGAACGGTCAAGTAGAGGCCATCAACAAAATCCTAAAAACCATCCTCCAACGAACTATTGACAAGCAGAAGTCCAATTGGCACCGCATGCTGTTCCCTGCCTTAGGGGCTTACCGCACATCCACTAAGACCGCCACTGGTTTTACCCCATTCCATTTAGTTCACGGTGTAGAGTCTGTCCTCCCCATCGAGTGTCAGATTCCTGCCTTACAGATCGTCGTTGAGCTTCTCCCTGACACCTCCCCCCTTGAGCAGCGTTTGCTGCAGCTCGAACAAGCTGATGAAGACCGTCGTGCCACTCTCCAGAACATCGAAGCTACCAAAAACCGCTCCAAAGCCGGTTATGATAAACATGTTCACCCTCGAACTTTCCATGAAGGGGACCTTGTCCTCGCATATGACCAAGCCCACGATAAAACCGGTAAAGGGAAGTTTGAATCCATGTGGCAAGGCCCTTACATTGTGAAGACTTGTCTCGGCAAGGGGGCATACATCTTAGCCGACTCCGAAGGCCACCCTTTGCGCAACCCCCGCAATGGGTTGTATCTTAAACGTTTTTACCCATAAATGAAACCGCGGCCTCATTGGTCCGCATTGTACAGTTTGCTCTCTTTGTTGTTTTTCACCTTTTTTACCATCATCTTATATTCATCATTCTTGCATGATCACAGATGGACCATCTTCCACCTTGTTACACTGGCTTTGCTGACGGCGCAAGCCGCTGGTCTCCCAACCTGGCTTCTGCAGCATGGGTCTTGTACTCCCCTTCCAACGCGATGATTCACCTGGACGGAATATGTATAGGCGCTGCTACCAATAACCAGGCGGAGTATGATGCTGTGACTGGTCTCCTGACTACTGCCCTCCAGATGGGCATATGTCACCTTCATGTGTTCCTTGACTCCCAGCTACTTGTCTCCCAGCTCAACAACTGCTACCAGGTGCGTGATCCCTGCCTTTTTAAAAAATTCCTGCGCGCAAAACAACTCAGCCGACAGTTTGAATCCATAACATTCACACATGTCCCACGAGCCCAAAATAGTGTCGCAGATCAAATGGCAAACAATATCCTAGATTGGCATATCAATCACACCATGTAACATCATGCACCACAATTCCATCACATCTCATAAAAATATAAAAAAAAAAAAAAAAAAACCCAAAAATATTGCATTGCATCCACATTTGCATCCATGTACATATACCACATTCATAATCCATAGGGGCATCCATGTGTCTCAACATACATATATCATGTCACATCACATAAAATACACAAGGGGCATCCACGTGCCTAACATCCTAGCCTACTTGCATCCACGTGCAAGGTAAACATATCACAAATTATAAAGCGCATCCACGTGCGTACAAATAACACAACATCATACAAAAAGGTGCATCCACGTGCATATATATATATATATCAAAAAATACATGTTTAGTGCTATACATGTCCTGAGTACCCCCGTACTCAGCTATACAAAAAATGGCTATACATCCCTAAAGCCTTATCAACATACATGCCGTAGCTACAAAACTCGAGGGGAGTCCCCTGCACTCCCTAACAGGAGTCGTATCCTGCATCACTACCTGCATCGGCTGCCTCTGAGTCCTCCCCTCGCTCCTACTCTGGTAAGTCCTCCTCTCCTCCGGCCTCCTGTGCCCGTACCCGGTCCACTAGAACCGCCACCCGGATCGCGATGGATCTGAACTCTTGGGGTGCCATCATGCAATCCTGCACTACAGCAGGGTCAATATCCCGCCATCCCTCGTCGGTCACCCCTATCAATAACCGATCTAGTAGTGCCCGCACCGACTCCAGCGTCCCCTCCGCATCACGGCGACGGACCTCACCTCGCCCAAGCAGAGCTGGGACGGCCACAATACCCCTCCGTGCCACATGTCCTGGAGGCGGCCTCGGACCCACATCTGCAAGATCACCCATATGTCAGTCACAGTATATCAATCTCCTATCATATAAATAAAACTTGACATACATAACATGCAACAAAAACACATATGTACCATCGGGACCCCATGCCTGTCCTGGTGCTCGTGGCGCCTCCGGATCTCCCGTGAAGTCCATGTCCCGATATGGGAAATCATCCAGTGTCAATGGTATCTGGAGCCACTGCAGGTACAAATCCTGTGTGAAATACCTGCCCACGTCGCCTCCACCACGGCGGCGCATCATCTCACCCCACCGCACCATCCGCGGCTCCCTCATACCTCCTGACCTGATCGGCACCCGTGGCCGCAGTGTGGGTACCCTATCCATAAAGAAGGCACACAAGAAGGAACCAAAACAAAAGCCCTTGCCCTCTTCCTTCGCTGCCGTCAGCTGCCGCTGAACGCAGGTCAGGAACATCTGGCCCCACGCGTAGTACACCCCATCCAGTACGCGCTCAATCATCTGCATCTGACCCCCAGACACCTTCTCAAGTGACTGGGACCCCAATACCCGGACCACACATGCTGCCATGGCCTGCACCGCCGACTCCTGTAGGTCCCTCACTAGGAGTGCATTCCTATGCACTCGTGCCTCTGGAACACAGTACCTATCCAGCATGTCCTCCATGTCTACGTCCGCGACAACCCGCGGCTGTGTGTCTGCTACCCTGCCTAGACAGGGCAACCCTGTCAGAAAATATACATCGGTCAGGGTGAGGTCCACCCTCTCAGCCTGTACCCAGAAAGCCTGTATGTCCGGCTCCCAGAAGCTGATCAGCCGGTTCAGCAGCAATGCTGCTAACCGTATCATGGGGATCTGTGCGAACTTCAGAAGTCCGCACATTCCCAGCACAGATCGTACATGGCACTCCCCTCGGATCACAGCCATGATCTCATCAGGGATCTCCCGCTCTCTCCAGAGCACCTGCGGCATCCTGTCAATCACACAAAATCAACTCATTAGACTCATGTCAACTAAATAAGTACCTTTTCCCTCTCCCAGAAGACCCTCTTAGCTCGGCCCAAAACCGCGGCTTTCGGGCTTCCTGCCGCGGTTTCCGACCACGGCTGTCAGGCATATAGTCGCAGTTCTTAACCGCGCCTGTCAGCCCTAAACCCGCGGTTTGGAACCGCGCGTTCCTCCTTGGAACTCGCGGTACTCGACCGCGTATCCATCAGGGGATCACGCGGTCTCCAACCGCGTGGTTCACCCCGAAACTCGCGGTCGCCAACCGCGGTTTCAACCCCCTAACCCGCGGTCCACCCCACGTGGACCGTACAAATAAGCCCTGGGACCCACTACCCAACCCCCGACCCTAAAAAACATGCAGGTATGAGTTTGACGGAATAACTGTCTCTCCTGGATCTGAAATCGGCCGGTCGGATCGTCCAGAAATGCCACCTAAGCTCTGGTCCACTCTGATCACAAGTCAAAGTCAAACAAGTACAAATGACACATGTCACGTTGGACCCACCACTATTTATAGTCAGTTGACTTTTTCTTGTTTTGGCCATTCTGACCCCATACAGAGTCCATTTTACGAACCGTTTCCACCACTGGAATCAGTACGGCGAGACCGTCATGAAAATCACCTCGTTGCATCATTTTTACCTTGTCATTTTTTGCCCATTTTTTCAGACACCACTAGTCGCCTTGGTTTGCGTGCCACATCGGCCGTTCTCCATTTTTCACATGTTTTATATCATCGGATTCATTTTTCCGAGTTGGTGATGATGCTTGAGATCATTTCTCGCTCTCACCCCCTGATTTTTCGGGTATTTTTCCAAAACGCCCTCGTCACCTCGATGTGCGTGCCACATCGGCTGTTACCCGTTTTTGACACCCTTTATATCGCCGGATTCATTTTTCCGAGCTCGTGATGATGCTTGATATCATTTCTCGCTCTCACGTGGTACAATTTCAACATTGTGTCCCAACACCTTGCTGCCTCAGTTTGCGCGCCACATCGGCCGCTATCGGATTGTTCCACATTTTTACATGAGCCATTCACTCCTGTCATACTGCAAATGTTTCGTTATTTTGCCACCATTTCATCTACCCCACAAGGAGGCCCATCAGTGTTCCCACCTACCCTCGCTCTTGGTCACCATTATTGATCCTTGATTGAACACTTCCTCCTTGCCTGGCCATTCCTTTTGTTCGGTATAATTTTATCCCTTTTTCGGGCCGGACAAGTCCTTTACGAAAAAGGCACTTAGGGAGTTTCCGTTAAGCTCTTTTCTGACTCCTAAAAGAATGAAAAGATCGCCGAGCAATCTTTCTTCCTTTCATGCTCGTTAAAGTACCTGAAAGTGCGTCTATCTGGTATAAGTTTAACCCTTTTCCGGACCTGATAGACTAATTACGAAAAATGAATACTCTAGTCACACCGGCTAGAAGAGTTCTTCATTGCATCCTTTTATGCTTCTTTGGGCCTTGGAGACTAAATCTACGAAAAAGCAACCCCCTGGAGTCTTCTTACTTGCTTTCAGACTCTCTAAAAATGAAAGCAACCACGAGCATGAACTGTCCTGGGCTCGTAAAATCCACACGACAGTACCATTCCATTACTTCAGATTCTTCTTATCGCTTTCAGACTCCTTAAAATTGAAAGCAACCACGAGCATGAACTGTCCTGGGCTCGTAAAATCCACACGATAGTATCATTTTACACACACTTCTTCTAGTTCCTTAACCCATGAAGAAGTCCCCTCCCGTGCCTCCTGGCACTTTGATCAATCATCTCGACAGCACCCCCAATCAGGTCGCCTTTGTTCAGAGTATTCTGCAGTCTCCTGCCATTGTACCACAGCTTGAGTCTCCCTCAGCCCAGTAACCTTCCCAGATCCCATACAGCTATGATCCCTTTCCCCTCAGTCAGTTTCATATGCTGCCAGATCATCCCCATTATCATACTCTGAACAAAGGAAGTTTGAGTCCACCCACTCTACTTGCCCAGTTGTCCCCCCATAGTTTGTCAGTCCTGCCATCCGTACTATCACATTTCGGTCCTACACCTCGCGCTCCTGTCAAGGAAACATCATTGCCTTGATAGTTGCAGGTCTCCCTCTGTCGACGACAGCTCCTCTATTCCAGAGGATAGGCCCAGAGGTCCCTACGCCTTGGACTTATCACCATCTGTGGTAAGTCCCTACGGATCATTCTGAGAGGAGTCATCATTGCCTCTCCGAGTGGTTGTTCCTCACATGCTCGACTTCAGCACCTTGATCGCATCGTTGAGGATCGCGTAGGATTATATCCCATCAGTTTTTAGTCGAAGACCCCAGATTTCCCCCTACTCTAGCACATTGGTGAGTCACTTCGGAACGCCCAGTTATCTGTTCCTGTGGATGTCCGAGCTGCGTTGGCGATTGTATTCGGAAGCCATCCAGCTATATGCTTCCTTGAGTACCCATTTCAGTTCCAGTTCTGTGTACCATTGAGAGTATGACCCCAGTCACTATGATCCAACAGCTCATCAGTTCCTTTGGTACCCCATTCAGCTGCACTGTTGATGTTCCAGTGCACCAGTTCTTCAGTTACCACATGATCAACTCAGCAGTATGTCCCAGATTTGGGTCCCCTCTGGACTTTTATGATGTACACAGTGGTCATGTATCTTATAGGTCCTCCTTTTCGGGCCTCACAGTTCTGTTTATGTATCTTGATACGAGCATGGGTATGCCCGCCTCGTCTATATATTGAGATTATTCCTCAGTCAGTATTTGAGGTCATGTATATGTCAGGTCCCCATTTTTTGGACCCCATTGTTATTATGTTATATCCTGATACGAGCATGGGAATGCCCGCCTTGTCCATATGATCAGATGCTTCCTCATCCATTCTTGAGGTTATGTACTTTTAGTTCTTGCAGTTGTTCGGGATCGTTGTTCCGGGCTTCAGTTTGTTTCTTCTCTTCTCTCCACACCCAGGAAAACCATTCATGACTTATGATGTCCATCGGCCATACGATGAGCTCCTGCCCTCGCACATCAGGGGGCAATCTGTTAACACCCAAAAAGTGTTCACTACCTCATCTACCACATTATATGACTCATTTGTCCATTTTCCTACCATATTTCCCTTAAAAACCCCAAAAATCCCACTAAAAAGCCTCCAAAAGGCCTAAAATACCTCCAAAAGGCCACAAAACCCTTAAAATAACCTCAAAAAGGTTAAAAAATCCATTTTTCCTCCAAAAAATTCCAAAATTCCTCTAAAAATAGCAAAAACCCCCTAAAAAGGGAAGGAATAATATAAAATAATGAGGAAAATGAGGAAAAAACCCTATACAGCTGCCCAAAACCATGTGTTTCCCAAAACCATGGGTCAGCAGTCCACCACCAAAAAACTATAAATAGGTGATGGAGATCCCTTATTCCACATCCACAATCACAAGCACCCTTACTCTGCCAAAATCTCTCTCGAAACCCTAGTTCACCATTGAACTACTTTCACCTTGAGAGCCACTTTTGTCCCATTCCCACCATTGGAGAAAGAGAAGGAGCATATTGGAGCTTGGAGCATCCTCTTGGACATTGCAAGGGCTTCATCAATCTCCACATTGGAGGTAATATCAATACAAAAAAGCCATTGTTTACATCTTTTGTTTATGTTTAATGCACAATGTTTACAATAGTTTATATCTTTGTTTTAGCTTAATTATTTACATTTACTGAACTGCTACTAAGGAGTCCATTCTCCTTAGTAGGTGCTCATTTGCACAAGCTAGGGGTAAAACCCTAGCTACAGCATTTGAATTAATAGATAATGTAAATTTATTGTTTCCAAATGAACAACAATAACCTGATTTGTCCAAAACAGAAACTGAAATTAAATTCCGTCTGAAAGACGGTACAACAAAAGTATCTATTAAATCCAAAAAATAACCAGATTTCAATAATAATCTAAAGTGCCCTATTGCCTCTACTTCTACCGACTGACCATCTCCGACATAGATGCATCTTTCAGCATCACTTGGTTTTCGGTAACTCACGCAACCCTACATAGAAACACAAATGTGAGTAGTAGCACCAGAATCTAACCACCATGTGTTTCTAGATACTGTAGCTAAATTAACTTCATAACAGACCAAAGTAAGAAATATACCTTTCTTAACACGCCAAGCAGCATACTTGGTACATTCCTTCTTAGTATGTCCAGGCTTATTACAGAAGAAACATGTTACCTCAACTTTCTGTTTCTTTTGTTCTGGACCCTTAGAAGCAGCAACCTTATTATCCTTATTCTTTCGTTTGCCCTTATCCTTGGAAGTGCTGGCTAGATGAGCACTTTCGGTCTTGTCTTGCTTCAATCTCTCTTCCTCTTGCACACAAAATGAAATGAGCTCATTAAGAGTCCATTTATCCTTTTGACAGTTATAACTGACCTTGAATTGATTAAATTGTGCAGGAAGAGAGATGAGAACCAAATGCACAAGTAAATCATCAGATAACTCGAGTTTCAAAGCCTTAAGTTTTGAAGCAAGATGAGACATCTCCATGATGTACTCCCGAACATTACCCTTGCTTTTGTACTTCATTGAAATCAAGCTTGCTAAAAGCATGCTCGTTTCAGCCTTATCGTTTTTGGCAAAACGTTTCTGAATTTCTGCAAGGAAGTCACTGGCATTAGTAACCTCATCGGTTACCGCACCCCTGAAAGCTTCTAGAATGCCGCGCTTCATGATCAAAAGACTTAGCCTATTTGAACGTTCCCACTTACCCCAATAAACCTCATCCTCTTGAGTACTATCCTCATTGAGTTCTTCGGGTTTGGGCATTCTCAAGGCTAAGTCTATATCCATGCAGCCTAAGAGAATCATCATATTCTCTTTCCAGTCCTTAAAATTAGTCCCATTTAACATAGGGACATTATTGATGTTGGCAGATATAGAAGTAGTTGATATAAAAGCTTAATAGAGAACAAAATAAAATGAATCAAATAAACCATCATGCTCACATAAAATAAGCAATTAAACACATAATCTTTAAATTTAAAAAACAAATTATGACATTTCAAGATACCTAGCACAACATTAATATCAAGTCTTTGGACAGTAATATTAACTGTAAGTGGTACTCTTGTTGTAGTGATCAAACATTGATGATAAGTTATGTCAAATAATAAATCTATCTTTGGATTGATTTATTATTCACATTAAGTTACCTTTATAATCATCACATATTTATCACCACAGGTATGTATGCAATTTGACCAAATATTAACTTTCCTTTGGGCCAGTCAATACCCGCATGAATCACATACACACAAATATCTAACACCCCGAACAGACTAATCTACACGAAAGATGTCACTTTGGTGATTTTCCGCTTTAATTAGCCTATTTAAAATGCTAGATCAATAACTTAAATATTAATATCATAAAATGCTATTAAATAATAATAGTAATAAAAAAAAAATCAAATTCAAATTCAAATTCACAGTTTTGATCAATAATTATATACTAAATACAATAACTGTGCCAAACCAAAAAAAAAAAAAAAAATTTATTTAATACAAAAATTAAATTAAAACTTAATATATTATTATAAGAATATGATAAATATTGCAGCAGCAAGGGATAAAGGCGTTTTATACTCATATACATATATATATATATATATTTGAAACTTTAACAGAATCATCACCTACTATTCCCAAAGAAATTTCTAAGATAAATCATTGGAAAGGTAATACTTTTGACTTCAAATACAAATTTTTCTGCACCTCTCTTCTTAACCAATGAATGTATCTATGTATACTCTTATAGAAAAAATAGCTAAAAGCACATAAAGTAGGAAAATTTCCAAATGTATTTATGTATATTCTTATATTAATACAATCGATTTCTATTGACTTTATCAAAACGATCCACTGAATCCATTGACAAATATATATATATATTAAATTAATAACTCAAAGAATTAATCAAGAAGTAGGCTCTGATACCACTTGTTAATAATCAAACAAAATGAAAACCCTAATTTATATATACTGGAAACTCCTGATTAAAACAATGAGTAGAAAATTAATAGCGGAAGCATACCTGAATCCATTGAAGGAGAAACCTTATAGGAAGAGAACCCTTTGAGATGGTCTTCCAATTCTAGCCACTAGATTCTGTGTCAACTTCTCTCTGAGAGGATTTTCAGAAATTGGAATGCGTCGTGGTAGAATGGGGACCATAACCCTATTTATAAACCGCTAGGGCAGTTTTATCACAATAACCGCTAGGGCAGTTTTAATTTTATCACAATTATATTTCCGCCCCTCATAGAAATAATAATTATCTAATGGTATCTACACAATAATCTCATAATAATTATACCCTTAAGCCAATTAATCAATTATTAATTAGATCACTATATTTAGGCTTAATTAAATGATAGCACACACATTTTAATTATTTACATGTGTGGCCCAAATTATAGATTAATTACAAAAATTAATCTAACATGTGACACTAGAATGAGTTGTCTCTGTGAGTGATTGGAAGTGTGTGTGTTTTGTTTGTCATATTCAATGACCAAATGAATGAGAGATCACATAAATTTGCTTGTGCATTGTTGAGCAAATCAGTGGAAAGGAAGTTGTCATTCTCTTGGAGATCGGATTCTAAACGGTCTACACAGAAGAGAAGAGAAGTTGTTGGTGGTGATTGCATTCGTCATCATATTTTCCCATACGTAGAAGTAGGAGGTCATTTTAAACACCTTTTGTTGACTACACGACTGCCTCTGTGGGGATCTAAGCATGGAAAATTAAAAGAAGGGCCCCATCGGTTACCCACAAGAGTCACTGCCACTGCACAGAGGAGACACCATTGTGGAACATTGCTACTTAATTTACCAAGAGGTTTCCATTTTTTATGAGTTCACATGGAGAAATTGAAAAATGGGGATGAGAACGAAGAAGACAGCCATCTGCCCAATAAATTTGTTGTTATGTTAAAATTTTCAAATATTTCCCTATTCGACGATGACTATTATATGTGGACTTTGAAATGATGTGTTATTTAAACTACATAGAGACGCCGACATATAACTCATACTTGTCAATGTTGAAGGAGAGAAGTGTATAGGATCCACGCTGGTAAATTCCTAGGAAAAGCTATTAAGATAAATTGATTTTCCAGTCTTTGTGTAATGCAATGGAATCTCATTTGGCTGGCAGGATGCAAATGACGAGCGAGTGATGACAATCCAGGAGGGTAATTTTCCTTCCAACTGTGAACCTGTCTATGACCAAAATATCCATTGCTGAAAGATTCTAGCTGGCCATGGAACAACGGTTAAATTGTGTGAAATTAGTTGTTTTTTTGGTGTGTTTATAAAATTTTATGATGAAGAACCAATTATAGAACATAGTAGTTCATAATTTATGTTGGTGGTTCTTGACGTACTTTTTGTGGTCATTGATTTGAATATGTCTACAGTCTATTATAAACTGGTGGTACTTGTTGTAATTTGGTCTTCCCAATACAATGGTTACTAGTTATCTTTGTGTGTATGTGAGCTTGTGTAACTGAAAAAAAATGTCAAGTTGTATGATTGAATGGTCCATACATTCAGTATATGGACTTTTTTCCTATATAACTGTCTAAATACACAATTCATTATATCTGGATTCACTATATCTTGATAGATGAAAGTATGTCAATAGAATGATTATGTATCTAGACTACTTTTCAGAGCATGTCAAGAATCGTCGATCACTACAAATACATAATTGATGGTCAAATGTAAATTTATCTTCAATTGATGAAGCGGCAGCTCGAATGAATATATGAGAAAGAGCATAGTCTACAAGAGTTAGGAAGTGGATGATGAGACAATGATCGAAGTCCAAAAATATTTTTATGTGATTTCAATATTGTTATTTGTGATGTAAAGGAAGGGTGTTAAAATTTATGCTTACTTGAGTAGATTTAGTTTGGATTTTTTTAATTATATTGAAATATTCTCTCATTCAACCATGTAAAGAAATCTATATATTTATACCAAGTTGAAGTAATATGACATGTAAAGTACTTTCTATGAAAAATTTGTCTCCTATCCTATAATGAGTATAACAAATTACAACATTATTAAATCCTATCATTTGCTATTATGGAGGTTTTGATTCAATCAAATGGAAATATTGAATAAAAGCACCATCACCATTTTAACTTTTATATTACTAAAATAATTATTAATACAAAATAAATATTAATACATAATTAAAAAATATGGAAGAAAGGACTTAATAAATAAATAAATTTTATTTTATTTTTTATTTAAAATAAAAATTTTAACTTTTACATTATTAAAATAAATATTAATACATAATTAAAAAATAAGAATGAAACGACCTAATAAGTAAATAAACTTTATTTTATTTTTTATTTAAAATAGAATTTTGGTTATAAAATATTATCATTATAAGATGTGATAATCTCTTGAAAAACAACTCAAAAAAATCCACACAAGGATATTAACAAGAACACTTCCAAAATAATTTACATAAATTTTTTATTGAAAATTTTAGAATAATTTATAGAAAGATAATTGAAAAATACTTTACTGAAAATTAATGTATAAATTGATGATGATAATTATTAAGGTTTATTAAGACAAACTTTGGTTTACACTTTAAAAATGTAAGAAATCAGATGGTTTTCTTTAGAATTTTATTTATATGCTTGAAAAGCTTTAAGAGTAGTAGTCCAAGATCATCATAGTTATGATGACTTAAAAGGTTAGGAAGCACATTATTATGGCAAATATTTTGAAGTTGCACTCCAATATGGGTGTATGCATGACATTCATGAGAAAGTTATTTTCATCTTAAACCCTCTTAGTATCACAAATATGAAAATACTTTCACCCCATAATGTTTTACGAATTATCTAGTGCCCTATTCATTATGGAGCTTGTTAGAGTGTGTTATTATTTTATAAATGTTGATATTTATATTCTTTATGCTAGTTAAAACAAAGAGATAATTTTGATATTATGGATAAAGGATAATCACCTCTTTAAACAATATTAATTTTATCTTATCCGCCAATTCTTTATCACATCATAACTTATCCATAAATTGAGATGTAATAATGCTCTTAATATTATCACTATTCTATAGAGTTACCTCTTCCTTGACTCCCCAATGATTTATCCCAATACATGGCGTCTTTATGCCATCCTATCTTACATCGTAGGTTGTTTTGGCTAGAGTATGAATCAACGATATGAAGCCTCTTGTCTCCCATGTTCTTTGTCTTGTTCTTGTACATTAGGTACCTAGTCATAGACATGCACTCAATGGGGTAGAGACTCTCTTCTATGAGCATAGGATATGATGTATTTCCTTTAATTTTGAGATTATATGTATAAAGCATTTTTGGAATTTTTCTATCCTTCTTCATAATTCTCAAGAGATGCTAAAACCCAAAACTCCACATCCATATAAGATATTGTAATTGGTGATATTCTCAAAGAGGATTTTATTCTTTTCCCAAAGCCAAAAGTCTACTGATTTACAAGTCTTTCCAAGTCTATAATAAGCTTTCTACCATACATTGATCCTTTTTCAATGTTATAGTTCCATTTAAAGTTGTGATGAAGATAAATTAAGAGATATTTGTATCTTTAATTCCTCCAATATTTTGTTGTCATACATCAAATCAACATAAGTGATATTTTGGGAATTGATTATGATAAACATTGTTTTTTGGTGTGAATAGTCATACCTAAAATCCTTGAGAATTTTTAGTTGTTTGTCAAGATCGATGAGACTCCTCGCCATAAAAAAAACATCATCAACATAAATAAGAAGAATGATGACTATAGTAGCCAAAGTCATGGTGACACAACTTGCGTATTCCAAACAAGCCTTTTGCTTGTCATGAGTGTATATACGAAAAAGGGTAAGGAACAAGGGTCAATCTTTCTTGCCTCCTATATTACAATTAATTTATTCTAACCAACCCTTAGAGTTCCTAAAATTAGTAATAACCTTCTCAAATAACCTTATCACAACATCTCTCAACTCAAAAGGGACTTTTAACTCTTCTAATATATTCTGAAGGTTAGTTCTGGGCACTCTATCAAATGATTCTCTAATGTCTACAAAGCAACATAGAGAATGTTTTTATTATTATGGCTCTCCTTAACAATTTTCCTAAGCATAATAAGGCAGTCCATAATTGAATGAGAGCTCCTAAATCCTATGTGGGCTTTATCTATTTTTCCATGATTTTCTAGCCATATGCTAATGTTCTTTTCCAAAATAATTCCATATAACATGGATAAAAGAGGGATAATCATAATGGTCCTATAATTAGATGGATTGTTTTATCTCTACTTTAAAAAATACGAACAATGAGGCTTTTTGTCCATGGTTTAGAGAAACCTTGTTTCATTGTAAAATTGAAGATCTTGTGTATGTGAAGAATGAGTATAGACCCTCCAATTTTTAAGATTAATGCTTCAAATCCTTTGATATTCTTAGTTTTCCATTTTGCGAGCCGATAGTTAACCCCAAACTCTACATATGATAAATAGAAAGCTTATTCCTTTGTAGAAAGGGTTTCAATGTTTTCCACGACATTAGGGGATTCATAAAATATTTTTAATGTAGGAAATCTTCTCCTTCGAGGGAATCATAATGTTTTCTTTAGTTTTGCAACTTAGAATTTTCCTTTAGAATTTCCTAGAATCTATCTTATAGGAGTGCAAAATATTCTCTTGATTTATATTTATATAGTATTTGTTTCTACTTTTAATTGGGGCTTTGTACCTATATATCTTTTTGAATTTGAACTACTCATTAGAAGCATCCTAAATGGATTTTCTCGCATGCTTTTACTCTTTATCATACCAAAGGTGGCTCATCTTATTTTCCTTTCTACATGACACCATGATAGAGAAATTGTTAATGGAAATAGAGAGGGTTGCTGTAAAATTATGGTATTAAACGTCTTCAATATTGTTCTGATTTAATACTATATTTAATTCATTATTTAAATCCCTTAAAAAATGTATTTGTTTAATCTTTATCAAAGATCAAGTGCTTTTGGTTATTATAATCCTGTGTTATGGGGCTTATGTGTTTTCCAAAGTTTAGAGTTATGGTCAAAGGTATATGATCACAGTTGGGTTCATGGTCATTTGAGATGTCAAAATTTATTATTTGGCTGTATGCAAGGATATCATATATCGCACAATGTATGAAACTACTGCCAATCCCTTGGATATAAGTCATATGGTAAGATTTCAACCACTTCATAAGACCATTGAAAATTATTAGCTCTTGAAAACTACAAAGATTGATTAGCTTAGTACCAAAAAAATTCTCAACCAAGAATTTAGAGTTTATTTTGTATCCAATAGCTAATGCAAGGTCCTCATTTAGCGAGAGAGGATTAAGGTTGGAATCATTCCATAGATAATTTAGCTTGGTTATTTTTTTGTTCAAGCAATAAAGTCTCCTAGCAAGAGGATATTTCCTTCATTTCTTACGCTATAAATGTCATGTTCTAAACCATTGGAAGGACAATTTTTATCTGGATTATGCTTCTTAAAGACGGTAGAATTAAGAGGTGAAAAATACTATATTGCTATATAAATATTTTTAGCATTGATATGTGAAATCTCCATCCATAAGTATTGATTTAGTGGTGTTTCTTATGAAGCTTAATATGAGGAAAATTGATCTTCTTTATGTAACAAGCTATGCCTCTGATTTCTATATGTTAGGGTCTCTTATTCCATATTGACAACAAGAAAAATCATTCTATGTTAGGGACCCTTCATTCTTTTTCCTCCCAAGTTTCAACAAGCAATATAGTATTCATACAGATGAATCAAACTCGTTAGATTTGTTGGATGCATCTGAGTTCAGTTTCGACATGCAAAAGAGTTTGTGATATGATACAATCCATTTGAGTTAGCAAATGGGCATCAGTGATTGGCTCCCCAAACATTTATTCAATGCTACTATAGTTGGAACATAGTGGGAACATATTAGCTTTAGAGTTCAAGAAGATATGGTACAAGATAGCTTGGGGACCATTTTGGTAATAAATGCAACAATAAAGATGAAGTGTTGGGAGAATCATTATAGGAGGGAGGTATAATTCAAAGTAGGTGACTTGGTCTTGCTTATATGTTTGAGGCATACTTCATTTAATAATGTTTTTCTAATCATGTTTGAGGCATCCTCCTTGAATGTTGTTTGCATTTGTGTTTCATGTTTTATTTAGTTGGATGCATGTTCTTATGTTTCATACAATACATTGTGTTGGGAAATTATTATAACAATGGCAAAGTGTAAGTATTTTTGGGATATGTTAAAAGCCATACAAATTGTATTCCAAGAAAATTTTATAAGAAAATATTAGGCAAAGAGGCATACTCTAGTTGCACTAAAAGCAATCAATGAGGTAAGGTAGTGCCCCATGACTAAAGAAGATGAAAAGAAAATCTTGTTGAGGTGGTAAATATTTCCCATTGCAAACATTTCCTCACTATCTATTAAGTCTAATGAATTGGCTATCATTGAGATTGTTGGTAGTTGTATTTTACACTTTGCCATATCATTCCCCAAAATATTGATGAGAAGATAATTGTTTTTACATTTTCATTTTTTTGTTGTTATGACTATGAGGCAACATTCTATAGACATTGTTGGTGACCTTTTGAGTTGTCTCCTCTTCTATATTAGTAATCTGCTTGTTATGTAATTTATGTTGTTTTAAATTTGAAATATTTAATTAATAAAGGTTAAACTTATTTTCGCTTGATATGTAATTTATGTTGTTTTAAATTTGAAATATTTAATTAATAAGGGTTAAACTTATTTTCGCTTTGAAATATCTCATATAGCATACCGACAACTTTACTATACTATGCTTCTTATTGTACAAATTATGTTGTATATTACATGAGCATTCTCCAAACTTTGAGCTACATATGCCAGATCTGTGATTCTTGTTGCTTAATGTTCTCATGTTGGATTATGGATTTGAATTTTTTTTTTTTTTCTGTTATTAAAGATTAATTGTACAACTATCGGGCTCATATATATTTAATTTTAATTATAGCATAAATGTATATGATTATTAAAATAAGATTGTATAAGATTGTATAGTATAAATGTATATGATCATTAAAATAAGATTGCAGTAGTGGTGTTAATTGAGTGTATATCTGATAGTTGGGAGAAATATTGTTGTCCTCTCCACCCTAGTTCAAATCTAGCTTTATAACACTTACTCATTAGAAGCGAACTTTAACTATGTATAACTTGATTAATTTAACGACCTTTTTGTTAGTTTTATTAGTTTCATGGGTAATAGTATGGTGGCCTCAGACTTCTTAATGTTACACGTCTATGTAATGTGATCGATGTAAGAGTAACTAGATTGAACGATGTCGGCTGCTTATTGGATCACGTTTCTTGAAATTATGTTAACTTTTTGTCCCAATAAGTCTGTTAATTTCATAGGAGTCATTGACTAGCTGCTTTTTATTCTCTTGTTTTATTTCATACATTTGAATGTCGATTAAAAAATAACAAAGTTACAATATAATATATTCTCATTAAAAAATAACAAAGTTACAATATAATATATTCTCATTAAGGATCGAATGTGAAGCTCCTTTTAACTTTTCATGACTCTCCTATCTTATCATTTTCCCGTGTAACGGTTGCATGAGTGAAGAATGTATATAGTTGACAGAGTAGGAGTATATATATATTTGACAGAATCAGGAATTTCTGTGACTGTTGCATGAACATATAGATTAGGCAGATTCAAGACTAATGTGCGACGATTATTACTTGAAGATGAAAGTTCAAAGCCACTTGTAAAATAAAATAAAAGGAATTGAAAATAATCCGTCAAAACAGATATAATAGGAAAGGTAAACATTGACGGAAATACAGGAGGAGTAGAACTAACAGAGAAATAAAAACACTAATATATTAAGAGCTTTCAGCCCAGAACCAGATACATCACAGAATACCATACCGCATACAATTTTATAGCAATTTCACTGCTTCTGGAGACTTCGAGAGCTTCTAGAGCTTTCCAGCTCTTTCGCAGTTTACACGTCTTCTTTACCGACCACAATTACTTTTGCAGCTACGGCATTCAATGCAGTAATTGCGTGTTGTTGGAATTATCTTCCAACAAACATATAGATCTAAAATTCGAAAATAATATAACTGTGCGTGAACATAAAGTTCCTTCCTATGATCATTTGTATTGTAAAGTAGGATAACTCAAAAGCCCAACCAAAACATATGTGAGACATATAACACAACCTTAAAAGGCAACGAAGGTTAAAGAGATCGCTCCAATCCTAAAAGTATTCAAAGGCTGAAGAAGACCTTCCCCTCCTTAGAGTATTCAGTGCAGGATTAAATTGAAATAAATGAACTAAACCAAATGGTAATTGAAACAAATGAACGAAACCAAATGGTAATGTTGATGTCTGTCAACAATCATTGAGGAATTCACAAAGGAATGGCCCTCGTTGTAGCGACAACAAAAATTGCATAATACATAGGATTGACAACACCATAGAAAATAATACCCATGTTCCCAACTATATACACATATACAATTCATATCACTATATAAACATAATTCAGGTGCATATTTCCATAGCAGTCACTTGAATATTTTACCAATTGGACTCTTATCAGTCATTATATAGTTGGGAGCACTGCATTAATAACCATATGTTCCAAAATGCGAAGGCATTGAACATCACCGATACATCAGAACGATTAATGCCGCTCTTCTTATTGTTTTTATGTAGCCATATCCTAGAATGGTAATTCTAATTTGATGTGCTCCATTCTAATTTAGAAAGAATGAAGTAATCCAGTACTCTAGCAAACCAGGTCATTTAAGTTTAATGACTTCAATCATGAGTAATCTAATCTTCTAGAAAATGAGTAATTTAATTAATTCAATCTTGTAATAAACTGAACGTCTTTGGGATGCAGTCACAAATCTGCTAAAAAATGCTAATAAACTTCTGAAAATATTGTTAAACAATGACGGCATGTTAAATCCCCTCCATATTCCGTGGAGAACGTCCTCATCACTGCCAAGAGCGTTAACACGAGCACACTTGGCTGCTGTGCGTTAAGGAAAGCAATGGAGCTAACAAACACAATATTACAATTTGACAAAGATTTTCTCTAAATCTAGATAAGCGCTAAAAATATTTAATGTACCCTGTCAACTGTAAACTATTTCCAAATGTTTAGTCTATGTGCCTGCTTCCCTAGCGGGCAGGTTTATAACGAGGATTGATACATTGATATAATTAAAAAAGAAAGACCTACTTATTACATCGAACGGAAAATAATCCCGAACATACCATCGATGGAAGAGCACATTCCCCTCGAGGAAGTGTCTGATTAAATGTCTTTAAGATGGTTTATACATTATACATCAATAAGCAATTTTTATAGTGTCTATATCTAACACATTTACATGTACCTGGTTATCAATATGTCAGTGTAACTTACAGCTTTCACTAATAATTTACACAGCTCTTTCCCTAAATATGACACCTATCAGGGTTTGAATTCTGCCTCAGAAAACGGTTAAAGAAGAGAAGCTGGTCTGGCTGGCTGTCATAAAAGTTCTCAGAGTTATTGTCTTGTGAAACAAAACTATTCATTGAAATCATACCGGACTCTTCTTGTCTGTTGAAGTTGCTGGTTATTTTATGATCCTTTTCTGTGTTCCATCCAGAGATTAAATCATCAAGTTGAAGGGATTCTTCATCATTCTGTACATCTGCACCATCACTGTTGATAAATTGGCTTATATAATTATTCTCTTGAGATGTCTGCGCATCTCGATAAAGTTGTTGTAGCATCTCTGCTTCTTCGGCAGATGAATGAAATTGCTCGCTAAGTAAATACGTGCTGAGCATTCTAGTGTCAGAAAGGCTTAGACAGGTTTTTATATGAGGAAAGTTGTCAACCTCCAGAGGTGGGCATGGATGCTCATTATGCTCAACCTGCAAAACCAAAGGTAAAGCATATCAGTAAAATTAAAATACGGACCAAAGGCATTAAATCATAAAATAATTACAGTAGTGTTAAACACTTTTTACTGAAGTGAAAAAACTGGTTCTCAAACCTTAGGATGGCTTGTGGACTCATTGAACGAGGGGAAGCTGCAGCTGGCAGTATCATAACGCAGTAATTGTAACCTTCTCTTCGAAGCTACATCATCCACATTCATGTCATTTATAATTTCCGAAGATGTTTCTCTGGAATTGGTTTGGTCCTCCTCCTGTGACACCGGTGATGGAATCTCTTCATATTGTTCTTGAGCTGATAAAGGCATGCTTTTATTACAGAAACGACCCATTTCACATGTGAAATCGTTCTCAACTGGTGCGCCGTATTGTTCTCCGATCCTTGGCCCTGGCCCGGTTTTCTTGAAAACTCTACATAAAGCATAAGCATCCTGTGGATTTTACATCCAATTAGACCTTTCAGATTATGCAGCCATATCACCAAGATATCGAAGTACTTCAGAAATATAAACAATGCAGGTATTCAAGTCATCAATGTCTAGTATTTGTATATTTCCTACGGTTTTATAAATTATTCTGTCCAGAAAATGATTAATTATGGCATACGCTTTAGGAATTTGCGAAGTTCAAAATATTCGGATATTTGATTAAATTAACATATATTCATCCTCTCCAATTAATTGTTTTTCACACCAGATGTAAGAGCATCTCACTTTTTCGGTTTTCTTTTACATTTGCTCTAACAGCATCTCTCCGTGCAATGATTAGCCATACAATATGAGACATGTAAAACATACAGACGGCAATATTCTTATTGAAACTGTAAACAAATTGTCAAAAGTCTGGTGTTTAATAGTACTTATTCATGTCTACGTGATTATGTCTACCTGTGCGTCTCAAGGACTCCGTTAATTAAACATAGATGATCGAATTTAACTAATTTCGTATGTTTCAGTTGGTGGCCCCTCACTAAAAGCAAGAGTACTGATTAATAAAAATATCGAGGTACCTGCACAGTAGCTGAGGCTTCGCATTCCTTCTCGTCGAGACGATATTCATGCATAACCCAATCTGTTCGAGAACCATGAGGCGCCCGACCTCTATAAAATACTAGAGTCTTTTTCATTCCAATTGCACGCATATGAGAGCAAACTTTACGATCTTTTCCAGTAGCCTTCCAATACCCAGCTTCCGTGGCTCGATTTGTTCTTGACCCGTTTGGGTACTTCCTATCCCTGGGGCTAAAGAAATACCATTCCAGATCTCTTCCAGGCAGAAAGGATTTCTCTGCAAAAGACAGCAAATGTCACAACGAACTCTTAGTCTCAATATTTTACGACAGTGAAATAAAATACTGAGAAATCTTTTAGATCTTCGTCGCTAAAAGGGTTCAAATTTACCTATCTTCATAATTCAATTCACAATTAACAACAATTCAATTCACAATTAACAACAAAGATGATGTAACTTACCAGGCAAATCCCACGGCTCACACTTGTAGAGATCGACCTCTGGAATAATGTCAAGCTCTATCTTCCAACAATGAACTTTCCTTTTCAAATAGTAAGCTACTAATTCTTCATCCGTGGGATGAAATCTAAATCCGGGAGGCAAAGACATGGGAGCCATTATAGCTAAATCTGCACCAAAATTTACTATTTCACCCTACAAAAAATTGCAAAAAAACTGCACAAAGTAGGCCGAGAAAAAATGTGGCCAGGCTACAAAAATGCAAGTCCTAGGTTAATCAAGGAACCGAAGGGAAGAAAGATGGAGATTTAAACTAATATATTATACACTATGGAGATGGCCGGTATCTTGGCCGGTTCAAATAACGAAGAAATGTGTTGAGCAAGTGGGAGTCGAAGCACGCTATGCCATTATTTATTCCTTTCTGCAAACCCTAATACATTCCTTGGAAAAGTTATATGCCGGACATACATACTCCCCCAATCCGCGTAGGATAAAACCCTAATACATTCCTTGGAAAAGTTATATGCCGGACATACATACTCCCTAATACATTCCTCGGAAAAGTTATATGCCGGACATACATACTCCCCGCTGCGGATAAAAGATAACCAAAACCCTTCGATTTTCTCGTGATTTTGAGATAAAACAGGTTAAAATTTTTGTTGGAAATTGTTATTTAAATATATTAATTGTCCACTTTTAAAACTATCTAATTACCGAAATTAGATTTAAGCACTCTAAATTTTAATTTGAGCAAGAATTGCTCTACCAGAATCCTGATAATAGGAAACGTTTTAGTTAATCCTTATACTGCTCCCCCAGCTCCCCCAATCTGCGTAGGAATGTACGGATTCATAAACCGACTTTACGTTATTGATTGACAACGAAATGAAAGCGACATTTCGACGTGTTAATAAGATACGAAATCTTTCATGGCTCGCAATCAGACGTGGCATTTTAATATTTCTGCAATGTGAACGAGGCAGTGTGGAAGAGCTTTCTCCGCGCGGTTCGAGTCAAAAGTTTGAACGGTTATGTGGCCCGAAAGCGTCAGAAGGTCACAGAGATAAAATAAGGCAGTTTAAAGTGGTGATGCATGAACAGAAAACAAATTTGAACTTTTGACCGTTATGGCAGTGACGTTTAAACGAAAAGGTTTAAAATCCATGACATCCATCTACCATGTGTTATATTTTTCTGCCATTTAAGGTTATGATTTAACGTGTCTTGGGAATAAAACCAAGAAACCTAAAGATGGTATCTTTTAATCACGCTAACACAAAGAGTGAGCAGGAGCAGGGTCACCAAGAAGTTTGCATGCGGACATGGTTGCACAGGAATAAAGTCTTTATTTCGCCAAATTCTCATGGAACTTACTTTTTCTTATCTTATATAAAAATGAATTTACTTGGAACTTACTTTCTCTTAGCTTATCAAATGTACCATCCATAGAGAATTTAACGTTCTATAACCTTACAACTCCACCAAAAACAAAACACAAAACATTTAGTTTTGAGTGGTTATTGATATAGAGTTTACACATATTTATATTCAGCTTTAACTCTATTTAAGAATATCATTACACGACATCTATTATAATCTTGTTTGCATATAAAGTAATTGCAAGCCCATTACAAGTGGGACAAGCAACATTTACTTTTAAGAAAAAGAAAATGTTCCTATATGTGGAAGGCATAAAATGATAACAAATAGTATTTTTCTTTTTTTCCAAAGAGTATATATATTCCTTTTTCCAATTTTATAAAGAGAAAAAAACTTAACTAGAAAGCATATGGAGAAGCATTCACATCACCTCGTTATATGTACTTACATTTTAAAGTCATTTTTAGCATCTTTTTGACCATGTGTTTTCAAGATCGTTTTGTTGGATATAACTTGAAATGTTGATTCAAAATTTAAAAAATAGAATAATATCATGTTGGTATTTATTTTGTGATTAATTCATATATATAAATAAAAGGGTTAATGTAAATGATGTGAATTTCGATGTCTAAGTTGTAATGCTGAAGAAGATTTTGATTACATAACATTTACTTTTTATGGAAAGCTAGGAAGTGCTATATAGAGATAAAGGTAAATGTTTCTTTTTTTTAATCTAGAGGGGTCCTAACACATGATTATATTTGAACTAATTGAGCTATCTTTTCAACCTATTCATTGTATATTTAAAGTTATTTAATTTTTTATGATTAATCTTTTATTCAAATTTTTTAATTTATATAAAATTTGTATTATGATATATTATGTTAAACATCTCTTATACTTGGTTCTATAATGCATCTTTCTACCATAATATTTAAAGAAAGTATCTTTAAAAATAATAATAAAACTAAGGAGTTATTGGCACATATCTACATTGGTGAGTTAGAAATGGTTGTATGATCTAGGTTAGGGATGATGTCATATTGATGTTATTTTTATTCATAAAAAAACTATACAAATATTATATAACAAAAGCATATTCATAATACATTACATAGATGTAGAGGATATAAACACTAGTAGAGAATCTAAACATTAGTAGAGGATCTAAGAACTATAGATGTATAGCATTAGGGTTGTGAAAATTTTATATTGTTGGATCTTCATAAAGGATTTTCCATGTTATGGGACAACTACTTACAATAACTAAGGAAAGGTTATAATAGGATTTCAAAAAAATATGGCAAGAGGGATTGATCAATGGCTAAGATGTGGGGTATTTATATTGTAAGGTTCGATTACAATAATTTGAGATTTGAGTGAGCATAGAGGGTGAAGTGGTGGTGGTTTAAATTATGGAAATTTGGGGTTCCAAAGAAAACTATCATACATATGTGACTAGCTTTAGTAATAGATAAATAAATTGGGAAATGTTGTAGAAAAATATATCCAAGAACCATATATTTTTGGAATGGGCAGGGAGAATGAGAATACAATTTTATGTCTCTTTAAATATTGTTCATACACCATATAAGTCTTGGTAGCCATAAAAAAATGGTTAAATCTAGATAACATTTGTACAATGAATAACATTGAACATTGTTTGCTCCCTTGGTTTCAAAGACAAGAACTTGAGAATAATTTCCATTCAGATGCTTTGGGGAGATTCGTTTGTTCACAATGTTTTTTTTTTTTTAAATAGAAAAATTCCCACCTTCCATGCTATTACACAATATGATTTTTCAATATTTGAAATAAGACAATCACATTATGATGTGTCCTCAAATTGAATCACTTCATATAAACAAGGACACTCCTTATGGTTTATTTCATGGAGAATGCGAACGGATGAACACACTAATTAGTGATGGGCAATCTCCTATTTATTGAGTAAAATACATAGATTGTAGAAAGACATGGTAGTGGATCTAAAAATATTTACATAGATTCAAGAAACACATGGGTAATGGATCTAATAATTATGTTGAAATAATGGTTGTCACGTCTACTATGATGGGGGAACTACAAAGGATGTTCATAAATTGTAGGCATTTGGAGATTAACTCTTAGTAATAGGTTGGTTGAAGAATACAATTTTTATACATATTGTGATGTTAAATTAATTGTCCCTATGACTAGAAAAGTGTGAGTGTAGGGATTAGGTAACATTGATGACAGACCAAAGCTGGACCTTCCAAACCCGAGGACCATCAAATCTCTAATCCCTCATTTGTGTGTTTGCATGCTCTATGTACACTCTTCAACCCTAAACTCTTGTGTGGCAACCAGTCTAAGTAATATACTACCAGAGCCTTCCTTCAAGGTTCCCTTCTATAAATTCATTACACAAATTCCTTCTACATAAATAAAGTAATGTAACATATAAGCACTTACTCTCTCACATTCCATTAGTTCTCTCTCATGGTTAAACACTCACACGTATCTTCATATGGTTTGTAAAATGTTTGAATTGTCATTTAAATGACTTACCTTCTCATCTCTCATGGATTTGCATAGATTTACATAAGCTCAACTTATAGGTTGAATTCGTAGTTTCTACCATCCATCGTGCATTACACAATAGATCTTCAAACTTTGATGAATCTTCCATATCTCCAATGCAGGTTACCACTTCAACATATTTTGTATTAATGAGACCCTCAGATTTCATGCATTTGGTCACAATTTCTTTTTACACGATTTCTGCACAAATAATTCATAACATAAAAAACCAGATCTCATTCAAATAACCACACCTTGGTCGGCACATTCATGAATAAAAGGGACCTGCCAAGACTGCTCACATAGGGCAATTCTTTCACCAAAATTAGTTTGCAATTCAATATCTTCGACCTAGATTAACTCTGCATTTAAAAACAAAGATATTCAATCCATGTCATAGAATAACCGATTTGACATCTATGCCATCAAACCACCTCTTGATTTTCCTTCCCAATAGTATCTAAGCACACAGAGAAATCGTTTAGCATCCAAGCTATCAGCTTCACCTTTTACAATCGAACCCCAGTTTGATTCTTTCAAGAGTTTCTAATCTTCTTAACAGGAGTTGTAAATCCTTGTAGCTACTAGATACTGGAAATTGACATTCCAACATTTATATATATATATTTCCAGGATAATACACATGCACAGTCAATTCACAAATTCGCTCAAGTAGAGATACTCATTCCAATATTAACACACACAGGAATATTCACAAACCAAAATCATATAAACATGCTTATTCATTAATCAAATCCAGATGCTCAAAATACTTGGCCTAATAGATCATATGGGCACACATCCCTGGCTTCTTTCTCCTGCCACTCGACCTCAGTCTCTGCTCCCCTATCTTTTGGCCCATGGGCTTACAAAAAATACCTCGAAAATGAAATCCATCTTTTTGTTTCCGAGAGTTACAATTTCGGGACTCTTGATTTCCTCCCAAGACAGCGTTTTCCAGCTCTTCAACTAACCCATGTAGTTCAGAAACTAACTCTATTTTTTTAGAAAACCATAATTACTTCACCTAGGACTCATCTAACTACTAATTGAAAACAACAACTATCTCCTTCGAGTCATCCCTTTATTTCAGGGTTTAGTTACATGGCATAATGCCTTCATCAATTGCTTATCAAATTACCACTAACCTAGGTACATCCCTATCATCTCTTTACTAGGAAATTTGAGTAATTAGTACATAGAATTTACAATGAGCGCTCTTGGCCTGATGTCAATACCTTTAGGTCTGACTAGACATTGACACATGCCTTTGGTAGCAGATGCTCCTACATCAGACTCCCAAAGTAGAAAGAAGACATGATCACCTGATCATGTGCCTTCAATCTTTATATCTCCTTGATCCCAGATCTTAATTTGTTTCTGCTTATAAGCTGCATTGTCTTTATCATCCTTTAGCTGCAACCTTCCAGGCCTCCATACTTTATGTGCTAAAGCTCTACTGACTTTACCTTTACCAATCTGCACTTCCCAATCAACTCCACAGTGGACTACTTGCTTGACTCTGCTATAGTTCTTCTTAGGTATCTGCATTAGTTCACAGAGTTCATCTATGGTTTCTTGCAACTTTATCTTCTATTGCAAACTAATCTCATTTCCATTACTCTTCCACTGCATTCTACTACACTCTGTCCCAGATATTGCTTCCACCCATACTTCCTTAATGTTTTTGTAAGCATCTCCCTTTGCAATATCTAATTTCTGCTTACTGTCTGCAAATTTACTTTCAAAAAGTAAATTTCCTTCTAATTCTCTGATTGCAGCAGTATATTCATTCACACTTCTCTGCATATTAGTTAACATTACATAGTTTAGCAAACTAATATCTGCTTTTGTTTCAGGAAAAACATGAGACATTTCCATCTCATTGAATGCAACTCGCTTCAACAAACTTTTCAGCCATTCACTTATTACTTGACTCATCTCAAGCATATCCTCAGTATGTTGATCTTGAGTTTCAGCATAACTCTCTTCCTCTTCTTTCTTGATAACCTCCAATGATGGTCCTTCAACTCCTTGACTGATTTTAGTAACCAATTCAGTTTCCTTCAGTTCTAGGATGGACTCTTCTTCATCTTGAGACATGTCTATCTCTTCTTCACCCAAATTCAATTGTACATTCAAAATATCCATTTTTTGACTTGCTAGTCTATCCTCCAAATGACTTATCTCATTCCACAAATCAGTTATCTCACGTGGAATTTATTCTGAAAACCTTGTACAAGCTCCACAGTTTTCCTCTTCTTTGTCACAAATCCAATCATCCCGTGGCAATACTTCAACATCCTTGATCAGAATAGAACTCTGATCCTCCATCACTGTGACACCTCCATATGTCTGCCTAGCAATATTCTCTTTTCCATTTAAGAAAACCAATTTCTCTTTGTCTTCATTAGTATCAGGTTCCATCACATGAAGCATAACTACTTCATCTCCATTAGTGTTACTTTCATCACTTGACAAGGAATTTACAATTTCCTTTTTCTGTAACAATTCATCTTTGTCTTTTCCTGAAAGACACTTCTCCTCATGCCTTGCCTGATAAATTTCCACTTCACTCAAGACAACTCCAAGGGATGGGTTGTCTTCTACACAACCTGCAAACAAACTCAAATTTTCATCTTTAAAATCACAAGACCCAATGGTCTCATTTGATGATTCAGTCATCAAATCTTCCTGCTGTTCCACGTATTTTACAAGACTCAGAAAGTATTCAATAATCTCCTTCTCAGCTTCCTCAAGCATAACCATTGTGTTCTTAATATCCTCCTTTACCTCTTTCCGTTCTTAGCTATTATCATCATAAGCCAAGTCCTCCTTACTTTCAGCTTTAACAGTATGCTGAAAACCACCACTTTCACTCAGTTGTGTATGGAAATTTGAGTGAGACCCCACTATCCCATCTTCTTCCTAAACAGAATTCAAATTTCGTCCCTCTCCTTCATTCTTTGTGACAATGTTAGCCAATTGTATTTCTTTACATGTTCCACCTGTAACCATACACAAGATGTCAATTTTAAAACATTACGGCCTCTTGGCCTCACCTGAAGTTTCAGCCTTCAATTCATCTCCCAGATACTCCCTTTCCTTGAGTACGTCCTCCTCCCACTGAGCATTCATCAATTGCTCTTTCCTCTTCTGTAGCTTATGCCACCTTATCTTTCTTCTCATAAGGAAACCACACCTCTGGTCTTCCTCATCCTTCTGTAACAGCCCCATCAATACTCCCAGGCGTACTTCTATCTCAGCCTTCTCCTTCTCACATTCTTCATCACTCATCTGCCTCCACATGCCTTTGGATTTGGCAGCTTCCTTATTCAATTTGTGGTTGTCTCCTAAACCTCTACTATGAATTTTGATAGTCATCTTCTAAGAGTTGTTCTCACAACTCTTCTACTCTTGAGAACACGATTGTCCTCTTGTGCTTCAATCATCAGTTTCAACACTAGGTCCAGGCAACACTTCTCCTCCTAGAAACCTTCACTGGCTTCATTTATCACTGCTCCTAGGGATGCGATCTTCTTCCGCTGAAATGTATTCACTCCTGCTATTACTCTTTGCATGCTATCTCTTCCTTCACAAAAGAAATTTCTTGTTCCCGCTTTGATACCAATTGATGACAGACCAAAACTGGACCTTCCAAACTCGAGGACCATCAAATATCTAATCCCTTATTTGTGTACTTTCCTACTCTACACACTCTCCATCCCTAAACTCATGCGTAGCAACCAGTCTGAGTAATATACTACCAGATCCTTCCTTCAAGGTTCCCTTCTATAAATTCATTACACAAATTCCTTCTACATAAATAAAGTAATGTAACATATAAGCACTTACTCTCTCACATTCCACTAGTTCTCTCTCATGGTTAAACACTCATACGTATCTTCATGTGGTTTGTAAAATGTATGAATTGTCATTTAAATGATTTACCTTCTCATCTCTTACGGATTTGCATAGATTTACATAAGCTCAACTTATAGGTTGAATTCATAGTTTCTACCATCCATCATGCATTACACAATAGATCTTCAAACTTTGATGAATCTTCCATATCTCCAACGTAGGTTACCACTTCAACATCTTTTGTATTAATGAGACCCTTAGATTTCATACATCTAGTCACAATTTCTTTTTACACGATTTCTGCACAAATAATTCATAACATAAAAAACCCAGATCTCATTCAAATAACCATGCAGTGGTCGGCACATTCAAGAATAAAAGGGACTTTCCAAGACTGCTCACGCAGAGCAATTCTTTCACTTGAAAATTAGTCTACAACTCAATATCTTCGACTTAGTTTAACTTTGCATTTAAAAACAGAGATATTCAATCCATGTCACAGAATACCCGATTTGACATCTATGCCATCAAACCACTGCTTTATTTTCCTTCCCAATAGTATCTTACCACATAGAGAAATCGTTTAGCATCCACGCTATCAGCTTCACCTTTTACAATCGAACCCCAGTTTGATTCTTTCAAGAGTTTCTAATCTTCTTAACAGGAATTGTAAATCCCTGTAGCTACTAGATACTGGAAATTCCCATTCCAACATTTATATATATAGTTCCAGGATAATACACATGCATAGTCAATTCACAAATTCGCTCATGCAGAGATACTCATTCCAATATTAACACACACAGGAATATTCACAAACCAAAAGCATATAAACATGCTTATTCATTAATCAAATCCAGATGTGGGTCAAATTGCAAACCTGGGAAACACTTCTGTGACAAAAATAGTGAAAAAAACGAAGCGCGGGGGGATGATCACGCGAAAACAAGTCAACCTCAAACTCTAGGCTGAGAGTTTTGAGATTTAAAACTCTCGCCCAAGAGTTTAAAAAATATCTAGGACGAGAGTTTGAACCAATCGCCGCGCTGTATTTTTAAAAAAACTCTCGGATGAGAGTTTGAACTAAACTCTCGGTTGAGAGTTTGGAAGATATTTTTTCAACCGAGAGTTTATGGTCAACAAAACCTGCGAAAATATTAGGCATCTTTCTGGAACTTGCAACTTCAACAAGCCCGAACCGCTGCAAATTTTAAGTATTATTTGTCGGACTTTGTAGCAATGGATTCATCTCTGAATCTAGTTTCCAATGATATAATAATTGTTTCATTTCGATTTGAATTACTATTTATTAATAAAAAATTTCTAAACCTTATCCCTTAAGAATTTTATTACTTTGAAAATCACCAGAAATGAAAATTCAATATCATAACAAAGACAACACCAAAATTTTTTGAAATTTCATAGAGATCATAATTGACTCGTCCTCTTCAAAAGGGTACTTTTAGTTTTTCCAATAAGAGTCACATTTGAAAGAAAATGTGAAGACAAAAACATGTGTCGATAATGCACCATTTTCTGAACATACGTTGTTTCGATAAATAATAAAAAATAGTTCCCAAGTCTTACAAACCTCAAAATATAGTCCAGGATCCAGTGTAGTGTGTGCAGATTATGATCCTACAATTTGTTTCCCTAAAATGAATAACCATCTCTCAAAAAACCGTCGTCAACACAGGTCACTCATTATCCATACCGAAAATTTTCAAGTATATTCCGTATGTTGACAACAAATTTGTCCCACGATATGTCCATAAAAAAATTTAAAAAAAAATACGAGTAGAAATCTAATTCAATTCTCTAAAACCTTTGTGTTTACTTCAAGTTGAAATTCCTAAGGGACATATGGGTTTGAAGAGGTCGAAGTTGAAAAACATAAAATTTAGCAGTTTTGTTTGTCAAAAACAAGCCAAAATTGTTTCCCAGCTTCATGTTTTCACCCATGTTCAAAATACTTCGCCTAATAGATCATATGGGCACATAGCCCTGGCTTCTTTCTCCTGCCATTCGAGCTCTTTCTCTGATCCCCTATCTTCTGGCCCATGGGCTTACAAAAAATACCTCGAAAATGAAATCCATCTTTTTGTTTCCGAGAGTTACAATTTCGGGACTCTTGATTTCCTCCCAAGACATCGTTTTCCAGCTCTTCGACTAACCCCTGCAGTTCATAAACTAACTCTATTTTTTTAGAAAACCATAATTACTTCACCTAGGACTCATCTAACTACTAACTGAAAACAGCAACTATCTCCTTCGAGTCATCCCTTTATTTCAGGGTTTAGTTACATGGCTTAATGCCTTCATCAATTGTTTATCAAATTACCACTAACCTAGGTACATCCCTATCAACTCTTTACTAAGAAATTTGAGTAATTAGTACATAGAATTTACAATGAGCCCTCTTAGCCTAATATCAAGACCTTTAGGTCTGACTAGACATTGACACATGCCTTTGATAACAGATGCTCTGCATCACACATTAGTGACTAAACATAATCTTTGATCAAGATAATTTGATATATGAACTAGATAATATATTTTTTTGGTCATTTTTTTCTAAATTATACCTTACATGTTGAAAGCATTTTGGATTCTACTCGAATATATAATATTCGATTTCTTTCCTTGGAAAAAAATAAGATTGGTGATATTTAACTTTTCAAATATATTATATTTATTAATGAAACGTATCTTTAATATTTCTCATTTAAATGAGAAAATGTTTATCTTTGAAAAAAAAATTCAAACAATTTAGTTATACCAATTATTATTTACACCTATAACGTTTGGGCATGAAACATCTAGAATGAATTTTGGAATAAAATTGAGCAAAATAATAAATGTTTCATAACATAAAAGTTTGAAATTAAATAAAATATTTCTTTTATTATGGGTAGTAGCCACCACATGCCTAAAATGGGTTGGGCTAGAAATTCTAAGACTTATCGACAAGAACAAATCTTGTTCTATTATGAACATTAAGAATGAGAATTTGAAGTACTGAGAATCCTTTTTAAGAGGAAGTTGAAATACAACAAAGATATCAAAAATATGAATTTAGCTTATCAAAACTAAAACATGAATACCATTTAATATTAGCTTTCTCCTATTGGGTTAATTTTGACTCGGCCATAGAGCAAGTTAACCGACTTTGTTTTATTGATATGGACCCATGGTATTGGGAGATGTGCCCATGGTACTTGGAGATCTTCCCATGGTATTCTTCTAATGTAAGCCTATTAAAACGATGTTTAAACTCCATTATAATATGTAGGTATGAGCACACTTTGACTAATGGTCAACGATGATCGATGGCGACAGGGCATGGTAGACCATGTCTTGGCTGGTTTAGGCCAAGGGCATAATGAAGATATATTCTATTAGTTTTCCGCCTAGTTGAGAGATTTCTAGGATAAAACACGGTCTCCATGATGTGCATGTTGTTATTGTTTGCTTTATATTGTTATATTTTATGTTGTGTACAATAATGTTAGTAATGTTATTACATCCACGAAATATCAACATGGTAATAAAGATTGGTATTTACACTCACTCTCTAATGATAGTTATCTTATCAAGTTTGGGTTTCCTATATCTACATGGTAAGATGTAGATGGAATTATTGTTAACAGATCAGTTGAAGAAAGTTTTTTTTATTTCAATGCCTAGATTTGCATGGTGGAGTGTGAACTTGTGTGGTTGGATTCACTGGCATGATGGGTTGGTCTGATAAGAAACAAAAATGCTAAGCCTAATGTATGCTAAAGAAAACATGGAATGTGGGTATACAGATATGGTCTCTAGCAAATTGGTGCATGTTGTTTATGGGTACTCTTAGGATAGTGATAGATCAATGAATAAAACACCGGATTGTAGAAATCGGGGCTTGAGGGGGTCTTGCACCCCCAGTGTTGAAGGCTTGCAGGGGTTTGGGGGCGGGAGCCCCCGAGAAAATGTTTTTGGCCCCTTTTTGTCTGTGTTGGTTTTTTTACCATTGAAAAGTGACATGAAGACGTTGATTGGAAGAAATAAACCATGTTATGCATGATCCAGTTTGTGGTCGCATGAAATGTTTCAGAGGGTTCAAATCTAAAGCATGAGATATGTGGTTGAAGCAATAGAAGTCATTAGAATTTGTCGATGCTTAGATCTGTTGTGGTCGATGGAGTGATTAGAAATGTGGTCCATTGGCTGGGTAAATAAAATAGTTAATGTCAACCTATCAAATTAATGAAGGTGATTTACTAGTCAATGGGAATGCAAATCAACTGATGGTCAGAGCTTAACGGATGGTCGACGAGTATGCGAATTGACTGGTGGTTGACAGCTCAACAAAGTTTGATGGTAAAGTGGTTGACTAGGTAATCGACTAGGTCGACTGATCGACTAGGTTGACTAAGGAAATGTTCGAGACTAGTCGATTGGGTCCACTAAGGAAATGTTTGGTTGTCTAATTGGGTTTACTGGGCATATGGTCGACTCAGGATTCAACTCGGATGCTTCAAGAAAGTTGAGGTCAATATGGACTAAGGAGCGATAGAAGGTTGACTGAGTGGACAAGCTCAATTCGATTGAGTACTCATAGTTAAAACAAAATGGGTAGTCGATTTGGTTGATTGCTTAACTACACAACAGAGTTGTTTTGGCTTTAGAAGGATGTTGCATTGCTGATGGTTGGATTCTATCATGATTCTTGATGCAGATGAAGAGATGATTGAGGAGGATGTGCAAGCAACAACCATAGATATTATTGGAGTAGCATGAAG
Source organism: Larix kaempferi (assembly GCA_027924585.1). Classification (NCBI taxonomy): domain Eukaryota; kingdom Viridiplantae; phylum Streptophyta; class Pinopsida; order Pinales; family Pinaceae; genus Larix; species Larix kaempferi. The sequence continues at coordinate 16,632,165 of BSBM01000074.1, read as the reverse complement.
ACAATTCAACTAGATAATATGATAGAGTTTATCGGTGATTGTGAACAGGGATTAATTGGATCAAACGATGAAGTATGTTTTCGATTGTGCATAAGGATTGATTCGAGTAGATGGTGCGGTCTATTTTTTACTACATAGAAGGATTGACTGGAGTGGAAGGAGTATGTTGTTGCCTTAGCAGAAAACTCCAAGTACTTGGTTCAAGAGTTTTTGGTTATTGTTATTGTATGAGCATGTATGCACTCAGGTAGCAATGTTTGTAGGGAAATGTTTTATTAATGGATTTTTAATCATGATAAATGGGAATACGATTGTAAGACCAATAGAGACATGCGTACCCCTAGTAACTCACTAGTAAATTTGAGACTTTAAATGTAGGTGATAGTGGTGCAATTATGGATTCCCAACTGATAGAACTTGAGGGGGGGGAGGAAAAAAATTCCCATGTCAAGTTTAAAGGGGAGAATGTTGACTTAATCTTGACTCAATCGTAGAGTAAGTTAACCAACATTGGTTTGTTGTTACATACCCATGGTATTGGGATATCTTCCCAAGGTACTTGGAGATATTCCCATGGTATTCTTGTGATGTAAGCTTAGATAGAGGCTAGTCGAGCTCCATTATAATATGCATGTATGAGCACACTTTGACTAATGGTCATCGGTGGTTGTGGCCAGTAGAGCCATGGTCGACCATGTCTTGGTTTGTTTAGTCCAAGGACATAATGAAGATCTATCTTATGTTGGTTTTCCCCCTAATTGAGGGGTTTCCATGATAAAACATCGTGTCAATGATGTGCATATGGTTATTGTTTTCTTTGTTGTTATATCCTTTTGTTGTGTATAATAATATTAATGATGTTGTTGCATTTATAAAATATCAACATCCCTAACTTCAATAATATAAATCGTAACTTTAGGAATTCAATAAAATAATTCTCTTCATGGCCTCTTCATTAAAAAATTCACGATGACCTAGACATTTTCATTTCACCCATGTTTTATTGTAGAAATGGTTTTCAAAAAATTATTTAGTTAAAACTCATTATTTGATATATTTTATTATACACCGTGGAGGAAATGAAGAGGTAAATTTATATCACGGTGACCTAGACATTTTCACTTCACCCATGTTTTATGTTTTATTGTAGAAATGGTTTCCAAAATAATATTTAGTTAAAACTTATTATTTGATATATTTTATTATACACCTTGGAGGAAATGAAGAAGTGAATTCATCTTTGGGTCTAGATGAAATGAACAACTACCCAGAGAAAATCCATGCCCTCTGCATGAGTCTTTCCATTGCAATTGAAACAAATATCCCGACATTGCTTATTTTTGGATACTCATTCCCTATCATTAATATTTGAAAATCATCATTAAAAGACAATGCAATGCACTTCTTCATAAGATGAAGGTTCAAATTCCAAGAGTATGTTTGGCAATTTAGAGTCATTCCAACTTTCTGATATTTGTCAAAGCAATAATGTTAAGGTTGATATGGCAAATAGGCAAACCATCCTCCCAAAAGCAACTCCAGTGGAAAAGAGGGTTGAACGAAGGTCATTTTAATTCTATAATGAATCTCAATCTCCATAATCAAGGGATGTCCTTCATATTCAAGTTGCAGGGTATTCAAATTCAAGATAGTGACGGCATGTGTAGAATGAAGGGACACATTGGAGGCGTGGCCTTGATTTAATCCCATGTCGGCGATCGCTGCCAGTTACAGGAAGTAGCTATGGAGGAGAGGCATTTAAAAATGGAGATAAATGAGCCTCTATGAGAAGGTGGCATTATTCCCTTCGAGATTTGCTTGGTCTTGGGTATGGAATATCGGTTTCACATAGTTGTAGAAGTTGGGATCGTCGAACGGGCTCACAATCTGTACGAAAATATGGACTTTGACAATCCAGGTAAGCCTCCATCTTGGGACGATTTGCAGTTTTAATTTGACTTAAACTAATTCCTAAAAGAACTACTGAGTACTTGACTCTATGGTTCGAGATTATTACCTGGTTGTTTAGAAATTTTTATGTTGGGGCTGTTGTGGAAAATCTCCTTCGTTTATATTGTAGTATGGTGAAAATCCCCTTGGTTTGATCTTCATTTATATTGTAGTCTCGTGGCCCTGTCTTATAGTAACTCTTGTGAATACTAAGATGGCTCAAGATAAATCCCATGATATAATGAAACTCTTCAATAAAATAACGTAGCAACTTGAAGGAATAAGGTAGTCTATGTAATTATTGAGCAGACATTTAGAAGTTAGAAATCAAACAAACTCCCTTGAAAAAGAAAGTGTTTGATCTGATATTAAATCATGGCTAATTAGCCATGGACTCAAAAATGCATTTCAATATTATAGTTGGTTTTGTTAGAGAGTTCCAATCTGTAAAAGGTTTCCATTGCATCTGTGTATTTTTCAGCAGATGAAACCAGTCTATGCAATATACAACATTGGCCTATAATGAAAAAGATAAGGAAAAATAGGACTAGTCTATGGAAGAAGATTTTAATGGAAACAACTTATTAAAATTTATAAATAATGAAATTTAAATGTATTTTTATTTTAAGTGTGTATGTTTAGTCATATAATACTATGTATGATAAACCTGAATTAAACTTTTCTAGAAACAATTTGTTTATAAAATATTGTTTGCATTGTCAAAATATTTTTATAAATACAAATATATATCACTATATATCTAGTTATACATTTTAATTTAATCATTATAGATCCATTTTAAAAGGGGATCTACCAAGCCTCAAGAGGGATCAAATCTCTGAAGGTGCAAACCCCTCTTTTTTAGAATGTAAATGTGTTGTTTTATATATATGTTGTTGTAAATGTTTTAAACCAAGAAGACAAGTTATACATTCTGTAATGTACCTACAAATAGCAAAAATAAAAAATTGGCCTTTACTGCCATGAACACCTACTTATAAATCATGTATTATAAAATTAACTTCAGCACTAGAAGTTGCTTTGGTACTTTGTTTGCGTCAGTAAGAGTTTATGGCTTTCTAAGCAAGATGGTCTTACTAGTTTTAATTCTTTGTTTCTACGTAAGCGACGTGGTGAATAAGATGATGAACTTCTAAGGCATGTTTGCAAATGCTAGAGTAATAATTAATAGGTCCTCCTTTTTCATCTAAGATTAAGATACATATTAAGCTTGTAAACTGTTTAAATGTTACCTTCAGGCATGATGGACTTGTTGAGGGCAGTTGAGACTCCTTGGGTAACTTGATGTTTGAAAAATACATACCACTGGCAGAGCTGCCGAGAGGTAAGGGTGATCTTATGGGCCTTCCTGGCTTACTTAGCAAATCGCTAATGCATTGTAATGTAATTGTTTGCAGGTCTACAAGTGATGGTTCTCTCTTAAACTATGCATAACCAAAGTTATGGTTGAGACTTAGTAACTTATAAAGGGTTCAAGACCATGCCAAGGTTTAAGACTTTGGAAGGAATTCGTAAGATAATGTTTAAACTATGCAACTTTGATGTAATAACGTTGTAGCACGAATTTGATGTTGGAGGGGTGGCATTGGTAGTTGGAGTAATTAACGTTGACAATGATATGTTAAACAACTGGAGGAGGGGGTTTAAGCCTCGAAATTCACCTTTGTTTCATCCTTCATCTCGTGTTCAGTCTTGGTGGAGAGGGTTTCTCTGTTGTGTATGGTATGTGGGGCTCTTGACCTGAGCTTTGCTCATGGTCAAAGCACCCGTCGTCAATGGTGAATTGCATGGGAGGTTTTAGCCACGACTCTTAGCTAGGTAATGGATTGAACTCAAACTCTGAGATTTATTTTTCTAGTCCGCATTTTAAATATTTTGCTCTTGGTATAACCGGTGATGGTTTCCATGTATTGGCAGGTGTATGTTGTGGGACTCTTGGTGTTGGCTGCTACAGGTGGTGAAACCTTCGTCTTTGCATTTCACATAAGTCAGGGTTTTGAACCCACTCTCACCCTTCCTATCCCAGCTATGGGGAAGTTACCTTACAGTCATATGATGATGTTCGTGATGCCTTTGGCTCATCATAATTCTCTTTGGAGCTTTCATGGGGTCTCCCTTTGGGTTGGACCAACATGTATTGGGATGGATGATGTAATTAATCAAATGGGGATGCATCTCTTGAGGGTTTCCATACTTATAGTAGGGTTTATCATTTTGGTTCTGTGATGTTTTAATGGCACTTGCACTGTTTATATTTGGGGCTTTGAAAAGAATAATAATCACCTGTGTTTTCCTTGTTCTGGTTTTTGGTTATGGCTCTCCCTTTTCTTAGTGTGGCTACTGTATGAAGAACCTGATTGTAATGTTTGTATGAAATGATTAGGGTGTAGCCCAGTCGTGCTTGGTGTTTATATGTGAAATGTTGGGGTGTTTACTGTTGCTTGGGAAAACATGTCCCCTGCATTTTCTAATGAACTAGTATGGATAAATAAACTAAGCGTCGGGCCTCTATATTGTTTTAAGTAAGAAAGGAAGTCTTTATTTGATCTCTGCATTTTCTATGGTGGCTCTTCCCGTCTATTGAATGTTTTCTTGGAAAGTTGGATGTATTCATACTTCGAGGGTTTTCGTCTTTATTGAAATAAATCTTCAGTTGAAAGTCGCAACCCTTTGATATAAACTAGGATGGTCTTAATAGTTATTTAGATAATCTATTCTGGTTTTGCATACTATGAATCTAGTGTTTCCTGTGGAATTTGGCTCTTAGACCTAGGCCTTCAAATCTTAGTGTACAGGGAGTAATCATATCGTAAAAGATAATGTATTGTTGGTCTTCATTGTGGATTTGATGCTTAGATGAAAGATGCTGCTAGCCAGGGTTTGCTAAGTCAAAAACGTAGGTATGTAGTTGATAATGTGCATCTCTAGGACTGGGTTTGCATTGTGTGTTAACTTGTAAAAGATCCCATGTCCATACCTAAGTCTGCGATTTCGCTTCTTAAAAGAAAGTGGGGTGGCAATGGGGTTTGATATCGAGACCTGGGTTTTACAAATCTTATTTGCGTTGGCTATCAAGGGAATAGTCTTGTAAATACTGGTTTGGGGTTTTGAAACGAAAATGTTGAAACAAGAACACCACTGTCCATTTCTGTGGGTTTAAATCTACGATTTGGTGCTTTAAAGAAATGTTGGAAATGACAAGGATACTGTATAGTGTAAAGCTATGATAATACGTTTAAATGGATTGAATGGGCAGAAGTAAATATTATGGTTACTATTTAGTTTACAAATCTCAATTTGCGTTTTTTAATACTTTTGCTAGTCCTAGTTTTTGTTTATAAACTTTAAGAAATAAAAGAAGGACAGAGATAGACCCTGTCCTCTGAAATGGTAAAACGATTTTGACCAGAAACGCAATTGTTTAAAAGAGTATAATCCTAGCTTAGAACAATAAATTGAAATGAAGAACAAAATGCGCAGTTATAAAAGTCATTCAACAATAAAGATATGGTTCCTAAGTTTTATGTTGGCATGATGTCTAGCATAGGCTAGCTAGGCTAGACCTACTAGACCTTCCGCTGGTTTTTAGACCAAATTTATGAGTTAATAAGATTATGGTTAAATGGGCTTTGCTTCTATAATAAAACTCGAGAGCCCATGCCCAAAGGCCCTTTCTTTATGAGAAAATTAATATTTAAATAGGTTAGGAAAACAAAACAATGTTGAAATATCAAATCTATTCTAAATGTCTATCTTCTATTATAATTGGAAATGAAAATTTAATAATTCATACCTGGTTACCTTGGAACTTGATCCTGTTCTGTAGAAGCCTACACACTCAAACAATAATTAGTGCAGAAACTTTTGAGCTTAGCTGACCTATTAGAATGATTCCTTAGCTGGATAACTTTGGGGCTACCATGTTCCTCCCAACCATGACCCTTAGAACGTTCCTGGTTCTAACTAAATCCCCCCGAGCTGGTTCCAACATGCAATAAGAGATAGAGGCCCTAGGTTCACTGCTGGTTCAGATCTGGAAATTTATGTGGGACTGCTTCAGTTCTTGGAGTAGAAAATTCTCTTTGATTACCATAAGAGAATGATAATGAAAAAGATGATCTTCCCCCACTCTTGGGATCTTCCCTCTTTATGTAGGGAAGTCTTGAATTATAGCTATTGGAATAATTATTTAGTTTCTTTAAATTAAATAATATTTAAAAGATATTTTTACTAAATAACTAGTCCTTGTTAAACTAGGACTTTTTATTTGTTTTCACTAACAGTGTTTTTAAAATAATCTGTTCATAATAAGAATAATACTAATAATAATATTTCATACTGATATTAATAATACTACTTAATAATATATATTACTAATATGATAAGGTGGTAGTCATTCTATGCATGAACTCTATGCACTATATATATATGCTTTATAAATAAATACTTACAGCATTATTATTAATACTTTTAATAATAATAATATTTAACCTTGAGACCTTTATGCAAGTTATTCATATATGACTACTCTTAGTCATTCCATATTTTAAATTATGGTAAAAATGTTTATTTAATTATGTATCTTCTCATGATACTTCTTTTAACGTTAAGGACAAGGTCCAACACTTTGGACGGTCTTTTGGTAAGCTTGGATAGACACCTCTAGGTCTCTCTCTTGCATGTTGGATTCCCTTGTTTAACATGGTAGTTCCCGCAGTACTTGATGATAGATAGAAAATGATTCATTTAACCAATTTAAATAAATGTGATGAAAATAGAAGTGCTATTCAGAGTCTTTCCGACTCAACACTTTGAGATCTAGTAACCCCGAGAGCTCTTCAGATCTTTTAACTCAACACTCTCACATGGGTGTTATGCTAGTGCAATTCTAGAGCCTCCTGCTCAACACTAGTGCTAGAATGTGGTTGTGAGGCACATCTAGAATATTTAAGTGGCCTCGGATCCGACATTCGTTTATCAAGCTTGGAGAGCTCCAAGGCTTATACCCAACACTCAATGTACATCAAGGTTTACTCCCAGTACATAATCATTCTTCTAGGTACATCAGGGTTTATGCCCAGTACGTAGGTCATCTGTTTGTTTCTGAGCCCATGCTCATCACACCACATAAGTCAATCATATAAATCATAGCTCTGCATAGTAAGTAACGAAAATATCATCTTAGTATATTAGGGCTTGTACCCATATCATATGCTAAAGAACATAATCAAAACATTAGGGCCTCCTTGCCTAATACATACTCAATAAAGAAGTCAGTTAGGGTCCATGCCTAGTATGTCAATATATATATATATAAAAGAATAAATCATATGTGCTAGGGCTTATGCCCAATACTCAAAATAACTCATATGTGTTGGGGTCGTGACCCAATATAACATCAGAATAGTCAATCCAAAATTCGAGATATTACACATTCTATAATTTAATATCTTTAAATCTTTTTATTTAATTTTTTTTTAATAAATCAAATTTACAAAGAAAATTTATATTTTTTTCAAATTTTACATTTATCTATTACAAAATTATACTAATATTAAATAATATTTTTATCTCATATGGGGAAGATAATACCTTAACCCATCCTTTTCGAAAAAAAAATATTCAAAATGTTGAAATAAATAATAAACTTCTTGGCATTCAAATTATATGTAATAGGCCGAATTATTGGATGGAGTCCCACTTTATCAAAGAAATTGCAAGAATGGTAGGAATTTTGTTGATTTCAAAATTTGTATTCTTTATTTTAAAATAAAAATAAAATAAATTCTTTATTTTAAAATAAAAACAAAATAAATTCTTTATTTTAAAATAAAAACAAAATAATTTGAGTAGAGGTGAATGACGATAACACTTTACATGATGATAATTTTAAACATAAATATGGTTTTTTAAGCTATTATTTTTATTATGAAATATTAAATGTTTTTATAATATAAATTTCTAAAAATTGAAAATATATAAAAATAAGTTTTCAAATATATAAAAAAGTAATTTAATTAAAATTATACAAATTTAAAATTATCATTATATTTCGAAAATAATTAAAAAGTTACTTATTTTTCAAACATTTTATATAATATAAAACTAAAAAAATTAAAAAGGTTATTAAAATAATTTATAGTGAATTTAAAATTATGATATTTTGTTGAAGTCATGTAAAATAAAATATATAATATTTTGAATTAACATCATCTTTAAAAAAAAAAATTGTATGCCAAAGGATTCCTCCCAACCACTCAAGATACATCAATGGACATCTTTAATCTTTAAAAAATAAGTATACAATGTAATAATACTAAGGTAAATAATTAAAATTACTACGTAGATTCAAATTTAAATTAATTAAATTGCAAAACACATTTATATAAATGTTTATCGCATTTCAATTTAAAATTGCATTAATTTCAAATCTAATAAATTTCACTTATTCTTCTCTCTCTGTATATAATCAAAATCAAAATATTTTTTTATTAAATTATCATATTTGATTTGATAACACTTAAATTTAAGTAGACAAATTTATGAGGGGATATTTCTAATTTATTTATTTTAATTTATATGTACTTATAAATGAATACACAGAAGCATGCATTTTTTTTTTCCGCGAAAAAAAGCATACTATTGATATTCATAGTTTGAATCAAATAGTACATGATTAAGTCTATCATAGAACCAGATTGTCCACAGCCCTATCATAGAGAGCCTCGATAGTACAAAATTACATCATAAAAGATGCCAATAGTCCAAAAGCCATAAGAAGCATAAAACAGAATCAGATCATGATATTATAAGAACCTGAATCAATCATCTAATTCTCATAGAATTCTTCCCATATAACATAATCCTCCTCGCCTGCAAGTGCTAATTTTGACAGACAGTCTCCCTGAGCATTGAATTCCCTAAAGATATGCACCAAAGTAACCGAACCGAGAAGACTGAGCTCATCCTTTATTCTCCTACACCAGCTGACCAAATCCAGAACTTTAATGTCATATTCACCGCATGCCCATTTAATAGTCACACATGAATCCCCAAAGATCTTCACATCAACTAACCCAAAAATATTTGCAATTCTGACAACACACCACAACGCCAAGAGTTCTACCTTCATATTAGAGCCTCTACCACACTTTAGATGAAGTGAAAAGTAATGAGACTGGTTTAAAAAGATAACTCCACCAGCCCCACAATCACCAAAATTTGCAGCCCCATCAAAAAATAGGACCGGCTCCTTGATGATGAAATGAAATTCCCCAATATTTCTAGGAACCGAAGCTGGTATATCTGTCTGATACTGCAAAAAGTGTGAAAGGATAATACTAAAAGAGGCCTGTGCATTTGGAGTCTGATCTTCAAAAGTAGCCTTATTTCTAACAAACCAAATGGACTAGCATATAACTATAGGCAGTGTTAGATACTGTTTACAATTCCGCATCCACTCCAGAAGATAGACATCCACAGTAGTACCATTCCATTTATAAACAATACAAAAAGATTGATATAGAACTTGTCCCAAAGTTCCACAACAAATGAGCAATCTATGAATAGATGAGAAGTAGTCTCCTGATGAGATTTACATAAAATACAACAATTAAGACCAACCCAACTGATCCCAGACAAATTGTCCCAAGTCTTTAAGCAATCCAGTAAAAGGAACCAGCTAAAACATTTCAGTTTCAATGGCATATTCCATTGCCAGATCTTCCTGTACCACCAGTTATTAGGGAAAATACATCTTCTTTTGATAATGCAGTCATAAGCCGATTTTGCAGTAATGTTACCCGAAACTTCATTACCACCCCACACCACCATATCATCATTAGTATTAAGCCGAATACTAGCAGCATTTAAACCATGAATATAAGTTTCCCATTCTTCAATCAAATCCAGTGGTATATTTAAATCACCAGCATTAAGCCAATATCCAGAGACAACATTTTTAACAATAGAATTAATAGTAATCCACCCAGCCCTTCTAAAAAAAGTAGACAATTCAGTCGAAAATATATAATTTCCTTTGAGCCCAAGAACTAGATCAACTCCAATAGCTACCTCCGATCCATTACCAACTTTCCAGCAAAGATAATAAGCAAACCAACAGTAAACCTTCATAAATCCTCTCCAAATAGGGGAGACTCCCCTCACCTTCTTCTTAGGTTGTCTCAACTAGAAAGAAATCTTGGTATTGATATATTTAAGATAAATTACCCGAGACCAAAGGGATCCACCATAGATAGCCCTCCACATACTCTTTAGTCGCAAAGCATCACTGAAAGCAGAAAGATCCTTTAAACCCCAACATCCTGAAATATAAGGAAGAGATAATCTCTCCCACCCAACCAAGGTCAGACTAGCTCGATTCAGGCCTCCAGTCCATAAGAAATTGAAAATAAGTCTCCGTAAAGAATTGATAATAGAGCAAGGCACTGGGAGTAGAGAAAACCAATAGACTGGTGTCCCCAACAACACAGACTTTGCCAAAGTAAGCTTACCTCCAATGGAGAGCAGCCGGTAAGTCCAATGTGAAATTCTTGCTTCAAAACGTTTAATCAACCAATCCCAATCTTTAACCAGATAACCATTAGGTTTTAGGTGAAAGCCCAAATATGTGAAACCATCAGACATCTTATTGCAATTGTATGGGAGAATTGATTGGAAATCTGTAATCCTATCATCAACGACCTAATTTTGATAGAGGAAAGACTTCAATAAACTAACCTTCATGCCAGAAGCCTTACAAAAGAGATCAATAATACCATGGAGTATCCTCCATTCATCAATAGATGCAATCCCAGCAATGAGCACATTGTCAACAAAAATAACATGTGTCAGACAAAGTTCTTTTGAGATTTTAATACCTTTAAACTTACCCTACTCATGAACTTGCTTAATCAACCTGATCAAACCATCAATCACCAACAGAAATAAAAGAGGTGACATTGAACAGCCTTGTTGAATACCTCTTGAACAACTGAAAAAAGACGTGGGAGCCCCATTAACTAAAATAACAATATTCATTGTATTAACACAGGCCATAATCCAGTTAATAGCTAAAGCTGGCACACCAATCTGTATCAAGAGAATCCTCAGAAAATCCCAATTGACCCGATCATAAGCTTTCTCAAGATCCATCTTAAGCAGTATTGCACTTTGCTTCTTGCACTTAATGGAATGTAGTAATTCTTGAGTAATACCAACAGCATCATGTATCTGTCGGTCTTCTAAAAAACCAAACTGCTCAGGAGTAATAAACTTTGAGAAAACAGGCTTGAGACGTCCTGCAATAATCTTAGAAACAATTTTATAAGCAAAATTACAAAGTGCAATGGGCCTGAAGTCAGAAAAGGTCTTCGGATCATTCACCTTAGTAATGAGAGTAATGAAGGTAGAATTCAAAGCACCTGATAAATACCCCTACGTTCTCGAAAATTCCACCATCTTGACAATATCATCCCCCATAATGTCCAAGAAATGCAGAAACAACTCAATTGTCCAACCATCTGGCCCTGGACTTTTCTCTTTTGAAAACAATTTTAGAGTTCGCTCCACTTCTTCAAATGTAACCTTTGAACATAACAATGCTGCATCTTCCCTGTCAAAACAACGAGGATAGAGTCTAGCCACTTGAAGTTTTGAGGTTAAATCACAGCTATTATCATATGAGTATACCCGAAAGAAATGTTTTAAAGCTTGAGATTGAAGACCCTAAACACAAGTAACAACAGACCCTTCCTCGTCTTCCATTTTCCATATAGTATTATTGTTTCTTCGAGCATAAGCAAAAGAATGAAAAAATCTAGTATTTTTGTCACCAAATTTTACCCATAAGGCTCTACTTTTTAATCTCCATTCCTTCTCTTCCATAACATAATTTCTTTCTTTTTCAGCTTCTAATCTTTTCAGTAGCTCCAACTCAGAACCAACCAAGGGCTTGTCTGTATTGAGCAGATATAATTTATGTAGCTGAGTATCGACATCAACCATATTACATCTGTCACTTTGTTTCTTATGATGAATCCAATTAGAAACTTCTCCCTTTAGAACTTTCAACTTATAGTAGAAAAGATCAACATGGTTCAAATCTAATTGACTCCTAGCTTTTAACCAAACATCTCTGACCAAACAATCAAAATCCGGATGTGATAACCAGGAACAGTCAAATTTAAAGGGATAATTTAAATCCATAAACTTCTCTTCCAATTGTAAGAATATAGGCCAATGGTCCAAGACTTTAGAATCACCGACCCAGGAACAATAATGATTGCATTTTTCCAACAAAGAAGAATTCACCAAAAATTTATCAAGTCATTTGTGAATACCATCACACTCGTCTCTACCATTTGACCAAGTTGGGACCATAGCCCCTGTACAAACATCAATAAGATTATTGTCAATAAGATAATCATGAAAGAAAGTTTCCAATTCATCCATTTTAGCTTTTGAGCCCCAAACTTCCTGACCCAATCTGGTGAAGTTAAGATCTCCCGCAACCATAAGATTATCCATTTTTAAAATCCCTGAAGACTGCAACCCAAGCCAAAAAACCTCTCGATTTTTATAAGGAGCATAGCAATTAAGAATCGAGAGATGAATATCTATAGCCTTGCAAGACCCCTCTCATAAAATACCCCAGAGAGTCTGAAAAACAAAAAAAGAATAGATTCTAGGGTCCCAAGCAATGACCAAACCCCCAGATAATCCATTTGAACCACCAATAGAGATTTCCCAACCCGACAAAACCCCCGCCACTTTAGAAATAGCTGAAAGATCGTCACACATAGTCTCCTGCAACAACAAAATACTGGGATGAGAAGTAGAAATTAAATTGGATAGAGCCCTTACTCGTGCAACTCTACCCAACCCCCGAATATTAAGGGAGCAAATAGACATCAGGAAACATCCTCACAGGGGGAACTAGCTCTAAGGCCCCTGGACATAACAGGCAAAGCATCCACCTCCTTTCCAAGAATATCTTCTCCATGTTTTGTAATAGCCACCGAACCATTATCAATCCCCCCAGAATCAACATTAAGACCAACCAAACCCTCATTCATCCTAATTCTTTCAGACACCGAAGCAATAACAGGAACCGAAACATCTTCCATATCCTTCCTATTCCTAGCAGACTTCTTAGCTCTCCGGATAGTGACATTCTAGAATCTAGCTGAATTGATCGACTGTACAAGAGGATTGTGAGAAGGGTTTTTTAAATATATAGGTAATGGAGTGATCACATCAGAATGAGGCCTATAGCCTATTTCGTTCAAAATACCAGATTCATTTGGAGTAAAAGGACCACGCTGTAAGGAAGACGAATCAACCCTAAGACCCCCAGGAGGACCATCAGAAACCCTAGTCCCAGACACCTTCAAGAAAGAGGCAATATCGGAAGCCAAATTATCACCACAATCAACATTATCTAAAACAGAAACCTGTCACCTTTCAGTTGATAAGAAAAATTCCACCTCCTCACCTGAAGACATAGAATCCTTCCCAAACAATCCCCGACAAATCTTAGACTTAGAAGGAAGGGAATCATGTAGAGTGACAGGCGGTGAGACCGCCCCCTTCACAAGATTCAACACAATATCCCCAGAAGCAATTTTCTTGTCTAAAATAACTTCAGCTGCTTATGCCAACAATAAATCTTCCTCAGGAATATAAGGGATAGGAGAGCCAATACGAGGAGAAATCTTACCCGAATATGTAGCACAATAATCAGAAACCCCAACCGAACAAGCAGAAACTTTAATAGAGGAACTAGACAGGTTAGAAGACTGCCGCCAATGCTCCCAAGCTTGAGTCTCCGGACACGAAGCTTGAATATGTCCAGTCTTCTGGCAATAATGACAACGAAATGGGATACGGAAGTAATCCAACTGCTGGCACCAAACCCTAGACCCCCACACCAACTCCACCTCCGCAAGAAACCCTTTAGCAATTTCGAATTCTACCATCACCCGAGTAGACCACCCGAAGACATAGAATCCTCCCCAAACAATCCCCGACGAATATTAGACTTAAAACGAAGGGAATCATGCAAAATGATAGACGGTGAGACCTCCCCCTTCCCAAGATTCAACACAATATCCCCAGAAGCAATTTTCTTGTCTAAAATAACTTCAGCTGCTTGTGCCAACAATAAATCATCCTCAGGAATATAAGGGATAGGAGAGCCAATACGAGGAGAAATCTTACCCGAATATGCAGCACAATCATCAGAAACCCCAGCCGAACAAGCATAAACTTTGACAGAGGAACTAGACAGGTCAGAAGACTACCACCAATGCTCCTGAGCTTGAGTCTCCGGACACAAAGCTTGAATATGTCTGGTCTTCTGGCAATAATGACAGGGAAATGGGATACGGAAGTAATCCAACCGCTGGTGCCAAACCCTAGACCCCCACACCAACTCCACCTCCGCAGGCAACCCTTTAGCAATTTCGAATTCTACCATCACCCGAGCATGCATTTTACCACTTGGTAATGGACAAACAATTTACAACAAAACACTTTACTTTTAATATATTAATAAAGTAAATACAATCTTACAGTAAAAGGTGGTCATCCATTTTGCACCAATCCAATGGATTGGTGAACTTTGTAATGGAGATTTATCTTAACTTTTTCTTTTGATTGTAATGTATGCCAGAAAATGTACAATAAATAAAAA